>CM069861.1:94930221-95530221 GCA_036172795.1 Pelodytes ibericus
GAGCAAATACGGTAAGTATCAGAATTAATATAATGTGGTATAAAGACTTATGAAATATTACACATACATTTGTGTGTGCTAGAGTATGAAGACTTTCAAGCTTGTGGAACAAGCTGAAAATAATACAAGTTTTTTTGACTTTATCCTTCTGTATTTTGAAACTTGGTAGACTATGGCCAAAAAGGATGCTTAGGTACGATGTGGCAAGATGATACTGAGGGGTCTAATATGTGCCCAGAAACCTTTCCAATCATAGTCAATTTCATTTTTGCAAATAGTCAGATGAGTGGAGTGGTTCATAGCATGCGTGTCCTCCGAGTGGAAGAGGTTGCTTCTTGATTTTATTAACCCTTTGAATGTCAGTGGGGTGGGCAATGCATTGTACATAACTGATCTGCCTGTAGTGAGCTCCTCATGAGATTGCCGTTTTTATGTTGCATTATACTGTATGAAATAAATGCAAAGTGCTGGCTCTTATTTCCTAGTGTGGTTGTGAAATATTATGGAAAATCTTCTCATGCAGCTGCATATCCATGGGAAGGCGTAAATGCTTTAGATGCTGCTATTCTTGCCTACAACAATGTATCTGTCTTGAGACAGCAAATGAAACCCACGTGGAGAATTCATGGTGAGCCCTTTTATTTAATCACTCATTTTGTGTTTAATGTTCACTGCAGCACAAATATGTATGTCTTCACTAATATATACATTAATAAATGCTTTTTAAACCAATCGAATTAAAATCGTATACATTTAAAGTTGTGAAACCTTTGGCAGATATTCTAGAATATTCTGTAATTGTCTATGCTCTCATCTATAAGGTAATGGCATAAACAGGAGATATCACAGGAACATTTTAAAACACATTTCTTCTCCTAAATAAATGCTTTTGCTTGCAGTTATATTAACACAGTGTGTGTGTGTATATATATATATATATATATATATATATATATATATATATATAATTATATTCGCTGTACAAATTGTGTTTAGGTCATGAGTGCCTAAAGCTCTTGTATAACTGCATATATGTTTTAATTTTAATTCAGTAAATGCATTTTGTTCTGGCGTCACTTTTTTTTCCATGTTTTATGAACGGTTTACTTGGCAAACTACCTGGATTTTTGACTAAAACGGTTACAAACGTGTATATAGCATAATTGTAATTTACTTGGTATGTAAATAAAAATCCTAAATCCTGCATCTTAACATTACTGTAAATACAACATGTGTAATACTGTGTGGAGTGACTGTTAGTAACCAGTGGATCTGTGGTTCAAACTGTCTAAACTGATCCCACATGACTTGCCAATAAATTCGTTATTGAAGAAATACATTGCTAAAACACATACCTGTGTAAGAGTTTCTGGTCTTGTGTTCATAAAGCATTGCACATTTTGAATTAGGCCAGTATATTGATATTAGTCTATTCTGATTTAAGGAGAATGTCAGGTGTGTAATTAAGTTACACTTGTTAAATATATTTTTGGCCTGATGAAAAAAAAATAAATAAAGAATCTGAATAATATTGAGGTTGTTCTTTATCATACCTCCCAAAATTGCAAATGTTCAAAGAGGGATACTTTTATTATTTTGTGGTAGTTGCTGAAGGTGTGATTATGGGTAGGATTTTACAAAAAAATTTTCAGTGATTTTATGCCAATTGGTGTCTATTTATGTAATCTGGTACTTTATTATTGTTCTAAATGACTTATTTTATTTTCATAAATTAATATAAAACACATTTACTGCAACCTAAACTCTATTGTGAGTTGTATTGCTATGGAGCTCTGTGATCTGGTTATACAAGCCAAATATTCTGCGCTCTCAGAAAAGAGGGACAGTAGATGAGGAAAGGTCAGGGGTGGGGGAGGTTTGGGTGCCAAATAGGCACTGTCCCTCCTAAAAAGGACACTTTGGAATGCTTTATCACTAAAGTGCACCCCTCCAAGTGTCCTTATTTTTTAATTAATTCAGAATGTTTGATGAGCTGAAATGTATAACACAGCTCCATGGCATTAAAACGTTCATTAACTTGTCTTTTAAAGTAATAGCAGTGAATATGTTTGTTCATGTTCGCTTTGACGTCACTAATTATATGATTGCTGTTAAAACCACCTACAATTATTGGAACTGCCCTGAAACTGGTCACGCTGCCCTAGTTACTCCTTTAAAACCACAGTGTCCCTCTTTGGCTATTTCAAAAGGTGCTTAAACTGCAATCACCTCTCAAATAACCTAAATGTGCATCAGGCAGAATGGAATGGAAATAACTATTTTCCTGGTTCCTTCTTTTTTTTGGAACGTTCCTTGCAGTGATTCAGGTCTACATTACCATATTTGCTCGATTTATAAGACGACCCCCCAAACTTTGGATATTCCATTAGGAAAAAAACTAAAAGCCTGAATATAAGACTAACCTATAGGAAAAAAGTTCAACTTGTATATATTCACATGTAAATTGCTTTTTTAATAAAAAATTATGATATAAAAAAATGATTTCTTGTTTTTATTTCCTTTTATGTGCCAATGCTGCCTCTTTCCCTTGCCCCAATTTTTCTCTCTCTCCTCCCCTTAGTGTTGTCTCTCTCTCCCCCCTCCCTCCCCTTGTCTGTCTCTCCAACCCCCTCCCTCCCCTTGTCTGTCTCTTCCAACCCCCTCCCTCCCCTTGTCTGTCTCTTCCAACCCCCTCCCTCCCCTTGTCTGTCTCTTCCAACCCCCTCCCTCCCCTTGTCTGTCTCTTCCAACCCCCTCCCTCCCCTTGTCTGTCTCTCCCCCCCCTCCCTCCCCTTGTCTCTGTCTCTTCCAACCCCCTCCCTCCCCTTGTCTGTCTCTCCCACCCCTCCCTCCCCTTGTCTCTGTCTCTTAACCCCTTCCCTCCCCTTGTCTCTGTCTCTCTCCCCCCCCCCCCCCTTGTCTCGGTCTCTTAACCCCCTCCCTCCCCTTGTCTCGGTCTCTTAACCCCCTCCCTCCCCTTGTCTCGGTCTCTTCCCCCCCCCCCTCCCCTTGTCTCGGTCTCTTAACCCCCTCCCTCCCCTTGTTGCTGGTCCGTCATAATAGACTGCCGTGTCGGGCAGCATGGAGGATGTCTGCACGTGTTGTGCAGACATCCCCCAGCTGCCCGATTCACCCTGGTGGCTAGTGGGGCAGCAGAGGACCTCCTCTGCTGCCGCCCGGCACGACCGCCGGGACTTCTGTGACGAAGCCGGAAGTACCCGGCTTCTTCATAGAAGCCCCAGCGGTCGTGCCGGGCGGCAGCAGGGGAGTCTGCGCTCATCGCACAGACATCCACTGCTGGGGACCTGGATCCATGTCTTATAGTCTGACGTCAATTTGAGGGCAGATTATAAGACGACCTCGATTATAAGATTTTTCAGATTTATTTTTTTCTGAAAAAAACCTTGTCTTATAATTGAGCAAATACGGTATTTCAAACTCTCACTGGCACTGCTTATTTTACACTGGAATGAGAATACAGAGTCCCTTACTGAACTTAAAATTCAATTTATATCACAAGCTCACATGGGTTAGCCTCCCCAAATAATACCTCACAGTGATGATGTCAAAGAAATAGCAGCAGTCATTTGCACTGATTTATCAATGATCTGCTGACTGAATCCCTATATTCACATTTACCAAGACCCAGAGAAAATAGTGAAAGAAGTACTAAGCTTTCAAGGTCAGGCTTAGATCCAACTGACCGTGAAAGGGTTAAAATAGTAGTCTTTGCTGATCCATATTTTACCTCTTGATTCACCTGCTACTTTAAAAAAAAAAAAAATCGTTCCAAAGTTTCACGGGGCACTGGGACAAAGTGCCCAAAAATGGGACTATCTTGGTTAAACCTGGATGTCTAGTCACCCTGGCCAAGGAGAATATTGCATGCCAGTAGACGTAACTCACGTAAAACTTGCATTTGGCACCTCTGTGTGGGATATCTTACTTTGAACTGTTTATTGATTAAAGCACATTTGAAGAAGCATTAGTGAGTACAGATTTTTGATTTTTTTTTTTTTCATGGATTGTATCCCTTCATTCCTCAATCAGTTGGTACCTTTGCATTGCAAACTGATTATTCTCAAAATACAGTGTGATTCCATCTGGTAGATTAAAATGTGTTTCCATGTCATTTTAAGTATAAATAGGAACTAATAAAACACAGATTCTATCAAACATCTAGTGATTCCCAGACACTTGAGATTATGGACAAATGTGGATATGGATGGGATCTTTCCAATATTATTTTAAATATATTTTTAAATGAAAGTGTTGTGGTTTTATATTCGACTACATCTTGCTGCCTTGCATGGTTTTCCACATTTTACATTGGATTTTGTTAATATTTGTACTTTTTGTAAATCTGTGGATGTACCTCTTCTCTGGTTTAGATTAGCCACTGAGGGATCGCTGCTTGGCTCCTGAATTGAGCAAACATGTTTCAGACCGTTCAGTCATGATTAAAAATTAGGAGCTCTAACTCAGATAACATGTATAAAATGTCTTGATAGAATTCTGCTAAATAGTTAGTTAGACAACGTACACTTTCTAGTGTTACAAATAATACAATGTGGCTTTTTAAAAGAACTAATTATGAAAAGAAATCTATCCTGATGTAGTTGCCTAAACATTTTAAAGCTCTCAAGATGACCTTTTATGTTAAAAACCCTGATTATAATAGATGATTGTTTATGTGTTTAACAGTTATTGCTTCTTCCCTATGGCTTACTCAGCATGTTTATCTCTTATTATTTTACAGGAGTCATTAAAAATGGTGGCGTGAAACCTAATATTATTCCATCATATTCGGAATTAGAATTTTATTTGCGTGCCTCATCCCGCAGAGATCTTGTTGTTTTACAAGAAAAAGCAAATGCTTGTTTTAAAGCAGCAGCAGATGCGACCGGATGCCGGGTAAGCATAGAACACAATAGTTTTGGCCAATTTTCAAAGTATGCTCACACAATAAATTGTGCATTTAGAAATGATGATATATATACCGTATTTGCTCGATTTATAAGACGACCCTGATTATAAGACGACCCCCCCAAATTTGTACATTCCTTTAGGAAAAAAACTAAAAGCCTGATTATAAGACTACCCTATAGGTAAAAAGTTTTACTTGTATATATGTAAATTGCTTTTTAATATTTAATAAAAAGTTTATATTATACAAATGCATTTCTTGTTTTTATTTGCTTTTATGTGCCAATGCGGCCTCTCTCCCGCTCCCCCAGCTGTCTCTTTTCCCCCCCCAGCGTTGTCTCTCTCTCCCCCAAAAACTTCTCTCTTGTCTCTATCTATCCCCCCATCCCCTTTTCTCTGTCCCCCTCCTCCCCCCTTGTCTGTCTGTGTCCTCCGTCCTCCCCCTTACCTCGATCCCTGGTGGCTAGTGGGGGCAGCCGGGGGATGTCTGCACGATACGATACGTGCAGACATCCTCCATGCTGCCCGACACGGCAGTCTATTATGACGGACAGCTGGTCCGTCATAATAGACTGCCGTGTCGGGCAGCATGGAGGATATCTGCACGTATCGTGCAGACATCCCCAAGCTGCCCGATTCTCCCTGGTGGCTAGTGGGGCAGCAGAGGATGTCTGCGCGACGAGCTAGAAGAAGCCTCGGCGGGCGGAAGCAGGGGAGTCTGCTCGCCGGGACTTCTGTGACGAAAGCGGAAGTACCCGGCTTCTTCACAGAAGCCTCGGCGGTCGTGCCGGGCGGAAGCAGTGGAGTCTGCTCATCGCGCAGACATCCCCTGCTGTTAGAGAGGGGGATCCAGGTCCCCTGCAGCTCTGCTGGGGACCTGGATCACAGTCTTATAATCTGACCTCAATTTGAGGTCAGATTATAAGAAGACCTCGAATGTAAGACGAGGAGGATTTTTCAGAGCATTTGCTCTGAAAAAAACCTCGTCTTATATTCGAGCAAATACGGTATATATAAAAATCATATCGCATGCAATATTTATTTTTCTCTGTCACAGAACATATGTGGAAATGTGCAAAAACAAGTAGAAAATGTTAGTGTGCTAAGCATACTGCATGTTCAAATAATCTGCACTATAACCGGAGAATTATTATACCAGGTATTTAAATAAACTCACTGGGCTCCCTTGAACTCTGAAAATCAATAGATCTTTTGCTTGTTGGTCTGAGCAAGAAAAAATTTACTGTGTTCTTGCTTTTTCATAACATCATCTTGTGACATCATATCACTGAAATATTCTCCAGTTGGTTCATTTGCATATGGGCTACAATTCGAAAATGCAATATAATATTTCTAATATATATATTTTTTTATTAATCTATTCAATTGCTTGCAGCTTCTTTTAAGACAATGTCTAGTTAATTTACCTTCACTCAGTGTTCACAGTCCAAGTGATAGTGTTCATGTTACACTGCAATGCATTGTGACGTTCATCTACTGCTATGGCCCTTTTCTCTTCAACGAATCCTATCCATGATCCAGTTTTAGAAGGGACTTTCCTGTGCCCCTGAAACCAAGCTCTTGACGTTGCTTACAGTTTTTAGTCCTACTTTAAAGGGTAGTGAAAGAAAGACAAGAATCAGGGGTTTGGATTTGTGCAAACTAGTTAGCAAGCATAATCAATTCTTATCTGAAGGTAATTTACCACTGAACTGGATGAGGTGTAATATCCAATTACATGTATTTTTTGATGATGCTTATTTCTAGTTCCTAATGTTTGTGTCAATATATTTGTATACATATTTCTCCTGCAGCTGGAGTTAAGTGCTAATGGCCATGACTATGACAATGTGCTTCCAAACAAAACACTTGCAAACACTTATCTGGAAAATGGCAAAAAACTGGGAATGCAATTTACAACCAATGACTCAGTACTGAATAATCTTTCAGGTAATTGCTATCAACACTAAAAACATCCATTTATAATACTGTTGCAAACATGTTTCTATAACTAAAACAATTTGACCTTTCATATGTCCTATCTCATTGCCATAACATTCTTCCTCTCAATGTGGCTATTTGAATTGTTGATTTATGCTAGATTTTGAAAGCGTACCTTTACTTCTTTCCCCCTTTCCCTACTGAGTCGTAACATGTTAACTCATTTGACTTAGGTTCCACGGATTTTGGAAATGTTAGTTATGTTGTACCTGGAATTCATCCTTATTTTTACATTGGTTCCGAAGCACTTAATCACACAGAAGAATACACTGAGGCTGCAGGTAAGTTCTAACTTTAATAAACTCTCAGTGAAGCAAACTGACATGATCTTATTACGATGACATTTAAAAAGGGATAAAACCTTCGATAACAACCAGTGAGACAAACCGTAGAGGAAAAAAATTATAAAGTATAAAAAATAAAATCTAAGTTTTATTGCATTAATTAAAATCTGTACAAACTACTGTGAAAATGTGCTCATGTCAAACACATGAAAATAGTAAATATTAAAAACAATCAGCCGGTATAAGTATAGTATTTCATAGTGTGACTTTTTCTATGTACACAAAATGCCTATTTCTCCCAAATATTGTTCACAATCTAAATCTGTGTTAGTGAGTAATTTTCCTTTGCCGAGATAATCCATCCACCTCACAGGTGTGGCATATCAAGATGCTGATTAGACAGCATGATAAGTGCAAAGGTGTGCCTTAGGCTGGCCACAATAAAGGGCTACTCTAAAATGTGCAGTTTTATCACACATCACGATGCCACAAATGTCACAAGTTTTGAGGGAGCGTGCAACTGGCATGCTGACTGCAGGAATGGCCACAAGAGCTGTTGCCCATGAATTGAATTTTCATTTCTCTACCATAAGCCATCTCCAAAGACATTTTGGAGAATTTGCAGTACATCCAACCGGCCTCACAACTGGAGGCCACGTGTAATTATCAGAATGGAATTTTTCAAATTTCTTCAAGGGAAATATCTCTCAAACTGTCATGCCTACCTTGATCGGAGTCCATATCTGTCACAATCACGCCCCAAACAACATCCACAATGGTTGATGCGATGCATGCCTCATCCAAGATGGCTGACGCAATCTCCACCACCTGCCTCCTCCAAGATGGCGGGCGCAACTCTGTCATAGCTCTATCAAACTCCAGACACTCCCATGTGGGCTTAACAAAACAGTCATTCCACACATAACCTTCTCCTATTGGTGCATGGCCGTCAAGGGGGCGTGACCTCATAAGGAGTCACTCCAACTCCATGGCAACATGACAAGCTGTGCTGAATCTCCCACTAATTTATGTAGAACACACCCTATATAAACCCTCTCTCCCAAACCATCATTGCTTCCTGATGAAGGAAGCTGCAAGTACTCACAGCTACTGTGCCTTATCCTCTGCTGTTCTGATAACCTATGTTTTTGACCTCTGCTTGGATACCAACTACGAGTTTGCCGCTGACCCCAACCTCTGCTCTGCCTGACCAAACCTCCTACCTCATCCCTGTGTACCTCGCCTTCGGATTATTTTTGGTTGCCCTCGTGCACTCACTCACCCATCAGCTCACTGTCCCCATCTACAGTGAGTGAGTGGGTGTTTCTAATTGCACGTGTGTGCGGACTATCTCCTGCAGCTGGACTCCTCCATACGGTAAGAGATCCTTGCCTGACACAAACATACAACCACCTGAAAGTATTTCAAGACTTTTCTCCACACACAATGAAACAAAGGAGGAATTTTGTCCTTTTACAATTGAACTGCTACTCAGGAATATAAAATATATATAAGGATTACAATTATTAAAAAAAATTTCATCTGAAAGTCCAAGAACCCCTCCAGGGCATTTAATACCAAGACCTCCACATAAGATCAGAAGAAAAAATTCACCGTCTGCTGAATGAATTAAGAGGAAAATTAACTTAAGAAAAAGAAAATTGTCAGTTATATATTAGCTTTAACTAAACAAATGACATTTATAACATTTTCTGTTCATCAAAAATTTGAGGTGATTATATATTTCTATTAAGCATTTTCACCTTTTCTTTTTTGCTCATTATCGTAGATGTTGTTAACTTTTGTTAATTGCTTTTTTGTTTCTTTTTCCTTATTTTTTTCATTACTTTTTGTCTTTTCATTTTATTTATTTTTTCTCACTCTCATTAGTTTTTTTTTTAGATTGATTAATTTAAAATATATAAAGCATTTTAACTATGATAAAAAAAATTTTTTTAACCCATTAGTGACATTACTTTTTTGGCTTGTCTGACGCTTGGTGACATGGGCTGTTTTAACATTTCTTTGCTGTAATTTCTTTCTTTCTCATTTAGTGTACCCACACAAACTATGTATCGTTTTTATCATCATAAGAAGGGCTTTCCTTTGATACCATTATTTTGATAATAGCATATCATTTGATATAAAAAAATAATAATATATGGCAAAAAAAATTAAAATATATTTTTTTTTCCAGACATTTATTTGAAAATCGTACACTCATCTACAAGAGACAACAAAAAAACACTGCAAAATAGTTGCTAATAGTTTTTTTTTTTTTGTCCTGAGTTCAGAAATAGCCCATGTTTTATGTTTTTGTGCTTTTTTTTTATTCCTGTTACAGGGCCAGAACTATAATTAGTGCAAAATTATTTCAAAATCCTTTTTTTTTTTCTTCAAACTTTTGAATGTTCATTAAGTTGGGGCTGGTTGTTCGCAAGTTATTCCCACAAACTTATTTCATATAAACTTAAATAGACTTCAACACCTAACAAACACCTTTACCGAACAATTTCATTCATATATATTTCTAGTAGTTTAGCTTACGTTGTCATTTGCATGTTTTGTTTTGTTTTGTTTGGTTTTGTTTTTTGCATTTAAGTGAACCAGGGTACTATGCAACTTGAAAAATAGAGAATAAGTTAGTTTTTTGGTTTAATTGTTTCCTATTTTTAAAAGGCTAAAATATATAGTAATAAGTAGGTAGTATTATTTATTAATTACTGTAAATAAAACTTAAATAACTATTAGATGTAAAACATTAAATATATTTATCTTACATAAAATGAACACATTATTTTAATTATAAGATTATATATACCGTATTTATCGGCGTATAACACGCGCCGGCGTATAACACGCACCTCATTTTAAGAAGGAAATTTCAGGAAAAAAACCTTAAATTTCAAATAAAGAACTTTGAAGCCCAATATGCCATTTAATATGCCAGGATATTGCCCCCAATATGCCATTTTAATATGCCAGGATATTGCCCCCAATATGCCATTTTAATATGCCAGGATATTGCCCCCAGTATGCCAGGATATTGCTCCCAATATGCCATGTAATATGCCAGGATATTGCCCCTTAGTATGCCACCCTCCTTCCCCAGACCCCAGTACTTACCTTGTTCCTGCTCCGTCTCCCGGTGCTTTGAAGGTGCGTGGCTGTGAGGGAAGCGTTGTGAGCTTCCCTCCAGCCGCGCGGAACAATAAAGTTTGTTTAAAAAAAAAACACACTTTATTGACCGCGCGGCTGGAGGGAAGCTCACAACGCTTCCCTCACAGCCACGGACCGACAGAGCAGGAACGAGGTAAGTTTTAGATTTTTTTTTTTTTTTCCCCAGCCACCGATTGGCGTATTACACGCACCCATCATTTGCTCCCTATTTTCAGGGAGAAAAAGTGCGTGTTATACGCCAATAAATAAGGTACTAGTCTATTAATTTAAACGTATGAATATTAATTACTTAGCTCTTCATAATTTTTTTTCTTCAAATAAAAGTTAATGTTTATTGATGTTGGGGTAATTTACTCACCTCAGTTAGGCCTGTAAATTATAGAAGGGCCCTTTTTAAGGCCTTTTTTCTTTTTATATATATATATTAATTTTTTGGTTTATGATTTTTTTTACCAAGTTTCTATTTCCTGTTTTTATTGTTTGTCTTATATTATACATCCAGATTGTTAACATACATATCACTAAATCAATTTATTGTACAGATTTGATAATTTATTTTATTTTTTGTAATGTCTTGGTCGACTGGGGGACAATTGCTTCTGATTTTGTCTGTGCAAAAATAGCAACATTTGATTTGTCTGGTGTGTTTAGAGCCTCTTCTTCTGATTTTTCTTTCTTTCCATTTAAAAGAAGAAGGAAAAATGGTACTGAAAATACTATCATATAATGTAAGGGGCCTGAACATGTTGTTATGATGTTCTTTTCTTACAAGAGACACACTGTAAAAAGGACAAGATCCCAAAAAACATACTAAAAAATGATCCCACACAATTCCATTCCATGTTCGGATCAAAGTCCAGGGGAGTCTCTGTCTTTTACCATAAATATATGGCATGCAACACTGATGAAGTAAAAATACATAAATATGTCCTTTCAAATGTGTACTTCCCTGATTCTGGTTAATTTCAGTTCCTTAAAAAAAATAATTACTCAAGTTTAAAAAAATTCCACCAGTAAAGCTATCATTGGGGCTGACTCAAATTTCCTATTGGATTGCGAGCTGGACATAATTAGAGAAAATAAATACCAAAATAAGGATTACAAGTCATTACACATTTTACTCAACATCTTGTAATATGTATCCTCATATTGATAGGTTCTTACCTAATGAACAAACAATAAATATTATTTTAAAAACTAACATTCTAGACAAAAGTTGGTAAGATTATACCCCTATTGTACTGCATTTAGATGAATCTCTTCAGGCAAACCCAAATAGATCTTGGAGAATTAGTGATTACTTAATGTCACAAAGTGAATTCTGACAGTCTGCCTGACTGGGGTTCTTGGAGGGGCCTGAGGGCCAAACACCTCCCTGTAGATTATGGACCCTGGCTTATGTACCATAACTCTATACGTTAAAATAGTTAGTTAGTTATATTCTGTTAGTGTATTGGTTTATGTGTAACGTTTAATTCTGTGAGTAGACCACTCTGAAGGTTTATAATGTGACAGTTAAATACAAATAGAAAATAGTCCCAGATCCGCACAAGATATAAAGTCCCGGTGCACGGACTTTAAGATGTCTCCCAAATCTTCAAATAGCAACAAAAATGAAAGACCAGCACTCGGTTGTAAAGTGATGAATTTTTAATCACACATAGGCTAGCACTCGGTTGTAAAGTGATGAATTTTTAATCACACATAGGCAACGTTTCAATCCTTGCAGATCTTTCTCAAGCCTCATGTGTGATTAAAAATTCATCACACATGAGGCTTGAGAAAGATCTGCAAGGATTGAAACGTTGCCTATGTGTGATTAAAAATTCATCACTTTACAACCGAGTGCTGGTCTTTCATTTTTGTTGCTATAATGTGACAGTGACTCCAATAGTTTACTTCAACATCCATTGTTCTGTATTAACTGGTAAACTGATTATGTTGTGTACATTACTGTGTGTATTGTAATTAGGTCTACTCACTCTATGATAATTCCTATTTGTTTTGCAGTCTGAATGTCTAATGTGTTCCTAGCCCCAGTTAGTTGGAGAACTATGTTTAGTTCCACCACCCCCCATTGTATACTAATGTCTGTGATGTCATGTGTATGTCTTTTTATAAGTCTGTGTTGTTACAAAAATAAGAGTTGTTCAATCTTGCTGTACCTAACTGCTAGATGTCCTGTCTATTTGGGTACAAAGAGCAAGGGTCCAGGAAAGACTTGCTGGGTGAATGCTGAGCTGTAAGTGGGGGCTAAGGAGGTGATTTCCCACAACGGACAGAGGGTCTACTTCGTCCGGTAGACGGTCCGTTACACTTAAGTTTTTATTTTCTAAATCCATAATAAACAGAAATAACTTTAAAGAATTACTTTGAAGAAAATTCAAACTTTATCTGATTCTTCCATTTGGAACACCCATGAAGCAGTTTTAAGGGGACTTGATTTCATTCAAATGGCTTCTTATTTGAAGAAGAACAGATCCAAAAACCTGGAAGGTTTAGAAAAAGAGCTTTAGAAATTAAATTTGAAAAACAAACTTGTTCCTTTGTCATCTCTCAGCACAAAAATTATAGAAATTAATATTAATTTGATTCAATTAGAACATACAGCCCTGATGTTATGGAGATGGAGGCTAATATTTTAATCAAAAGGTAACAAGGCCTTATCACTTCTGGCATCTAAGTTAAGACCTAAAATTTCCCAAACAAAAATTGAACACTTAAATGATGATGGTTCTAAAACATCCAATCCTTATAAAATTAGTAATACTATTAGGAAGGCTCCGGGACCTGATGGTTTTACAATGTTATATTACAGAACATATCTCCCGTATGTTAATCCCCTATTTAAGAAAATTATTTAACCAATATTGGAAAAATGAAACTATGCCGTAGGAATATCTGTGTGCTCAAATGATAACATTGCCTAAACCTGGTAACGCACTAAATGCTTGTTCAAATTGTCATCCAATATCTTTAATCGACAATGGCACAAAAATGTATGAAAAACTTTGGCAATTCGTTTATCAAAATTTCTGCCTTCAATGATTGACAATGACCAGGTGGGCTTTGTTTTAAATCGTCAGTCCCCAGACAGTACCAGGAGTTACATTAATCTAATCCATCAAATAAAGTTGAGACGCATGTCTTCCTTGCTTCTTTCTTTTGATGCGAAAAAGGCGTAAAGGAATATCTTGGCTTCCCGGAGGTTTTCATTGGGGCTGTATTTGCTTTGTATTCTAATCCAACAGCCAAAGTCTGATGAGCACCCCCAGTGCCTGGTCAGATCAATATTAACCCTATATTGATCTGACCAGTTAGGATCTGCCTCCCTCTCCTCATTTTTTTTTTTTTTAGTGAGGGAGAGAAACAGATCAAATTTAGAAAAGTAAGTAAAAGTACAAAAAAATAATAAATACACAACACATGAATAATAAAACAATAAATTTCTTTTTATAAAAGCAATTCCCTGCGTTTAACCCCTTCCCTGCCACTGATCTTGCGTAAGCAGTGATCATGCACATCAGCGCATTTATTTTTGCTGTTTGTGCATTTTTTAGGGGTTAATTTTTTTTGTACTATCATTTTTTACAGTACTACAAAGGCTCTTCTAAGAGTTATTAACCCCTTCTTTGCCGTCAATCACTGCTTACGCAATGATATTGACTCCAAAGCAATTTTTATCTGTCTTCATATTTTTTTTTATTTTTTTTACTCATACCCGCCAGGGGATTACGTTTAAAGTAAAAATATTTGAGCTTTTTTTTTTTAAAGCTGTCTGAGCGCATAGCGATCAGTAACAGCGAATTAGTGGCAAAGGTGGTTTGGTGATTGCTCAAATAAGCTCACCATTCGCCCTGGTCAGGTCAAAATTGGTCTGCCTCCCTCTCCTCACTTACATTTTTGTGACGGAAAGAGACAGATCAGTATTAGTGATATAAAATAACATTTTATAAAATTGTCAGGTTTTATGAAAGTCTTTCACTGTCTATTAACCCCTTCCCTGCCATTCATCACTGTATAAGCAGTAATTTTGCACAGCAACAGTATGTTTTGCTGTCTGCACTGTTTTATGGATTAATTTCTTTGTACTGTAATGTATTACAGTACTAGATAGGCTCTTCTAAGAGCTATTAACCACTTCTTTGCTCAAGATCACTGCTTAGGCACTGATTCTGAGGCTGCGGACTCAGGGTTCGATTTTGACCCTGGTCATCTTTCTGATACATCATCTAGTGATGTATCGGTGGCTGCTGAGCCCTTGCCACAAGGAGTGATGGGTATCTACCTTTAAAAAATATATAGTTTGGTGGGGGTAAATTACATTGGCTGGCTTCAAAGATATAACCCATATAGGACACGGACTTGGTTGACTACATGTCAAAATTCCAAGTTGGAATTTTAAGATGCGCATCTCACAAATGTTGCCTTCTAGCCAAAAAACAAACCTATGCATGGGTGGTATCCCTGTACCCGGGAGATGTTGCTGAACACATATTGGGTTGTTGTTTGGCAGTGACATATACCAGAATCTGTGAATTCATGCCTGAAGTACAATGCACGTGGAAAGAAAACTCCCAAAAAAGTACTACCACAAACTTTTACAAAGGCTGGCGGTAGAATTAGTACATATACAGTATTAAAATACCACCATTTGAAATACCTTAGGATGTCTATTTTCCAAAAATATATGGTTTGATGGGGTAAAATACATTGGACGGCTTCAAAAATGTTCCAAATGGAACATGGGCGCAGGCTGACTACATGTCAAAATTCCAGGTTGGAAATGCGCACCCCCTAAATGTGGCCTTTTAGCCCCAAAACAAACCAACAAACCTATGCATGGGTGGTATCCCTGTACTCAGGAGATGTTGCTGAACACATATTGAGGTGTTATTTGGAAATATCCCTTCACATTTTATGGTACTGTTTACCTAAATGGCAATCTATGTGAAAAATTAAAATGGCCACATGAAAATGTGTCAAAATATCCCAAGTTAAATGCCCTGGGTAGTTTTTAAAAATATGTACATGTTGGGGGTCATTCATGGATTTGGTACAGATATCAGTGTAACAATGTCACTATCGCTAATTGAATTGAAAAAAAGGATTTTAAAATGGCTTTGCACTACTTATAGTTCTGGCCCTGTAACATGAATAAAAAAGCACAAAAACATAAAACATGGGCTATTTCTGAACTCAGGACATATATTAGAAACTATTTACCAGTGTTTTTATGTTGTATTTTGTACATGAGTATACGATTTTTAAAATAAAAGTCATAAAAAAAAAATTTGTTTTCATTTTCTTGCCATATTTTTTTTTTTTTTTACATCAAATTATATGCTATTATCAAAATAATGGTATCAAAAGAAAGCCCTTCATATGACGATAAAAACGATATATAGTTTGTGTGGTTACACTAAATGAGACAGAAATAAATTACAGCAAAACACAAACACCTCAGAAATGTTAAAACTGCCCATGTCACCAAGCATCGGACAAGCCAAAAAAGTCACTAAGGGGTTAATAAATCTGTATAATTGAATTTGTATAGGTTGCTATGCTTATTGGTAAAATTGATTCCTAAATATGCAATGTGTTTATTATTTAATTTAATATTAAAACATTCTTTAATATTTTTATATTCACTGTTATTAAGCTTAATATTTACAAATTCTGATTTGTCTTCATTTAAGCATAGCTCTGATATGTTTAAAAAAAACTTCAAATCATTATGCAAGTTTGGAAGGCTAATTATAGGATTAGACACTATAATGATCACATCATCCGCATAAAGGGCTATTTTTTCTTGTATGTTATTAATGCCATATTTGACTATAAGACGACCCTGATTATAAGACGACCCTCCAAACTTTGGATATTCCTTTAGGAAAAAAACTAAAAGCCTGAATATAAGACTACCCTATAGGAAAAAAGTTTTTAACTTGTATATATTATTTTAATATTTAAAAATAATGATATAAAAAAATGCATTTCTTGTTTTTATTTAATTTTATGTGTCAATGCTGCCTCTCTCTCCCCCTCCCCCCAGCTTTGTCTCTGTCTCTCCCCCTAGTGTTATCTCTCTCCTCCTCCCTCCCATGTTGTCTTTCCCTCCCCCCAAACTTTTCTTTCTCTCTCTCCCGCTCCCTACTTTTCTCTCTCTCCCTCCCCCTCCGTCCAACCTTTTCTATGTCTACCTACCCCTCCCCTTGTCTCTCTCTCACCCCCTCCCCTTGTCTCTCCCCCCCACCCCCCCCCCGGTGGCTAGTGGGGGCAGCCGGGGGATGTCTGTACGATACGTGCAGACATCCCCCGGCTGCCCAAATATCCCTGGTGGCTAGTGGGGGCAGCTGGAGGATGTGTGCACGATACGCGCAGACATCCTCCGCTGCTACCCGACACTTCCGCCCGGACTTCTATGACGAAGCCGGAAGGGCCCTAGATATAGTAGAATGATTTAATGGTACCCTCAATCAGGGGAAAACATGGTTAAATAAGTAGACACAGTTTTGTGTCCTTTTCTGTATAAAGCACAAGATGATCTAGGTAATACAGAATAGTAATTTTGCATTTAGCGTATTTAGTAGGGGTTAACCATGTACCAAAATACAGAATAGGCATATAATGCATATCATGAAGGTGCTGTAAACTGTCTGACTCTTAAGTCTGTGGTGTCCTGGTAAATTTTTTCGTAAATATAGTAACCAGGAAATACTGGAATGCCACAGAGGCCGAACGCCTATTTCTTGGGTCTAAAGATAAATGTAGGCTTGCCCACTTCATCAACAGTGAGTGATGGAGAATTCAACCATAAACTTTTTACTAAAGTGGTGATTTTAATTTAAACAGTTTCTATGTGTTCTAATAATTTTGTAATATCTTCTTTCCATTAGGATCAAAAGAAGCGCAGTTTTACACACTTCGCATTGCAAAAGCCTTGGCAATGACTGCACTAGATGTCATTTTCAAACCAGACTTGCTACACAGCATTTGTGAAGACTTTAAAATGATGAAATTAATTGAGGACAACGGTTTTAATGCATCAGAAAAAGTCAGAGAATCAAGTGGTGGCGCAGGAAGTGCCTCTTGCTGAACAAGCTTGTAACAAAATGATTACATGTGTGATACTATGAATACAAAGGATTTATTTCTCATACTTCATAAAGGACACGAGATCAATAAAGGCTTTGACTACATATTTTTGGTATTTTTTGAAAAAAATGTGTGTACCACTATCGTACCACAACATAGGTTCAAAGTGGACTACATGAAATTTCCTATTTTCTTCAGAACCAGTGAAAATGAACGAACTAATTGTAATTGTTTGTTGACACATGCTCTTGAATTTGTTCTACGACTGCTGCAGAGACAGTGAGAAATTTTATAAATAAATAGCTCCTTGGAAATCTTTATCAGATAAATAGCGCTGTACTGCATGGTAGATGGGTCACTCTACCATCTAAAATCTTAGAGCAGCACAGGAATCAAGATTAATATGTTGTGTGGAATTAACCTTGTATTGTACCAATTAACTATTGGTTAATTACAATAACATTAAAGATAAGTGACTTTTTTTTATTGCAGTTATTCTTTTTTATTATGATCATTGCTTTAATCCTATATGTTGCATACTGTATAGCTCTGAATCTTGTGTTTTTTAAGAGGGATTTTGTGGAGAAATTATTCTATGGCTTTAAAGGGACACTCCAGATATCAAACTGTGTTGATGTATCCAGTGCTGTATTTACCGCGAGGCATCCTAGGCGGATGCCTATGGCGGCAAATTTTGGGGGGCGGCAGCGCCCCCCAGCGCTGAAAAAAAAATAAAAAATTAAAAAGTGGCCCTTTAAAAAAAAATAGACCGCGCTTGCAGGCAGAGACAGAGGTGAGAAGGGATCGGAAGATCCCCTCTCACCTCCGCTCTGCCTGCCAGGCTGCACGTGGAGCCGAACAGGCAGCACAGAGAAACCTCCGTGCTGCCTGTTCGGCTCCCTGTGCAGTCTGACACGGAAGTGCCGACAGTCACGTGACGGGCGCGCTGACGTCATACGCGCGCCCGGTCACGTGACCTGTCGGCACAATCGCTGGGAAGCCGAACAGGCAGCATGGAGGGACCATGCTGCCTGCCACTAACCACCAGGGAAAGGTAAGTGCTGATGGGAGACTGTGTGTGTGTGTGTGTGTGTGTGTGATGGGAAACTGTGTGTGACTGATGTGATGGGAGTAGGAGTGTGTGACTGAGTGTGTGTGATGGGAGGAGTATGAGCTTGATGTGAGTCTGAATGATGGGGCATGTCTTCGGTGTGTAACGTGGGTGTGCAGCTTGGGTATGGGGGTGCCCGGATTTTGTCTGCCTAGGGCAGCACAAAATCAAGATACACCACTGGATGTACCTAGTAGCAATATCATATCATATTTACTATATGTAAACAATGGATAAAATATAATAGGTCATTTAAAAAAAATCTTTTACATGAAAAACACATCTACAAACGTTAATGTAAAAAACTGCTAAATAGACTCTATCTTTTTTTAACCCCTTGCCGACACAGTCCGTCCTGTGTCAAAACAAGCACTGAAAGCGGAGTTTTTCCGCTTTCAGTGCTCAAATGGTATTGTAACGATGCTTCCGTATGGAAGCATCGTTCAATACTGAAAAAATGCCCGTCGGCATTTTGATCGCTCCGGAGAGCGATTGAAATGCCGGTTTTAAAGGCACAGTGCCTTTAAAACGCGGCATTACAAAAAGAGCAAGTCGAGGCAATCAGTAACACACAAAAAAAATGCACGATCTTGGCACTGTGTGACCAAGATGGCCCTGCCCTTCTAAGGGCAAGAGCACAGGAGGCAGGAAGTACCTGCTACCTGTGCTCTTCAAGCAGTCACAGGATTGCCTCTTCACAGAGGCACTCTGTGATTGCAGGCAGACTGACAAGCAGTGGGGATGCTCTGATGAGCACCCCCACTGCCTGGTCAGATCAATATTAACCCTATATAGATCTGACCAGTTAGGATCTGCTTCCCTCTCCTCACATTATTTTTAGTGAGGGAGAGAGACAGATCAAAGTAATAAAAGTAAGTTTAAGTACAAAAAAGAAATAAATACACGACACACTAATTATAAAACAATAAAAGCAATTCCCTGTATTTAACCCCTTCCCTGCTACTGATCTTGCGTAAGCAGTGATCGTGCACATCAGCGCATTTGTTTTTTCTGTTTGTGCATTTTTTAGTTTTTTTTTTTTTACTGTAATTTATTACAGTACTACAAAGGCTCTTCTACGAGTTATTAACCCCTTCTTTGCCGTCGATCACTGCTTACGCAATGATATTGACGCCAAAGCAATTTTTATCTGTCTGCATATTTTTTTTTTACACATACCTGCTAGGGGATTACATGTAAAGTAAAAATATTTTAGTTTTTTTTAAAAAGCTGTCTGAGCGCAAAGCGTTGAGTAACGGCGAATTAGTGGCAAAGGCGGTTTGGTGATTCCTCAAATGAGCATCACAATTTGCCCTGATCAGATCAAAATTGGTCGGATCAATATTCACAAATATTGATCTACCTCCCTCTCCTCACTTACATTTTTGTGATGGAAAGAGACATATCAGTATTAGTGATATAAAATAACATTTTATAAACTTGTCAGGTTTTATGAAAGCCATTCATTGTGTATTAACCCCTTCCCTGCCATTCATCACTGTATAAGCAGTAATCTTGCACAGCAACAGTATGTTTTGCTGTCTGCACTGTTTTATGGATTAATTTCTTTGTGCTGTAATGTATTACAGTACTAGATAGGCTCTTCTAAGAGCTATTAACCCCTTCTTTGCTCGAGATCACTGCTTAGGTACTGATTCTGAGGCCGTGGACTCAGGGTTCGATTTTGACCCTGGTCATCTTTCTGATACATCATCTAGTGATGTATCGGTGGCTGCTGAGCCCTTGCCACAAGAAGTGATGGGTGTCTACTTTAAAAAAAAATATATGGTTTGGTAGGGGTAAATTACACTGGCTGGCTTCAAGGATATATCCCATATAGGACACGGACGCAGGTTGACTACATGTCAAAATTCCAAGTTGGAATTTTGAGATGCGCACCTCACAAATGTTGCCTTCTAGCCCCAAAACAACCCAACAAACCTATGTATGCGGTTGGTATCCCTGGACTCAGGAGATGTTGCTGAACACATATTGAGGTGTTGTTTGGCACTGACATATAACAGGATCTGTGAAATCATGCCCAAAATACAATGAATGTGAAAAAAAATTACTGCCTAAAACATTGACATAGGCTGGTAGTCGTATTTTAACACTTTCCATGCACTAATTCTACCATTTGAAGTACCCTAGGGTGTCTAGTTTTCAAAAATATATGGCTTTGTTGGGTAGAATACACTTTCTGGCATCAAAAATGTCCCAAAAAGTCAGAATTCCAAGTTGGAAAACCAAAATGCGCACCCCCTAAATGTGGCCTTTTAGCCCCAAAACAAACCAACAAACCTATGCATGGGTGGTATCCCTGTACTCAGGAGATGTTGCTGAACACATTGAGGTGCTATTTGGAAATACCTCTTCACATTTTAAGGTAATGTTTACCTAAATTGCAATATATGTGAAAAATAAAAAAAAATTTTTGGCAAAGATTGGTGGTAAAATGGCTACATGAAATGTGTCAAAATACCCCAAGTTAAATGCCCTGAGTGGTCTAGTTTTCAAAAATTTGTACATGTTGGGGGTCATTCATGGATTTAGTACAGATATTAGATGTGCAAAACGAAAATTTTCGTTTCGTTTTCGTTCATTCGGACGAAAATTGTATTTATTTCGTCTAAAATGAATTTGGTTCATTACTACATTCGTTTCGGACGAAATTCGTTAATTATTTTCGTTTCATTACATTCGTTTGTACGAATCAATTGATTTAATAGTATTCCATAAACCGAAAGTCTATAAACCGAACGTTCGGTTTATAGACTTTCGTCATTTGGAATGCATCTAATAGTACTATTGGCTTTCTATAAACAGAAACAGAGTCTCCATTCATAAAAATTTATGAATGGGGACTCTGTTTCTGTTTATAGAAAGCCAATAGTACTATTACATGCATTCCATAAGGTGAAAGTCTATAAACCGACGGTCGTTCGGTTTATAGACTTTTGGCTTATGGAATACATGTAATCCTATTGCTATTCTATAAACCGAACGTTCGGTTTATAGAATAGCAATAGGATTACATGTATTCCATAAGCTGAAAGTCTATGAACCGAACGACCTTCGGTTTATAGACTTTCGGCTTATAGAATACGTGTAATACTATTGCCTTTCTATAAACCGAACGAGAGCCCCATTCATAAGAAATTCTTATGAATGGAGTCCCCATTCATAAGAATTTCTTATGAATGGGGCTCTCGTTCGGTTTATAGAAAGCCAATAGTATTACACGTATTCTATAAGCCGAAGGTCGTTCGGTTTATAGACTTTCGGTTTATAGAATACATGTAATTCTATGTATTCTATAAGCCGAAAGTCTATAAACCGAACTAAATTCTTATGAATGGGGACTCTAGTTCGGTTTATAGAAAGCCAATAGTATAACATGCATTCCATAAACCGAAAGTCGTTCATTATGTCAGTTTATGGAATGTATATGTAATGCTATTGGTATTCTATAAACCGACTCTTTTTCGGTTTATAGAATGCCGAATGGACGAATGATTTTCATTTATTAACCATTCGTCTTTCGTTAGTTTAGCATTTTCGTTATTCGTTTTTCGGACGAATGGACGAAAATGCTATTTTCGGACGAAAATGCATTCGTCCGAAAACTAATGCACATGTCTAACAGATATCAGTATTACAATGTCACTATCGCTAATTTTGAAAAAAAGGATTTTAAAATAGCTTTGCACTACTTATAGTTCTGGCCCTGTAACATGAATAAAAAGGCACAAAAACATAAAACATGGGCTATTTCTGAACTTAGGACATATATTAGAAACTATTTAGCAGTGTTTTTTGTTGTCTCTTGTACAGGAGTATACGATTTTTTAAAAAAAAGTCATAATTTTCTTTTTTTTTTCTTCTTTTTTTTGCCATATTTTATTATTTTTTCTACATCAAATTATATGCTATTATCAAAATAATGGTATCAAAAGAAAGCCCTTCTTATGACGATAAAAATGATATATAGTTTGTGTGTGTACACTAAATGAGACAGAAATAAATTACAGCAAAACACAAACACCTCAGAAATGTTAAAACAGCCCATGTCACCAAGTGTCGGACAAGCCAAAAAAGTCATGTCACTAAGGGGTTTATAGTAAGAGGGCAATAAGTAAAAGGAATGCATTATTTTTTGCTACTTTCTTTTCCAGCATTAAAAATAAAAACATGACATTTTAGCCCTTTCCCTAGCAAGGCTAAAATAATTAAAAGTTTATTTTGCAAAAAGAAATCCCAGGGATGCTTGGTGGACATGGCAAGCTACCCATACTGTATTTAGTCTCTCCCTGCCCCACAATTGGAATAGGGTAGGGAGAGACTAAAGCGGTCAAAGCCAAACACTGACAACTAAGCTCATCTGATCACTGTGATTGGCTGTCACAGCAATCGGAGGGGGCCTGCGCATAAATGACTGGAGTGCCTCAGTTCACTCTGCTCACACTATCCCTATGCCTGATTACCTGAGAATATCTTTCCTAAAGAAACAATTGAAATGTAATGGTATATATCTTGCTACATTCACTGCTAATCCCTTAATTTTCAGTGCAACACAACACCATTTAATACTTCTGCCAAATAATAATCACAAATGTAAGAGCCGTCAGTGGACAGAAATGTGAAATATGCTTTAACCCCTTTTTGGCCTTGTCCCTTGGTGACAAGGTCAGTTTGAACATTTCTGCGGTGTTTGTGTTTAGTGTTAACTTTTTTCTTTCTCCTTTACTGTACCCACACAAATAACATTTTTATTTGCATAAATATCTGTTGATATTTTTAATCATAGCAAAGACCTGCTAAATCGTTTCTAATACAATGGCAGTAAGGAATATGAGCGCCAGTAATTTTTTTCAAAATTAGGGATAGTGACATTGTAACACTGATATCAGTCATTAATCTCTGAATGCCCGCCACTACATATTTTTAAAAACTAGACAACTCAGGGTATTTCACTTGGGTATTCTGACACTTATCAAATAACCATTTTGCAACCAAAGTTTTCAGAGATCTTTTTTTTTTGCACACCAATGAAATTCAGTATAAACGTACTGAAAATGTACTGCCAAACAACACCTCAATATATGTTCAGCAACATCTGAATACAGGGACAGCTCCAATGCATAGGCTTGTTGGGTTGTTTGGGGGTTAAAAGACCACATAGGGGAGGGGTGCGTTCCTGATTTCGAACTTGGAATTTTGACATGTAGTCAGCCTGTGGTCATGTTTAGTTTGGTGAATTTTTGAAGCTGGCCTATGTATTTTACCCCATCAAACCACATTTTTTGGAAAACTAGACACCCTAGGGCAGACCTGGGCATCTTACGGCCGACGGGCCACATCCGGCCCTTTGTGCGTCCCTGTCCGGCCCGCGTGAGGCAGGGCCTATCCTGGGCGGGTGCACGGGGTGCACCGCGCCCAGGCGCAAGGGAGGAGAGGCGCTATAGCAGGGAGCTCCTGCCATCCTCCTCCTTGTTAATCCAAGCACAGCGTGACGGGTGTAAGCTCCGCCCCCGTCGCGTTCTGTGATTGGCTGCTTCAGGGAGGAGGACGTTCTCTAGGGTATCTGCCAAGACACCATAGAGAACGTCCTTCTCCCTGCAGCCAATCACAGAACGCGACGGGGGCGGAGCTTTCCCCCGTTGTGCTGTGCTTGGATTAACAAGGAGGATTAGGTAATAACAGTTTGGGGGGGGGGGGGGGGGGGTTAAAATAAAAAAAGAAAGGAAGTGTCTGTGGAAGTGTGTGTCAATGTGTATGTGTGTGTCAATGTGTATAACTATGTGTGTGTTACTGTCTGTGTAAGTGTATGTACATGAGTGTCTGTGCAAGTGTATCCTGTGTGTAAAGGTGGCTGTGTGTGTATTTATGTATGTGTGACAGTGTGTATAAGGGTTTCTGTGTAAATGTATGTCTGTGAGGGTGACTAAGTGTGTAACTGTGTTTGTGTGACTGTGTGTATTTATGTATGACTGTTTGTATTTATGTATGTGTGACAGTGTGTATAAGGGTGTTTGTGTAAATGTATGTCTGTGAGGGTGACTAAGTGTGTAAATGTGTTTGTGTGACTGTGTGTGTTTATGTATGACTGTGTGTACAAGAGACCAGCATGGGGAACAGAAAGATAGAGATGGAAAAATATATAAGGGATGAGGGGAGAGACAGACATGGGGTATGAGTGGCGAGAGAGAGACAGACATGGGGTATGAGTGGCGAGAGAGAGACAGACATGGGGTATGAGTGGCGAGAGAGAGACAGACATGGCGTATGAGTGGCGAGAGAGAGACAGACATGGAGCATGAATGGAAAGAGAGAGACATGGAGCATGTGTGGAGAGAGACATGGAGCATGAGTGGAGAGAGAGACAGACATGAGGGAATGGGGAGAGAGAGAGACAGACATGAGGGTACGGGGAGAGACAGACATGAGGGTACGGGGAGAGACAGACAGACATGAGGGTATGGGGAGAGACAGACAGACATGAGGGTATGGGGAGAGGGAGAGACAGACATGGGGTATGAGTGGCGAGAGAGAGACAGACATGGAGCATGAATGGAAAGAGAGAGAGACATGGAGCATGAGTGGAGAGAGGCATGGAGCATGAGTGGAGAGAGAGACAGACATGAGGGAATGGGGAGAGAGAGAGACAGACATGAGGGTACGGGGAGAGACAGACATGAGGGTACGGGGAGAGACAGACAGACATGTTGGTATGGGGAGAGACAGACAGACATGAGGGTATGGGGAGAGGGAGAGACAGACATGGGGTATGAGTGGCGAGATAGAGACAGACATGGAGCATGAATGGAAAGAGAGAGAGACATGGAGCATGAGTGGAGAGAGACATGGAGCATGAGTGGAGAGAGAGACAGACATGAGGGAATGGGGAGAGAGAGAGACAGACATGAGGGTACGGGGAGAGACAGATATTGAGCAAAATTTAATTGAAATATTGTCGATGTGGCCCTCCAGCAGTGCTCGGGTTGCTCATGCGGCCCCCGGTAAAAATGAATTGCCCACCCCTGCCCTAGGGTATTTCAAATTGTGGTATTTTACCACTTTTCATGCACTAATTCTACCACCAGCCTTTGTAATTATTTTGTGTTTTTTCACACACATACTTAAGGCATGGACTGGTGTGAGTCACTGGCAAACAACACACTGATATGTGTTCAGCAACATCTTCCGAGGACAGGGATACCACCCATTTAAAGGTTTGTTGGGTTGTTTGGGGGCTAAAAGGCCACATTTAGAAGGTGCGCATCTCACTGTTCCAACTTGGAATCTTGACATGTAGCCAACCTGTGCCCATGTCCTATCTGGGATATCTTTCTTGAAGCTGGTCAATGTAATTTACCCCCACCAAACCATACATTTTTGAAAAGTAGACATCCTACGGTATTGCATATATATGAATATGGGGTGGTGCTCCCTATTATCCCTATCAGCATTATGTGTGCCCAGAAAAAGCAATTCTGCCACATAAACGGGATCCAATCTCTGCATTGCCCTGCCCTGCTGGGCCCAAAAAAAATTTGATTTAAAGACAATGTCCCCCGAAAAATATGAACAAACTGCAGGGTGGTAAATCCTGCGACATCTATGCTGATGCCTGGAACTGCAGTGAAAGGACAGATAGCTGGCCTATGACGATTAGGCACTATCCACTCCCCAGCAGTACTGCTAGCCGGAGTCCGTTGACTCATTGTGGCATTGCCTCTGCTCTGAGACATTATAGCAATACCTGCTGAGCACCGACCACCACAGGATGTGCCAGGCATGTCTTATGTTGGCAAGGGAGTTCCTCCTCTGGACGTACCTGGTACGTCCAATGTTGCAAAGGGTTTAACATTATTATTAATAAAGATGTTGAGGACACAGAATAACTGTGAAACATTTACATCTATTTTACTGTTCCTATAACTAAATAAAAACTCACTAAACTTCCATAACATTAAAATGGTGATTGTTCTAACCTAGCACCAAATACCACACGCAACTGCTAATCAATCGATAACCAGCTACCCCAATGTCAGAAACGTACCTTGAAGGTGGCAGGAAAACAAAGAAGACAAAGAAACAACGCCACCCCAAACAGAAAGTCCTGCAAACTTACTTTTCTTCTCGCCAGTCAGACAATCAGGCCACACAGAACACCGGAAGTGCACGTTCTCCCGCCATGTCCTCCTCCGAAACCGAGGCCGACGATTTGACGCCAAGCACCAAACCTGATACCGCGAAGCTGACAATCTTACTGATGACTTGGAAGCAGGAGATTTTCAAGACAAGCCTAGCTCCGCTGATACAAGATATTAACCAGATCGGATCCCGCACCGATGACTTAGAAAAGAAGTCTGACGAAACGGTGGAAGCCTTGGCGACGGTCGAGGAGGAGGTGGCACACCTCAAAGAGGCCTTTCACTCCCTTCAGAGTGCCCACGAGGATCTGGAAAATCGCCCCCACAGAAACAACCTGCGAATCAAGGGGGTCCCAGAAACCATCCTAGAGGCAGTGGCGTCCCGAGGGGGGCGGCGGTGGACCACACCGGGTGACACCTCCAGCGGGGTTGACACCCGTGTTGCCGGCACCCCCCCGCATCGCACTGCTTAACTTTTTTTTCTTTTTTCTGGCAGCCGCATCCACTGGACGGCGGCCGCCGGAAAAAATAAAAAATAAAATCCAAAAAAAATCACAGCAACTGGATGTGACGTTACGTCACATCCGGTGACTGTGTTTCCCTCCTCCGTGCAGGAGGGAAGACTGCACGAAGGAGGCGTCCGTCCGGGAGCACAGAGATGCAGCGATTCGGTAAGTGATGGGGAAGGGGGGGAGGAGGGTGGTTTAAAACGAGCAGTTCATTACTGGGCTCTGACTGGCACTTTATTACTGGGCTCTGGTTGGCACAATATTACTGGGCATCTGGCTGGCACTATATTACTGGGCATCTGGCTGGCACTATATTACTGGGCTCTGGCTGGCATAATATTCCTGGGCTCTGAGTGGCATTATATTACTGGGCTCTGGCTGGCACTATATTACTGGGCATCTGACTGGCACTATATTACTGGGCTATGACTGGCATAATATTCCTGGGCTCTGAGTGGCACTATATTACTGGGCTCTGGCTGGCACTATATGACTGGGCATCTGGCTGTCACTATATTACTGGGCTCTGGCTGGCACTATATTACTGGGCATCTGGCTGGCACTATATTACTGGGCTCTGGCTGGCACTATATTACTGGGCTCTGACTGGCATAATATTCCTGGGCTCTGAGTGGCACTATATTACAGGCATCTGACTGGCACAATATTACTGGGCTCTGGCTGGCACTATATTACTGGGCTCTGACTGGCATAATATTCCTGGGCTCTGGCTGGCACTATATTACTGGGCTCTGACTGGCATAATATTCCTGGGCTCTGACTGGCATAATATTCCTGGGTTCTGACTGGCACACTATTCCTGGTATCTGACTGGCATAATATTCCTGGACTCTGACTGGCACACTATTCCTGGTATCTGACTGGCATAATATTCCTGAGCTCTGACTGGCATAACATTCCTGGGCTCTGACTGGCATAATATTCCTGGGCTTTGACTGGCACTATATTACTGGGCTCTGACTGGCATAATATTCCTGGGCTCTGACTGGCATAATATTCATGGGCTCTGACTGGCACACTATTCCTGGTATCTGACTGGCATAATATTCCTGGGCTCTGGCATAGTATTATAATTCTGGGCTCTGACTGGCACACTATTACTGGGCACTGACTGGCATAATATTACTGGGCTCTGACTGGCACACTATTACTGGCCTCTGACTGGCACACTATTACTGGTATCTGACTGGTAAAATATTACTGGGCTCTGACTGGCATAATATTACTGGGCTCTGACTGGCACTATATTACTGGTATCTGACTGGCACAATATTCCTGGGCTCTGACTGGCACAATATTCCTGGTATCTGACTGGCACAATTTTCCTGGGTTCTGACTGGCACAATATTACTGGCCTCTGACTGGCACAATATTCCTGGGTTCTGACTGGCACACTATTACTGGGCTCTGACTGGCACTATATTCCTGGTATCTGACTGGCATAATATTCCTGGGCTCTGACTGGCATAACATTCCTGGGCTCTGACTGGCACAATATTCCTGGGCTCTGACTGGCACTATATTACTGGGCTCTGACTGGCATAATATTACTGGTATCTGACTGGCACTATATTACTGGTATCTGACTGGCACAATATTACTGGTATCTGACTGGCACAATATTCCTGGTATCTGACTGGCACTATATTACTGGTGTCTGACTGGCACAATATTCCTGGGCTCTTACTGGCACAATATTACTGGGCTCTGACTGGCACAATATTACTGGGTTCTGACTGGCACACTATTACTGGGCTCTGAATGGCACTATATTCCTGGTATCTGACTGGCACAAAATTACTGGGCTCTGAGTGGCACAATATTTTTGGGCTCTGACTGGCACAATATTACTGGCATCTGACTGGCACAATATTACTGGGCTCTGAATGGCACAATATTCCTGGTGTCTGACTGGCACACTATTACTGGGCTCTGAGTGGCACAATATTACTGGGCTCTGAGTGGGACAATACTACTGGGATCTGAATGGCACAATATTACTGGTATCTATAGTTGTAAGATTGTCACCTAGTGGGGCTCCTGTGTGTTGCATAATTAATGGCGGTCCCATGTGTGCATAAATATGGGGCACTTGTGTGTGGCATATTTATTGGGCCCCATGTGTGGCATAATTAAGGGACTCTTTTGTGTGGCGTAATTAAGGGACTCTTTTGTGTGGCATAATTATGGGGCACCTGTGTGTGTGTGGCATAATTATGGGGTACCTGTGTGTGTGGCATAATTAATTGGGCAGAGGTGAGGCATAAATAGTGGGGCTCTGGTGCTGCATAAGTTATGGGGCTCTGGTGTTGCATAAGTTATGGGGCTCTGGTGTTGCATAAGTTATGGGGCTCCTGTGTGTGGCATAGTTATGGGACTCCTGTGTGTGGCATAGTTTATAGGCCATCTAACTGGCATTACTAAGGAATCTGTTTGGCATTGTATTGGAGGAAATCCAGGGGGCTGACACCATGAGTTTCCGCACCGGGTGACACCAACCCTAGTGACGCCCCTGCCTAGAGTTATCTCCATATCTGTTCGACCTCTTTCAAAACATGTTGCCACAACTACCGGTGGATCAACTGAGCATGGATAGCGCTCACAGGGCAATACGCCCCAAACCTGGCCCAGGCGAATGGCAGAGGGATATCATTATTGTTACGGTGTACCAGTAACACCCAGGAGGAGGAACCCTTGTTGAAAGATCACCTTTTGGGAAGTACTTTGTGGTGTTCACCCTGACAAATATGTACCCGAAGGTTAAGCCCAGGGTAATGTTTTGCCAGGGGCTTGTGTGGCACAAGTACAACCTAGAGGTAACCAGGAATGGGTTGCTGTAGTACTCTAAGAAGGACAGGAGACAAGACAGACTGGAACAGGTTGATGATATAAATAGGCTGAGAACAAGCGGAGTCGAGGAACAAGCCAGGGGGTCGAGTCAGGCAGAAGTCAAGCAAAGTCAAAAACAGGCGGAGGATTCGAGGCAGGCAGAGATCAAACGAAGTCAAGGTACTATCCGGGGTCGATGCAGGCGGAGATCAAAAACAGAGTAAAAAAACAAGCCAAGGGTCAATATCAGAAGTCAGACGAAATATAACAAAAGCCCAAAAATAGAGAGAACTCTTTGCACAGGCAACTAGAAAACGATTGAACAGGTGAATAAATATAGGAAGTAATTAGCATAGACCAATGGAGAAGGAGATGGGTGTGTCAGGAGGGAGGAACAGGAAAAAAACAAAAAGAATACAGAACACTAAAATATATATGCATATATATTACAATAGAAGAGGATCTCAAGTGATAGAAAGAAAGTAAAACCGAAAATAAAACAAAAATTAAGGCATCTATTTGAAGTCTGTATAGAGAGCAAACAGACTCCAAAAACATGGCCACCGTAGATGAAAAACGTCTCCAGAAGTCACTAGTGACTTCCTGACTCAAAAACATGGCTGCCGTAACAACATGAGAGCTATGACAGCGTGAGGAAGGAGGTGACAAGAGATGAGGGGATCAGGTGAGTGACAATTATCCGCATGGATTATTATACCACCAAGGAGGCAATTCTGAAAGCATACAGGAATGGAGTGCCGGAGGTGCACAACACCAAGCCCCAGATTTACGCAGCCCTATCGCTCCTCATGCTACAAAAACGAAGAGCAAAGCAACCAATACTGGACATGCTTATAGCTCAACTAATTAAATACCGCTGGGGCTTCCCCTTTAAATTATCTGTCCTCAAAAATGGGGTACTACATTCTATTACAGACCCGACAGAAGGTCCGGACCTCCTTAACAAGCTAGGATGCAACGACTCACTGGCCAGCCCAGGCCAGAGCAGCACCCCCACTCACCGCCCCAGAGAGACCGAGTGGTCCGCGCTACCTCCAGGAATCCGGAAAATAGAGGGGAACCCCCGGCACCGACGCCCGTGTGAAGCTGACCCCATCGAATCATCTTAAGGGTCACTCTCCCCTATGTACTTTCTGACATTTCCGATTACTTACATCACGGACTTCTTGTTAACTTGCAGCGCACGCAACGGGACAGACTCTTGCCATTTGTCTGGATAAACAAGCAGACATGGAACTCAGCCTTAATACCTCTCTGATACCCATCTACTAACTGGGTTTGGATACCTACTTGTGCGGAAAACTGAGATCCACCCGCACACACGGCTGAAGAGTTGACTCGCATGACTTCACTTTCGTTACAAGCTGACCTTCCATATCCATGTTGATCGGACAGATTCGGTCTGCTATTCAGCTGTACTTCTCATCTGACGGGCAAGCTGCACGATTTTTCAATTTCTCCTACATTTTTCTAAGAGTGTTGTGTTATGTTATGTCACATATTATGTTATCTTATTGCACCAAGTTATGGTCATGGTTGATGTTTTACATACAATGTGTGTGGTGGGCGGCGGGTGTACTGTCGGTCTTTCCCGCTCATCCAGTCACCCTCCCTACTCCTGGGAATCTTTCCCCAGAGTATTTCTATGGTGTGTTCTGTCCCCGCAAATTTTTTGAGGAGACAGATAACACAGATACTTACATCTGTCTCTAGGCATACTATGCCTTCTCAAGTTTGGATTAGGCAATCGCCTACCCCCTACCTTTCCCTAGGTGTCTCTTTTTATGTTTATTATTTTAACTTTTCACATTGTAGTGTTGGAGATACAACTGTTATTTAAGGTTGTGAAGACCCAGGTAACCCACTTCTACACTTTACATGGCAATTAAGATAAGATCACTTCATTGCAAAGGCCTAAATTCCCTGATCAAAAGACGCAAAGCGAATCGAGCTTTGATTCACAATGGAGTCGATATAGCCCTACTCCAAGAAACTCATTTTAAGAAACCTAGAGTTCCGAAATACTGGGATGCTAGATTCCCCATCCAATATCACGCGACGGGACCCACTAAAACTAAGGGGGTGACAATTTTAATCAGGAACCACGTTGACTTTAAACTTGATAAGTCTTACTGGGACAAGCAGGGCAGATATCTTATTCTCAGATGCTGGATCCAGGGTACTTTGACTATACTAGCCAATATTTATGCACCCAGTGTTTCGGACCCACGGTTCTACCATAATTTGATTGTTATTCTGGAACAACAGGGGAATGTACATTATATTGTTGGTGGCGACTTTAATGTGGCACTAGATCCCTATTTAGAGTGCTCTCCGACTACAAAACCAATTAAGCCCCACCCGAACCGCAAACATCTGCTGACCTTCCTCTCAGACCTTGGCCTTCTAGACAGTTGGAGGATTCACCACCCCATGGTCCGAGTTATGTACAAATTGATTATATCTTCCTTTCCCAGTCCCTGATCACACAGTCTGTTTCGGCTCACATCCATGAGATCTCGTGGTCAGACCACGCTCCCACGGATGTGATCTTAAACGACCTAGTCCCCATCACTAGGCATCGTCAATGGCGACTTAACGAGACTCTTTTGAGGCTCCCAGAACTAAACAAAGAACTCAAATTAGCTCTCCAAAATTACTTTAAAGAAAATGCGACAACTGAGATCGCTCCCACCACGCTGTGGCAGTCCCACAAAGCAGTCATCAGCGGATTTTTAATAAGTAAAGGCACGCATCTTAAAAAAGAACGCATGAAACGTCAGGTATCCCTGACGGCCACTCTCCACACCTTGGAGGCACAACATAAAGTTAATCAATCACCCCAGACTTACTACCAACTTTCTAAAGTTCGAGGGGAACTTAGCACCCTCCTGACGGAAAACACTCTTAGAGCCCTACAGATGACTGGGCAATTCTTTTTTGAAAAGGAACAAACCAGACACTTTTTTAGCAAGGAAGCTTAGTGGCATGAGAACGAGGCAAAGAATAGCTGCGATTCAAGCACCTAGTGGCCCGTTGGAGCGAGATCCCACAAAAATTGTTGCCAAATTTGGCACATACTTCTCACAATTATACGCAGGACACACAGCTGACCACAATGACCAACATTCCTCCCTTATACAGGGATTTCTGAACTCTCTCATGCTTCCCTCTCTCACGGCAGACCAAACAATGACCCTTAAAATACCTATCACCCCGGAGGAAATTGCCTTAACCATAAAGCAACTTAAACCCTCTAAAGCCCCGGGGCCTGACGGTTTCACAGCAGCCTACTATAAATCCTTTTCTGAGATTCTTACACCCCATCTTACTTCCCTTTTTTCAAGTGTTTTAGACGGAACCACATTCCAGAAAGACATGCTGAGGGCAAACATTATAGTGATGCCAAAAGAAGGGAAGGACCATACATTGGTACAAAATTATAGGCCAATATCCCTAATCAATACAGACGTCAAGCCCATATTCCAAAATCTTAGCCAACCGCCTTTCCACAGTTTTGGCCATGCTGGTCCATCTGAATCAAGTGGGGTTCGTTCCACGTCGGGGGGCCCCAGATAACATCAGACGAGTTTTTAATTTGTTGGAGGCTGCCCGGGTCTCCTCCACGCCAGCAATGCTGCTGTCCCTCGACGCGGAAAAGGCCTTCGATAGTGTAGACTGGCCTTATTTATGGCAAGCCTTGGCCCACTTTGGTCTTATGGGTACGTTTTTAACGGGCATTTAATGCCCTGTATCAAGGTCCTGAGACATCAGTCTATGCAATGGGAACAGAATCTCCTAGCTTCCAGATATTGAATGGCACCCGACAAGACTGCCCCCTTTCCCCGCTTATTTTTGCCATCAGTGTAGAACCCCTTGCCCAAGCACTACGCGAACACCGAAATATAGAGGGCATACCGGTGCATGGAGAGCCATTCAAAATAAGCCTCTTCGCCGATGATATCTGATTAACATTGACGTCACCATTAACGTCCCTCCCAAATTTGTATGATCTACTGTCCAAATTCTCCTCACTGCCTGGCTACAAACTTAATCATGACAAATGTGAGGCCCTCAATATTACACTCCCGACTCCTACAACCAAATTGATTTCTCTTAATTTTGATCTTAGATGGAAGGAATCCCATCTTAAATATCTAGGTGTCAACATACCCAAACATGTCACTCAGGTTTACCAGGTCAATTATCCACCCCTCATTGCGGAACTCAAAAGAGATCTTGTTCAATGGGGAGGGTATAATATATCATGGCTAGGGCGTGTTTATTCGGTAAAAATGAACACCCTTCCCATGATCCTATATCTTTTTAGAACCCTACCCATTTCCATGTGCGACAAAGACATTCAATCCCTCCAGTCAACGATTTTTAACTTTATTTGGAAAGACAAACTCCACAGACTCCCTAAGAAACTACTCTATAGGAATAGACTAAAGGGAGGCCTGACTGTACCCAACCTGCAAGCTTATTATATCGCAGCTCGATTTACACAGATGATACAATCGGTAGAACTTGATGGGTTGACATTGAGTGCCCTCATATTTCTTTGGGTGGACTTCCGTGGCTAGATCCCCTACAATGCCCCAAAGATTCCCTCCCTACCATCGTCCAATTCACTTGTCAAATTAGCACAAAATGCGGGATGCGTACCCAACTGCTATCCCAGCATTCTCTATTTACCCCTGTTATTTACAACCCGGGTCTATGCCCACAGTCCATCAAGTCTATCAGACAATATGGATGGTGGATAGAACGCCGACTACTGAGGGTAGGTGATTTTTTGGTCAGATACAAACCATGTACTATTTAAAAGAGAAACATGATATCCCTGATTCAGAGAGATTTCGTTTTCTTCAAATTAGCAGCTTTCTCCACAAATAGCTTAAAAGACATCCTTCCCCAGAGATATATGTGTAAACGCCATGTGTCCCTCACTGGAGCAATCTCCCGGATCTATAACTCCCTACCTGTTGTGTCAGGTGACTTTACGCCTGGATTTTGCACTAAATGGGAGACAGACCTTAATACGGAACTGACTGACGAGCAATGTACGTCCAAATTCCAGAACACCCATTCTATCACCACATGCATGTTGATACGTGAAAATGCCTATAAGACACTTTCTCGCTGGTACCATGATCCAGTCAAACTAGAAAAAATTATCCCAGGAGCATCTAACTTGTGCAACAGGAATTGTGGGGCGCTAGGTACCTATTATCATATGTGGTGGGCCTGCCCCGGGGTGCAAACGATTTGGAAGCATTTGGAGAGTCTCGTTCATCAACTCTTCCCAGACTGCACAACTTTGACCCCAGGATTGGCATTGTTAAATAGATACCTTCATCCCCAAGAACCACCTTAAACTTATCTTCAGAATCTGCACTGCTGGCCGTATATGTATAGCACGCCACTGCAAATAGGGCCTCCCCACAACTGACCAAATACTAGTCAAGATCTGGTATATCAGATCCATGGAACGCCTTACAGCTTTGCTGCAGAACAGAATGAAATCTTTCCATAAAATCTGGGAACCTTGGTTGAGACACCACAACCAAGCCCATGGAAGCTCAGATACAGAACCCCCCCAGATAAACTATGTCCCCGTTAATTTCCCCTAATACCTAGGCGACATGACCAACACCTGACTTCTTTAACAAAACTTGACAACTCCAACACTACCCCCCTTTTTTTTCTCTCTCCTTCATTACTTCTTGTTACCTACGCGACCTACCTATCTTCCCCCTACGAGATACACAGATTTGAAATAAGCATAAATAAGCGGACACAAAAAATAAAAATAAAATCAACCTTTGGGTTATATTATGGTCTGCAATTACTGTTAGATATCGGATTCTTTTTGTCTGTATTAGCGGGTCGGTGTTCTGGCTTTCAAGATGTCATAAACCGCACTACAACCGGTGCATGACTGGTTTATTAAATCGGTCTAGACCCATGCCATGCGGACCCCTACATTCAAGGCGCAAAATCTGTACGCTACCCGCAATGCTACATGTTCTATTGTATTTATGATATTGTATGTTTTTGTGACATTCATTGTACCTTTTTTGTGTAACATGGTACTGAAATAAATAAATTGAAAAAAAAAAAAATTGGCTTGAGGCCAATGTTAAGTCTATAGAGGCAGGTATTTTTTTGTTGTAGGAAAGGTGGCAACCCTATAGCAGAAGAAAGCAGAGTCTCCCATGCATAGTAGCATGGCAAGTCTGAGCCATATGTGGGGAGAGTGGGAGAAGTGGGGTCTTTTGACAATTTTCCTTCCGACATTTACAATGTAGGTTCCTGAACACAGCAGCCAGAGCCTTTCTACTATAGGCAAGGCTGCCATGTGGGGTTAGGCCCAGGAACTCTGAGAAATGATTTGATTTAAGCCAGTAAATTGATATAGATAGAGCTGATGGTGGAATTCACTCACCTTCTTTAAGAAAAGAACAGCTAATTACTGGGTTAAATGATGGCGGCCTACCAAAAAGGTGGTGTACAGCGTCCGTTTAAAAATCCATCTGTGCAAATTGAGGAATAGTCTTAATAGGCTGTAAGTATAAGAAGGCACAGTCCTCCGTATCAGCGTGATACGCATCTTATAAATGAGTGACTGGTGAAACTTCCACCTATGAATCATGGGAGGAAAGACACAAAGGATTGCGTAATATCGTCAAACAACTTTATTCAAAGAAAAAACGTGAACACTTACAAACGGACACGGATCTCAAGCCATGAGTGAATAAAATAAGCAGCCAGATGAGGGGAGTGCTCCTGAACACTTCTACTCCAACTAAGCCAACCAAACAAATGTGGGATTAGTTCAACCACTAGCCACGCCCTATGCGTTTCGTAAGACACACCTTCATCAGGGGCTGATAGATTGGAACTTGTTTTATAAAGCCCATAATTAGAGCTAAATTAACGCATCTGATTAAGATGTTTTATAAAGCCCATAACCGGCCTAATTACATCTTAATCAGATGCGTTAATTTAGCTCTAATTATGGGCTTTATAAAACACCTTCAGAAGTTCTAATCTATCAGCCCCATATGAAGAATAAATATTAAATTGCATTCAGGTGTAATTCTGGTAATTAGAAAATTTGGTATTTAATCATGGTCAGAATTGTGAGCTAAGAGCGACACATTTTGGATAATGTTATTATACCCTAATCAAATATTAATAGAGGTGTGTTTTCAGAGAACCAGATAATTAGCCTAGTTGGGGAGATGAATCAAGTCTTGAAGCTCTAAGCTGGGGAAGAATCTTGATCCAAAAAGGCCATACTGACGGTATCCAACAAAATATTCCAAAGTAGGGTTGCCACCTTTTCTTCAAAAAAATACCAGCCTTGCTACTCCCTCTTTAGACTTAGCATTGGCCTCAAGCCAATATTTTACCGGTCTGCAGGTAAATTACCGGCCAGGTGGCAATCCTGTTCCAGAGGGAACAGCTCCAGAATCCTTTACATCTTGGTAATTACAGTCTACTTTGAATTTTAGATTTTAACTTATTTCTGCACACTTGTATGGTAAATCAGATTATATATTGGCTTCAATTCTAAGCCATTATACTTAGTCTGCTGATAATTCCTTAAATCTTAAAACTGCAGTTGAAACATAGGAAATAACAGTCTGGTAATATATGTTAGAATATTTGATTTATCATATGAGTGGTTTTACTCATTATTTGCTAAAATATTAAAATAAATATATTAAATGTCTCTGTATACCCATTATTGGGTTTTAGAGCATTCTGGTTCTGCATTAGTGTTGGTTACTCTGATACACTAGGATGGTGTGGATAGAATTCACAACATTGCTCACAGTAAAGTTGCCAGTGATAGATTGTGTGTGTATGGTCTGTTTGTTTACTCAGCCATTGTCTTTGTTTTACAACCTATAGAGCTCTCAGGCCTGTAACTGTTTTGTTTGTACTGACTAGCAATAGGTAGTTGTTTATTGGTGATTTGGGCTCAATCAATGTGTTATTATTGTTGTTTGTTATTTCTATATTAGTGTGTGTTAATAAATTTGCATATTTTGTATATAGTAGTTTAAGTATATGTCATATTATCGCCTTATAAAACAAACTTGGGAGATACTGTTTTTATGAATGGTTATTGGCCATCTTTAGTGGCATCTAATCTCTCCTAATTCCACTTATCTCTGACAATACGTGCACAGAGCTCTTAGAAAGTTGCACTAAATAATAGGTGTGTTTGTGGGTCTCTTCAAATTCATTTGGGGTTTTTGGTAACGGTGCTTGTGTCTTTTACCTGAGTTGTTAGTGTGAGTTTTTTTGAATGCTATTTTGCTGGTACACAGCCTGAGTCCTTTGTTGGTGGAGACTCCATTTTGGATTCAGCTTATGTACTTACTTACTCCATTTTTGTGTCAGCACATGTTCTGACACCATCTTGCAACTCTTAAAGCCAAATGGCCTGATACCATCTTAGAACTCCTAACAAAGACTCCATTTTGGGTGTGCATACAGTTCTTTTCACACTCACATCTGGATTAACTTTAACACGGTGGTTGTTGTGAAACCTTGCAAATTCATATAAACCCACGAACCACAACAAAAGACTATGTATATTTATCAATAAAGACATTGATTTATTGTATGCACATTCTGGTTTAATCAGGGAAAGACTCAAATAATAGACATTTGTCAAATGAACTGGTGTGTGTGTGCTGGAAATACAGTGTAATTGGCTATACAATGTATACAAAAACAATAATTGTCTGCGATTCTCAACCTAATAAAGTTTCAACAATTGTATAAACATAATGTTATCTACATGATGAGTAGGCTGAACACTCCCAACTGAGAACCCTCACTGGTTCTGATCATGGACAATCCCTACTATGCATTATATATTTTTTTATTTTAGTTGAAGAGCTCTTGAACCACATTGGGTTATTGTATTACCGTGTATTGTACAAGGCGAGACAAAGATAATATATGTTCTAACAATCTGAAAGTTTATTTTGATGTTTTATGGACAGTCAAAATTGCCTGAAGAGCAAAAGTAGTTTGTGCAAAATAAACCTTGAATTCCAGAGTAGAGAGTTTTTAAAAAATAAACCCTTTTACAGAACAGTATATTGCATATTACTTGTAACAATAAAGCACAAACCTCCGAAACAATTCATATTTTTTAGTTTTGAACACTTTGTTATTCCCTCTCTCCCACCCCCATACTTGTGAAGGGGTGAAAAAAACAGTTGAGAATAACTGCCTGTCTGTTCTTTGGCCATACAATGTCCAGCATACAAAAGGAACAAAAAAAAATCAGATTGAACTGTTAGCTGGATATATTCATCCAGTTATGTCAGTTGTCAGGTATTGCCATTGATAAGACCTATGGCCTCCTACAATATTGACCGAACAAGACCTACAAGTGTGGCTCCTTTATTTTGCGTCATAGGGTTTGTTGTTCATTGCATGAACTGAACACATGCAATCTTTCTGTAGTGATCACATACTACCAGCAATGTCTATTTTTCTCTCTTTATGCAGTAGTATAGATTTATTACAAGTGTTTTCTTGATCATACCACCCCTCTGCCCACAATAAACCCCTAGGCAAGGTACGTGATACAGTGTCCATGCGTCGTATAGCAACTGTTCCACACCACAGGATATTGATGGGGACAGATGACCAATGGGACATTGTACTGGCTGAACTGTTGCTGTCTAATTGATAGTTGTGGCATATGTTACATTAATAATTTAATTAAAACCCTATGAACATTAAAGCCAGTTTTCAGTTATGGTACATCGGCTAGACCGGAGTAAATATTATCATTCCAAACAAATTCTAGAAGTTTGCATGTTTTATATTTATTATATTTGTGTTCTCTTTATTCCTTTTATTAAGCCAGTCAGGGTGTGTTTAGTAGAATGAAGCCATTTTTATTTTAACTGGTTGTGTTTTTCACATACTTAAGGCAGAATTTTTGTGAGTTATCAATTCTTATATAAAATCCAAATGTATGTAATCATCTGGACACACCTGTGAGTTCTACAAATACTTCAACAAAATGATGAAGTAATTTAATCTTACGATTTTGTGCATTGCTAATTTGGCCAATTAACCCAGAACACTTTTTATTTGTTTCCTTCTAGAACAGAATGTTTTGGAATGTTGGTTTCAAACAAACACATGTGTAGCATCACTATACAAGTGTTTGAAATATACCTAATTGATAGGTATACATAAATAAATGTTAATTTTACTGACTGGTGCTGTAGATAGATCAATGCCAGTATAATCTGATTTTAGATTAAAACCTAAAAAAGTCACTGTGTTTAATGAAGGAATTGCGTTAACCATGTCATTGTGAATAAACATACAAGAGAGCTCCAAGTGTCAGAGCACCATATGAGTGATTTGTAGCTTACAAGGGTCAGTTGGCAAGAGAGACAGTGGAGCTCTCTGAGACTCTGACCTTTAACACTATCACTGCTCAAGGAACCTAAATAGAACACATTTATTTTGATGGCTGGAGCTTAATGGCCTTCCTTGAAGTAATTTGCATACAGCTTTTTTAAACTGCTATTTAAACTAGTCTGTTAAACTAGTCTGTGCCAAAAACATATAAAGTATTTATGTTCGCAGACTGAAACCTGCCATTCTGCCCATAGTGACATCTGACACTCAAAGGATCTTCTGCTTAAGTAAAAAAAAAGAAAAAAAGTTTAGAACAAAAATAATTTTAAAAAAATCAGCTCATGTAATCACACACTACATTACAAATGCATATTATTATGAGTGTAGTATGTTTCATTGCCTGAAGCAGCACAGAAAACAATGTTCTTGTTTGTGTTAGAGTAAACCTCTGGAGTTATGTAATAGACAACAATTCAGTCAATGTTCCAAGGAGTTGTCTATCGGCAAGCTCGTTTTTTCCTTCTAAGAGAAAATGGACCAGTATATCAGATTAAAAAGAATATATGCCGCTGGAAATATAAGACGTGAATATTTGTCAATAGCATGTGTGTCAATGCGCATGCTGACATATGCTCGCTGGCTTTTCCTTCTGTTGGAGTTTCTTTCATTGCTGAGTGCAAGCTGAACCATGATCCTATCTTCCTTCTCTCCGTTTTCAGACACAAAATGTCCCAAGTTGTTCACCTCACCGTCACTGTAGCTGCTGTCCATCATTGTTCTCTGCTGGGTTACTCCACACGTGCACGGGAGCTGCAAAATAGAAAATGTATCAGTATGATAATAGAATCTGTGGTGCTAGCAAAGTTTCTGTGTGGTTTGGAAGAGCAGGATGTGGTATCAAGTTTGATATCCCAGTTAAAGCTATAATTTCAACATTAGATTACAAAGTCCTAGCAGTTGTGAGTCATCCGTGCAAGTTCTTTCATAGCTGGTTCATAAATCAAAAATGAGGAGAGTTCCATGTTAGCCAGGAAGACCCCTACCATAGTGCTACCTTTTGTCCTCTTCTGAGGATTGCATGCAAGGGGTAAAAAAAATACAGAGCTCTAGGCTGAATGAGGAGGATCTGACCAGCTTTGGGCAGGAGAATACTCAAAAGGGGGCATCAATGATGAAGAAATAAGAAATGATATGGCTGGAGATATCAGATGAAAAATAGATTATTCTAGCACATTTTTATTTATTTATTTTAGCTGACATTTGGACTTGAGTTGGGGCACTTATGATGTAGGAGTCTAAAGAGTATAAAAAGCATCATATTCTTACACTTTATACTGTGTGATGTTACACCAGCTTTGTTCCAAATCCAGAATGAATGGTACAGTTAAGAAAGATTCAATAATAGTCTCTTTTTGCATTTTATACACTGTCAAAGAAAACACATCCACTGAAAGCCATAATTCGTAACATCCTAACTATAGCTCACTGAACAGAAAGGTTGTGCTACTCAGAAGACTGACTTCCATGCAAACCTTTTTACCTTCAGTCAATGGTCCTCTCAACACGTGAAACAAATGTATTCAGCTCTCCTCGTCAGCAGACTAGATGGCCCAGTTGAAGTTACTGTGTTTCATCTTGAGTGTCTGACTTTATATTCTTTGTAAGTACTATATTACCTTCTCTCTCAGTTTCCTTTCCTTTCTTTCTTGCACTGTAGTCAGATAATTCACAGCTGCATATTCCAGCACCGATAGGAAGACGAATACAAAACTAACCCAGAGATAAATGTCCACAGCTTTTATGTAAGACACTCTGGGCATGGAGGCATTTAGTCCAGTTATGATGGTTGACATGGTCAGTACCGTAGTTATGCCTGGAACAACAAACATAAATAACTTTGAAGCATAGGAATACTAACCTAGAGAGTGGACAACCCCATTTGGCAGCCAGTCATAGGGTGCATCTACACAGCAGCGTACCTAGATTATCTGGCACCTGGGGCGGACCCTATATGTGGCACCCCACAACTTTAAAATGTAAAAAAACACTCATACTTTTTTATGATTTCAAGATTATTTGTTCCACAAATTTGTAAACTTACACAAACTCACACAGAGAGACACTTACACACACTTTACTATATATCTTTATTTGGATTTATTAGATTATAACTTATCTACACACACACTCAGACACAGAGTGAGGCACACACACACACCTACACATACTTAGACACATGCACACAAAGACTTACAGACACAGAGAGAGGCTCACACACGCACCTACACACACATACAGACAGAGTCTCACATACACTCAGACACAGAGAGAGACACACATGCACACAGCCACATACTTAGACACACAACTTTCTGCGGGCTTCTGATGGGACTGCTCCCCTCCCTCTGACCCTTGCGCATGAAGTCATGCGCAGGGTTGAGGAGGGGGAGGGAATATGTGCAGCGCTCTGGCAGTGTTGGGAAGCTAAGTTTCCCGATGCTGCTTGTATATGTGTGCTGTGGAGGTGCGGTTACAGCTGCAGACCTCAAGCGGACAGCACCTCCATGTCCGCTCGCGTGCCACTCATTGCAGGGATGTCATTGGCTTGGATGCCTATGGTCTAATAGAATCTATTGGGCACCCCAGCCAATGGCACACCTGCAATGAGTTTCCTGATGCTGCTTGTATATGTGTGCTGTGGAGGTGCGGTTACAGCTGCAGATCTCAAGCGGACAGCACCTCCATGTCCGCTCACATGCCACTCATTGCAGGGATGTCATTGGCTTGGATGCCCATGGTCTAATAGAATCTTTTGGGCACCCCAGCCAATGGCACACCTGCAATGAGTGGCACCCGGGGGGACTGACTCTAGCATAGGGTCAGTCCCCCCGAGCATACACAGGGTAACCATGCAACTTCCCCTGCAATTTGCGCTTGACACCTTAATTATAATTATAGCACTGACATCCAGTGCTCATGGTCAGTTGGGGGTGGGGGGACTGGGTCAACAAAGATGTTTGGGGACAAAGGTAGTACTGGCAAGCTGTTAGGGTTGCACTGATAAGCTTTCTGGGGACATAGAAGTCAATGGCAAGCTTTTTGAGGACAGAAGATATCACTGACAAGCTATATAGTCCATTAAGAGTTAGCAGTTTGACTTCCCTGTCCTGTGCTAAATTGAAATTGTTTTAGCATAACCTATTAGCATGTGTAATTATTATATGCATGGGACTTTGTTATGGATTACATGCAATTCAACAAAAATAAACAGATAAACTCTGTGCCCGAGGCAAATGTAGGTTTATGTGCTCAATTGGTTGTGAGGTTCATTTCCTCACTGTTGGTCCCTGTGTGCTCTTCCCTAGTGTAAATTGGTACAGACCTTCCTGGTACAGACCTTATCCTGTCTGTGTAGCCGCAAGTTGCTGCATGCTGCGCTTGATAGAGAGGCATACCACAATCTGATCTGAAAAGTCCTACTTGCGATGATACTGATGCTAGACAGCAGAAAAGCTGGGGCAAAGACCTACAGCTCTGTTATGTCTTGTTATGTAGCTATCATCCCTTTGCCCCTCAACTGTTTGCACCTAAAGCAAACCCTTGTTACAGTTTTTATTTCATATTCCAAAGCAATGCGCTATGGTTTTTATTCAACACAAATAGCATTATCACTGATGACAGATAAAATCATGACTTGTTAACTCAGTTACAATTAAATAAAGTTTTATTTTACCCAAAGGAACTCGTGCAGGAACTGCTCTCCGATCTATCCAGAATGATACCCAAGAAAGCATCACCATCAAGGTGGCAGGAAAGTATGTTTGCAATAGGAAGAAAAAGATGTGGCGTCGCAAAGTGAAGTTAATGTAGAGACGGTTGTACCATCCTGTTAAGGAAATAACATTATGTTATGATTTGAACTGTATGTTCATGCCCTCTTCAGACAGTAGGCAACAATTTTGGAGTAATTCAAATTTATACTCTATGCAATGGCTTGGCATCACTTTTTAGAAACTATTACAAACATTATTAAAAACTATTACAGTTTATATATAGGGCCGTATTTATCAAGACAAAATAGGTGATATTTCAGGAAAAAGTGCTAAAATAGTAGTAGAAACCATGGAAACCAATGGAAAGTTTGCCTTGATAAATTTGGCCCATAGTATATTAATGAATTGATGTAGTAGATGACCTACCCGTACTGCTGTAGAAAGCTAGTCTTGTTGTGGTGTGAAACTTTTGGATAAGGAATTGTGATAGTGAAATCCTCTCATCTGTTTTTAGGGAGTCATTTCCATTTTTCCAGTATAGCATTAGATCATCTTCAGTATAGGCATCTAAAGATATAAACAAACTCAGGATTCTAGAAAGAACCTTCATAGAACTGAGCATTCTAAACTATCACTATAATATGCCTACAAGGCCTACTCATCACCTGCTTCAACATCATGGACAAACTACAAGATCTAAGAAAGATTTATGAATATTATGAAGAATAATAATCAAAGACAGATATAGTTAGACATGACATACTATACTGATGTATAAATGTAAAACTTGATCAACCAGGGAATATAAAGACCAGTTAGATGCGTGGACCTGGAAGGTAACTTTTCTTTGGTTATTATTACACTTGGGCCTTGTCTATAAACTATCTGTGGTTATTTTAGAAGAATTTGCCTTGTTTAGAAATGTATGCAATACTTACAGCTCTCAATTTCTAAAGAACAGGACTGCGTGTCAAGTGGAAACCGACTGAAGTCCATGTTGCACATGGCTGTTACCGTAACCCTAAAATCAAATCAAAAGACAGATTTATAATCCTCCTGTACTGTATATAATAATATATATATTTCTACATACATATTTTAAGTTTGTGAGCTATTCACAAAAAGGAGATGCAAGCGAGTTGAACATTGTAACTCATTTTTTGTGACTAGCTCCCTCTATTGTTGAAGGTGTGCACATCAAGTGAGATTTAAAAAAACAAACAAACATTCCTCTAGGGTTAAAGGCTCACTTCAAGCAAAATATTGTTTTCCACCAATTTGTTACTTATACACTAAGCAGCCATCCCTTGTAATCTAAATAGATCCTAAATAACTCCTGCTACTTTTCATTCCATGCATATATATGATTACACAGCCATTTTTTTTAGATACATAACTTTTATATGCTGCCCTATAGAATGTAGAACTCATATATGCTCAGTTTATTAATCAAGATAGTTAAGGTGAAAGCCTTTCCTTGACTAACTAAACTTCCAGTGTACATTCTGCATGCAAAAGTTATAGCAAACACTGACTCGCTGGCTGGCTGGTCTTGGCAAACCATAGCTGTGCAGCTGGTGGATAAAAAACCCTGCAGATCCTGTGCAATATATTTATGCACACATTTTGCATACTGGAACCAATGCTGCATTTTTACCCCCCAGACTCCAGCCAAAGGCTGGGAACTGAGTGGGAGGGTCAGTAGAAGTAAATTAAGCATATTTATAATATAGATATTAGAATTGTAATAAATTCATACATTTTTATAATAATTTCACTTTAATATGCATGGAAAACTGGGTAATTATCAAGCCAAACTAAAATATTATTTTTTTTTGCAGCTTTGCCTATGGCAGGCGTGTCCAATTTTTTTCTGCAGAATACCACTTCACCAGAAATGTACACGTGCATAGGCCACATTCATTTTTCATTGAGAGAAAACTTACACACACACACACACACATATATATATATATATATATAAATTCACAGTATTGTGCAGTAAAAAAACTCACGGTAACATGTAGTGTGTGAGTGCATCAGTTTCCACAGCAAAAAAAACACCTCACATTAAATACACAAAATCAGACAGTCACACTTACATATACAAAACACAGCCACACTTGCACAAATACACCCAGTCACGCTCAAAGACACGTCCACAAATACACACATACACACAGAGTCATATATACACACAGTCACGTTTACACACATACATATACACAGCCATACTTACACACAGAGTCACACATACACACACACATACATTTCTTTTTTTGTAACAGGGCTGTGAGCGCCAGATGGGACTGCTCCTCCATGTAAGTTTCCTCAGCTTTGGTGTAAAACATTTGTGAGGGTATCAGACCATTGAAGATGGTTGCTGAGCATCATGGGATCCCCCCCCCCCCCCTCTTTAATCACTTGCATACTAAGAGTATATCATAGTTTACAGTTTTCATGATGCTCATCTAGCCATACTGCGGGTTGAGCACCACAGAACCTTAAATATATGCCTTTTTTGTTTTACTTTGGAGACCAAATCTGCTTTAAGCCACTGCTCCCACAATGCTCAGCCATCAAAATGAGTATTATATGATCTGTACAAAATGTGGCAATCCAGCTGCTGTTAACTACAGTTCTTATGGTGCTCAGCCAGTAATAAGTGCAGCTGTGCATTATGGAGTGCTTTATGTTATAGCAGCACCTCTTCACATGTATCCTAGGTACATGTCAAGTTTACAGTGATCTCTGCCTCTCAGCTCAGACACTGCTGATCTGGCTGAGGTGTGTGCTGATGGTGTCAGTCCATCAGAGCACCTACTTGCCATTCATGTCTGCTGTTGTTTTATAGGTGCCAACTGTATTTATCTATAGGTGCAGAGAGAGACAGAAACTTCTTTTCATATGTAATAACTGGAGGGAATCCAGTTAAAGTCCAATATATTGATTACAAATAAAAATTAAGTTGTGTGGCAGTGAGTGGCTCTCGGTGATCAGTTAGCAGGCAGAGGATACATGGCATGTGTTTTAAAACATAAAATGTAATTGTATACACTGAATTTTTCACTTGTGCTTCTATATTATGTTTAGAGGTTCTTTAAGTTTTTTGCTGCACAGCCCAAAATGTAGATGACTGAGCATCATAGAAGCTATAGACTATTGCAACTGTAAGCTGCAACTTGCACAATCCTCCTCATCATCATGGGAATAGTACAGTGAACCACAGCTTTCATTATGCTGAGTCAATTTGCTGTCTGAGCATCCTGTGAACCTATCACTGTTCTTCCTGAGAAAAGGGGAAGAAAATTGGGAAGTGATCTCATTTTCCTGCTCTTTGACCTTGCTCAAACCATCAACATTGAAAGCTCATTGTCAAAAGAACCACAGGCCTATATGCTTTTACACATGTATTCGCAATAGGATATTATATTGGATTTAGAATGCCCTGTCTTACTGCACTGTAGTAAATCCAGTATGAAGAATGAAGGTATATGGGAAAAGGAGTTAAAAAGTTACCTTCATTAGAAAAATGTCACTTGATAACCTACAATGGTCGGATCTGTGTCTGTGAATAAAGAAAGTTACCTTAGACTGTATAGCACCTTCCCATCAGGCTGTACCCGTAGCATGATATTATCTGTGGTGGTGTCATGAATAAAAGATCTCTTGGAATGGACAAAGAACATGTCAGGTACCCAAATCTTTTTCACTAATCTCCCATCAAAGGTCATACTCTGATTGTTGGAGCTTGGAAAAGACAGTCTCTCATCCTTCCAATAATGTCTAAGGTACAAAGTCATTGTAAAGTCCTGAAAAACACAGATAGAATGCATGGTCAAAGGAAGAAGAGGGGAAAATTTAGCAAGTTAACATAGTTGCATAGGAACATCTAGTCCGTAAATACTATTAACAAGATGATAATATAGATGTAGCTTAATTATAAACATCAGTGCCTAATATAAGTCAAAAGAGGCTCTATATATGACAAAGAAAAAGCAGATAAAGCAGCTATCCATTGGGTGTATTGTACAGGAGATATCCCTTATTGGCAATGTATATATTCTTTTAATTGTATTTTTATTTTGTTTTAACACAAGATTGCACAAGATTACACAAGAATATTTGTACGGGTATATCAGCATAAGTCATAAAAATCACATCACATATGTAATATATAAAAGTTATTAATGTACCGTATTTGCTCAATTATAAGACGACCCTGATTATAAGACGACCCCCCAAACTTTGGATATTCCATTAGGAAAAAAACTAAAAGCCTCAATATAAGACTAACCTATAGGAAAAAAGTTCAACTTGTATATATTCACATGTAAATTGCTTTTTTAATAAAGAATTATGATATCAAAACATGCATTTCTTGTTTTTATTTCCTTTTATGTGCCAATGCTGCCTCCCTCTTTCCCTTGCCCCCAGCTTTCTCTCTCTCCCCCTCCCTTTGTCTCCCCCCTCGTTCCTCTTGTCTCCCCCCCTTGTTTCTCTCTTCCCCACCCTCCATCCCCATGTCTCTGTCTCTCCCCCCCCCCCATCCCTCCACTTGTCTCTTCCCCCTCATCCCTCCCCTTGTCTCTGGTCCCCCCCTCCCCTTGTTGCTCTGGTTCCCCCCTCTCTCCCCCTCACCTGTTTAATAATCCCTGGTGGCTAGTGGGGGCTGCCGGGGGATGTCTGCACGATACGTGCAGACATCATCCATGCTGCCCGACACCTCCATCTATTATGACTGACAGCTGGTCCGTCATAATAGACGTAGGTGTCGGGCAGCATGGAGGATGTCTGCACGTATCGTGCAGACATCCCCCAGCTGCCCGATTCACCCTGGTGATGAGCGCAGACCTCCCCTGCTGCCGCCCGGTACGACCGCCGGGACTTCTGTGACGAAGCCGGAAGTACCCGGCTTCTTCATAGAAGCCCCGGCGGTCGTGCCGGGCGGCAGCAGGGGAGTCTGCGCTCATCGCGCAGACATTCCCTGCTGTTAGAGAGGGGGATCCAGGTCCCCTGCAGCTCTGCTGGGGACCTGGATCCATGTTTTATAATCTGACCTCGATTTGATGAAAAATGTTTCTGAAAAAAAACACGTCTTATAATCGAGCAAATACGGTAATCATTGGCAATATTTTTAAGTAAAAGTTAAAACACAGTAGACCACTCTTCAATTTAGAAAAATACCAGGGTCTTTGACAACTCCTCTCACCTTTGTTATATTGAGAGAAGAAATAAGACAGTGAAGTTTGGAGGAAGAATAAGGAATGGGTTGGCGTAGTCACATAATGGTCTAGAATATCTGGCTTGTCACGGATATAAGCAAGGAAACCCACCTACCTGGTCTGATTGCATGTTGTTTCACTGGAACCGACGTACTTGTGACAGATTTGGTCAGTGTAAACACAGGACTCCCAATTTATTCACACATTTTGTACAGCCAACATTTCTTTAATACAGGTTGAGTATCCCTTGTCCAAAATACATGAAACCAGAAGTATTTTTGGATAACAGATAATTTTCCCCATTGAAAAATATTAAAACATCTTAGCACTCATGGAGTATAGCAGTATCAATGCAAATACTGTATGGCGCTAATAAATCACTTTTACTGTGATGTCACTGTTATATGAGGCATTGTTGGGAACTTTCCGTTGGCGTGTCAGGTCTGCACGCGTGCCATTGTATTGTGGGTGTAGGGGAATCCGAGCATGAATGGAAAGGCTATATCAAAGCTTAAGAGGACTGGGCACTGAATAAACTGTTGTGCGCTTGCATTTTAACAGGTGTGTGAAATTTGCAACTTGTGGCAAAATGTGAATTTTCTTTGCATAACAGAATATTTTGGATAATGGATTTTAGGATAAGGGCTACTCAACCTGTAAAGCAAAACCGATAGTTTGTAAGAAACAAGATCCCCACGTAAAACTTCCAGTTGTTCAAAGTTTCTAACTTCTATGCTTCAAAGCCACAGGCGGTTCCACAAATACATGATTCTCACTGTGCTTTCTTTCTAATCACTGGCTGCCATTTTTTGTATGGGTCGGCCCCTTTTTTTAATAACTTTTATACAGACTGCTTCAATGTACATTTAAAAGGACTCTATCAGCTACTGGGAATCTAGAGGATAAAAAAATATTGAAAATCATGTCAGTTGAGTCTCCTGCTTATGACCTCACCTGTGGCATGATATGCACATTACACATTTCCCATTGAAAAGCAGTTCATTTGCATAACGTCCCACAGGTGAGGTCATCAGCAGTAGGCTCCACAGACACATTTAAAACACATTTTTCTCCTAATTTCTGCATTTGCTTGCAGTTTTGCTAATACATTATATATATCTCATTTTCAATAATTTGTTATGCTCTACATTTATAGTAAAAACAATGTACAGTCCATTTCACCTAGTAATTTAGCACAATCTAATGATAACATAATACATGACTTACCATATCCACTTCTGAAATACTATCTAAGCTTTCAACTTGCACATCAACCCCAACAGGAATGGCTGGACCTTTAAAGATGTAAAACAAACATCATAAGTAAATGCATATCTATTTTAGTAATTCATTTATTGTAACCATAAATTTATAATGACTATGAGTCATGCTACCAGCAAATGTACAATGGAATGTGGCATATTGGGTGTTAGACTAATGCACTGCATAACTTACTGCTTGACTGCCCTTCAATGCATTATCATGGGCTTTAATCACGACAGTGGTAAATTGACCAGGGAATTGCAAAGTTAAGTACTAACAAAAGGTGTAGGAAAGCCCCCCCACCAAAGTAGGTCTATGGACCGGCAATCATGGTAGTTTAATAAAGAAGAAACAACTACTATATTGTAAAAACAGCAAAAAAAAATATTACATGCATCACACATATAAAACCAATAGCAATAAAAAACCTAAATACCTAAAACATCTAACCAAACCCTGCCTAGCTAAATAAGAACATGCCCCATTATTCAATTCAGGACAATGGAGCAGACAAAATATCATACTTCATAACCCTAAGTAAATAAAATGGACCAACAAGCCTATAATAAACTGGATAGATAAGGGGAGGTCTCGGAGGAGGGTGCGTCATGACGTGAAGTCGCAAGTATGCACCAGGAGGTGGGGGATCTGGTGCTAGCGGAAGGAGAGAAATAGCCATGCATCACAGATAGAACGTACACAACATGTACAGTATGCATGTTACTTCAACACTATGATAGGGAATGGAGTTGTACAGATAAAACATATAATACAAATGATGCAAATATTTTCATTTTTGTAAGTACATAAAACCAAACTAGGAACATAGGAGAGATGGCATCTCAAGGAATACTATACTGAGAACCAATTGGGTGAGGTGGGATAGGTGGCAAATCTGACCTGAGTTAAACCGTTTCTAAATATCAGGTATAGAAAAAATAGTCATTCATAGACATAGAAATAAGTTCTGGTAAAAGAAGCTATGTCGACAATAATCATGTCTAAAAACAATTAGTGGTAAGAGTTAACTCCTTGTTGTTTGACTAAGATATATTTTCAATATTAAACTAACAAGAGAAACAGATATCAGGCTATAATTAGATAAACTCTCCACTGCAAAACAGATCGAAGAGATGCTTCCAAATTAATTAAGCCATTAAAAAGTTGAAGTCTCAACCGAGTATAACAATGGAGAATTGTTGTGTGAGCAGCTGAAAGACACCAGACGCCAACAAAACAACTTGACTACATCAAGAAATAGCAGAGAAACGAAAAAGGTTTGAATTAATTTTTTCACCACAAAACCTGAAGGAAGTACCAGAGACCTCTTGCATAGATTCATCCATAAATTTGGATATTTCTGAGATTAGACTAAAGAAAGACATAGAAGGGGTCACTCCTGAATTTCTAGATCTCAGTCTCCAAAGTATACTCCAATAAATTAAAGGGACAGTCTAGTCCCCAAACTCACTTTGGTGCACGATGAAGATCACTACTTGTATAATGCACAGGCTTTTATCCCTGTATGATTTGATGCAGGCATTCTGTATAAATCACATTTTTAATATTTGACTCAAGCCCTCCCCAGTGATTACTCTGCATGATTACTGCAGGTACAGTAACACTGATTATATAGACACAGAGGATATAAAGTTTTTTTTTCATATAGTCACTTCCTGTCCTCCTCAAATTGAGCCTATTGAGTGGCCTTGCTCTTGTACACAGTAGGATCTTTTAACAGTGCAACACATTGTCTGATGACATCACTAGAGAGACAGGATATTACATTTATCTGAATGGTATTATTCTCATTGGTTCCTGCAGCAAAACAAACAAAAAAAAGGAAATTAGTTTTACTCATCTAGTGTGGGCAGTCCTTGTTTCTTGCAAACTTCTGTAATTTCACAATTTCTTCCAGCTGTTTTTTTTATATTTTAAGCAATGCAAAATGTAAGACATGCACTTTAAAGTACTTTAAAAGCACATTAATACGCATTAATATTTGGAAGATGCATTCTGGGCACTAGACAGTCCTTTTAAAAAGGAATTGGCAAACAACTCAAAAGAGATAAAAATGGATTTGAGCCCTGGAAAAAAATTCAACTACTGGAAGACAAGAATTCACTTGAAGATAAAGTGAGTGACCAACAGGACAAATCAAGAAGAAAAAATTTAAGATTTAGACATTTTCCAGAAAACTCAGTGTGAGAAGAAACAGATCAAATTTTGGCAGAATATTTTGTGCCTCAGGGCTTGCCAGCAATGACCGAGATAATAAGGTGGAAACATATCACAGACTCCCGAAACCCAAAAACATAATGAAGGACGACCCACGAGATATTATAGCTCGTTTCCATTCATACAACTTCAAAGTGCTAAGATCCTACCATAAAAAAACAATAAAAGAAGGCCAACTTAAAGAAAATAGTACTTCCAGATCTGTCTTATCTCACCAGATCAAAAAATAAAGAAATCTAGCCTCTGCATTACAATATTAAAGAAACATAACATAAGGTTAAGGTGGGGCATCCCAGTCAGAATGACGACTGTATGTAAATGTTACACAGAGGCCTTTGAATCTGTTGACAAAGTACTGGAATGGCTAAAGATGAAAAACCTAAGATAAATGTTTTCTTTTAAAGGCTAAAGAGGCTCTCATCGTAATATGTATTTTGGAATATTAAAAAAAAAAAAAAGTGTGTTTTTTTTTTTCTCTTCAGGGATTTTCCGTAGGTTGAGATAATCACTAAATGTTTTCACAAAATGTTGCCTGGTTAATTTTCAGTCAAATGTTATGTTTTTCTAATTATAACTGAGAGCCAGAGTGTGAATTAATGGTACTTATATAGATATATAAGTGCATTTTTTTTCTTTTCTTATTATTATATGATATGCAAAGGTAGAGATAATCATTAAAAGTCTACATACAAAGATTTCTGGGTAATCCTCATTTAAATGTACATTTTTACAGTGATAACTGAGAGCCAGAGTTTGAGCTAATTGTACTTAGAAAACTTTTTTTGGGTGCCGCATCACTATTATAAACTGAAATTATCTAAGGGTTTGGTCCTGAGTTTTAATAATGATTTGTTAGATATCACAACACATGAGTGACAAGGCGATGAGGCATGACAAGTTTTTTTTATTATTTTTTATTATAGTATATGCAAAGACAGGATAATCACTAAAAGTCTGGGTAACGCTCACTCAAATGTACATTTTTACAGTGATAAATGAGAGTGTGTGACCTAACTGAATAAACTCGATAGATCACCAGCAATCAGGAATACATGATCACTAACTGGAGGGATCTATATCTATATCTCTATATATCTCTCCAATATCTATAAATGAGGGGCATTAGTTAATTGATAACCACAAATATTGAGAAGTTACCTATAAATAAGGGGCTGCTGCTATCTAATAATCACAGATATGAAAGAAAACTGTCAAAGCAAAATTAATTATGAAGCACACACAATTGTCAAAACAGGATTACAAGACTTAAAGGTACAGTCTATTCCCCAAACTCACTAGTGTGGGCAATCCTGGCTTCTTGCAAACTGTTGTAATTTCACAATTTCATCTAGTTGTAAGTAGTTTATATTTTAAGCAGTGCAAAATGTAAAACATGCATTTGAAAGTACACTGAACAAAATTATAAACGCAACACTTTTGTTTTTGCCCCATTTTTCATGCGCTGAACTCAAAGATCTAAGACTTTTTATATTTTAAAAAGGCCTATTTCTCCCAAATATTGTTCACAAATCTGTCTAGATCTGTGTTAGTGAGCACTTCTCCTTTGCCGAGATAATCCATCCGCCTCACAGGTGTGGATATCAAGATGCTGATTAGACAGCATGATTATTGCAAATGTTTCAGAGAATTTGGCAGTACATCCAACCGGCCTCACAACCGCAGACCACGTGTAATCAAACCAGCCCAGGACCTCCACATCCAGCATCTTCACCTCCATAATCATCTGAGACCAGACACCCGGAGAGCTGCTGCAGCAATCGGTTTGCATAACCAAAGAACTTCTGAACAAACTGTCAGAAACCGTCTCACGGAAGCTTACCTGCTGCTCATCGTCCTCATCGGGGTCTCGACCTGAGTGCAGTTCGTCGTTGTAACCGACTTGACTGGGCGAATGCTCACATTCGATGGTGTCTGGCACTTTGGAGAGGTGTTCTCTACATGGATGAATCCCAGTTTTCACTGTATAGGGCAGATGTCAGACAGCATGTATGCCGTCGTGTGGGTGAGGAGTTTGCTGATGTCAACATTGTAGATCGAGTGACCCATGGTGGTGGTGAGGTTATGGTATGGGCAGACGTAGATTATGGACATCGAAACACAGGTGCATCCTGAGGCCCATTGTTGTGCCATTCATCCACTACCATCACCTCATGTTGCAGAAACTGCACATTTTAGAGTGGTATTTTATTGTGGCCAGCCTAAGGCACACCTTTGCAATAATCATGCTGTCTAATCACCATTTTGATATGCCACATCTGTGAGGCGCAGGGCCGGCCTTAGGGGTGAGCGACCTGTGCGAGCGCACAGGGCGCAACACCCCAGGGGGCGCCCACCCTCCCGTTCAAAGAAAAAAAAGTAAAAAAAAAAAAAAGCCGGTAGAGGCACTGGGTGGGGGAGATCAAAAGATCCCCCCTCACCAGCCCTCTGCTCGGCATGCTGTGCTGGGTCCGGGGAGGGGGTGGAACTAACCGGCACATCGGTGTAGCTCCGCTCCCACCCTGTGAAGCAGAGCAGCGTCTGCTTCACAGGGAGCCACTGGCAGCATGAGAAGGTGCTGCTCGGCTCCCCATGCCTGCATTAAGCATGGGGAGCCTGCATTAAGCATGGGGAGCCGAGCAGCACCTTCTCTTGCTGCCCATGGCTCCCCGTAATGCAGACTGTGCTCTGCTTCACAGGGTGGGGGAAGAGCTACACTGATGTGCCGGTTAGCTCCGCCCCCTCCCCGGATCCAACATTGCAGGCAAAGGTAGGGGAGGGGGGAGAGAGAGAGGCAGGGGGGAGAGACAGAACAGGGGGAGGGGGGAGGGAGAGGCAGAACAGGGGTTAGGGGGAGACAGACAGAACAGGGGCAGGGGGGGAGAGACAGAACAGGGCTAGAGAGAGATAACAGGGAGAGGGGGGAGAGAGAGACAGACAGAACAGGGGCTGGGGGAGAGTGAAAACAGGGGGAGGGGGGGAGAGAGAGAGACAGAACAGGGGGAGGATGGGACACAACAGGGGACGGGCAGGGGGGGTTACGGGGGGAGAGACAGAAATGGCAAGGAAGAGGAAAGGGACAAACATGGGAAGGGAGACACATGCATAGGGGGGTGAAAGAGACGGGGGGAGGGGGGGGGGCGCCACGGGGGAAGCTCGCACAGGGCGCCAAAACACTTAAGGCCAGCCCTGGTGAGGCGGATGGATTATCTCTAACACAGACTTAGACAGATTTGTGAACAATATTTGAGAGAAATAGGCCTTTTGTGTACATAGAAAAAGTCTTAGATCTTTGAATTCAGCTCATTAAAAATGGGGGCAAAAATAAAAGTGTTGCGTTTATAATTTTGTTCAGTGTACTTTGAAAGCACATTAATATGCATTAAAATTTGGAAGATGCATTTTGGACACCTGACATTCCCTTTAATAGAGCAATATGATTATTGCCACAAAAATGGCAATATAAGAATGATAAAACCAGACCAGAGGAATGCTAACCATCCTCTCAGAGTAATTTGGAATACCCATAAAAGCAAGATTAATCATGCAACACACAAACACAATTGCAAAAGCCTTTTGAGGAAAAAGTATGTCAGGTTCAAATGGCAAAGCTCCAAAAAAGGGGAAACTGGTCCTTCCCACAAGTTACAACGCAGCTCAAAATACGTAATTGCCTAATGGTTTAACAACAAATATTACAATATAAAAATGAAGCTGCAAAGCTTCAAAACAATATGATTTCATCCACTTGATCCTCTATTCCTTAAATGTATACTGAATGTCAATATGTAATCTCTAGAATTGTTACTAAATAGAAGCAAAACAGCAGAAAGCTTGTCCTAGTATAACAATTTACATGTTCGGATGTTCCAGTCACTCAGGCAAAATGCACGTTAGTCATAAAGGCAACCAGAGGAACACAAATTAAATGTTGGAATCAAATCCACATACGGCCCAGTTCACTAAATAGTGGTTAATTCGGGAATTAGTTGCACTGAAAAAAAGCAAACACTGGTAGCCTTTTCTCTCCAAGGTTTTATCCGCATCAGCCAATAGGTATTTAAATATTACTCACTGTCCAAGTTCTCACTGCAATCAAACTTGCATAGATATTTGGGTTTACATTACACTACTATTGTTAGGTTTCAATTAAAAACATTTTTAAATCGGGTCTACTCAATAAAGAGAGAATTGCAGGGAACTGAAACATTTATTTCAAACTTAAGACCGTAGTAGCTGTGTTGGAAAAATTCTCCTGCACTGGAGAACTTTTATCAACTTGGCTACTTTGGCCTACAGTTTTTCCCATCTCAATTCCCTGCAGTTCTCTCATTATTGTACAGACCCTTTAATGTAACAATTATTCCTACCACTCAGTTATAATATATTTACATTATTACATGCATTTGTATTGTATTGTGTGGATTAACCAGTTGCTCCGTCCACAGTGGCTAAACAGCTAAGACTGGCAGTAGCCTGGATTTTTATGACCATCTGTCAGCCAAGAAAGTAAGATGAATTACAATTTTCTAATCCAGCAGGTCAGAAGAAAAGCATGTTCTCTTTAATCTTTTATTAACCCCTCGGACAGCCAGGAGAGCACCCTACACTACAATGGTTAAACAGCAATCCGGAGATCGCTTTGCATTAATTAATGATGTTTCTATGTGATTGCATCTGTTGGCCTCATTAGCAATAGTTGTTTAAAGCTTTGATGCACTGAATGTTTTTGTCATTCATTATAACTGACACAGAGACACAAATTCGTGAAATTATAAACATATGTTAGTACCGCAGGTTTTAGAAATCTACATCGTGTGGTATTATCATTCACAACCTGCGTCATTTAAACAAATATGTGGTGGGTGGATGCTGGCTAAGCTGCCACTGGCACTAAGAGGGAGCTTGTGAGTCACAGACTGCTGGCTGCTGGCCAAAAGATGATTATTGGTCCGATGGATTTACTACCAAACCAGGTCTGCAGACTTCCAGAATTTCCTCTGTCATTTTAACCCCTTAGTGACAAGACATTTTCACCTTGACTTTCCCTTGGTGACAATGGCTGTTTTGACATTTCTAGGGTGTTTGTGTTTAGCTGTAATTTTTTTCTTTCTCACATACAGTACCCACACAAATTATATGTTGTTTTTATCGTCATAAGAAGGGCTTTCATTAGATACCATTATGTTCATCATATCTTATAATTTACTACAAAAAAATCATAAAATATGATGAAAAATTTCAAAAAACCCACTTTTTCTAACTTTGACCTAAAATATAATTTACACAAATAAAATCATTAAATAAGACCCCGTCTAAATAGTTTCTAAATGTTGTCCCGAGTTCAAAAATATGCATGTTTTCATATTTTCTAGTATTTTTTTGCGAGTTATGGGGCAAAAAACAAAAATAGTGTTTTTTGTTTTTTTCCTGTATTGATCTTTTGACCCCAACCTGAACCCAAAATTTAACCCTAACACTAAATTTAACCCCAACTCTAATCCTTATTATATCCCTTAATATTTTTTTACTTTAATTTAATTTTAACCCTATCCCTTATGCTAAAAAATATTTAATTTTAACCCTATAGGCTAATATAGCTAAATAACCTGTTTTTATTTAATTAAATATGTATTTTAATTATTTTCCATTGCAATGCTACTAAACTACCACTAGGGGTAGTCAAGTAGCATATTCAGAGCGACGGAAGTGAAGTTACTTTCACTTCCGAAGCTCAGACCGGCAGAGGACTTAGCCATATTGACGGAGCAGCATCAATATGGCTCCCCACGATCGCTCCGTGGGGCGATCGTGGGGGTCCCAAAATAGAAATATCGGTGCTGGCTATTGCCTCGATGTCAAGGCAATAGACCAGCACTGTTAAAGCGGTTTTCGCGATCGTTGATCGCGAAAACCGCTTCATTCACTGCAGGACGTGCCAAGCACGTCCTTTGTCATTAAGGGAGTTTCTCCCAGGACGTGCCTGGCACGTCCTTTGTTGGCAAGGGGTTAAATGTATATCACCAGGGCCGGCCTTAGGGGTGTGCGACCTGTGCGAGCGCACAGGGCGCAACACCCCAGGGGGCGCCCTCCCGTTCAAAAAAAAAAAGCCGGTAGAGGCACTGGATGGGGGAGATCAAAAGATCCCCCCTCACCAGCCCTCTGCTCGGCAGGCTCTTCTAGATCCGGGGAGGGGGCGGAGCTAACCGGCTGAGCGGTGTAGCTCCGCCTCCACCCTGTGAAGCGGAGCAGCATCTGCTTCACAGGGAGCCACTGGCACCATGAGAAAGTGCTGCTAGGCATTAAGCATGGGGAGCCGAGCAGCACCTTCTCTTGCTGCCCATGGCTCCCCGTAATGCAGACTGTGCTCTGCTTCACAGGGTGGGGGCGGAGCTACACCTCTCAGCCGGGTTAGCTCCGCCCCTCCCTGGATCCAACTTTGCAGGCAAAGGTAGGGGAGGGGGGATCGTTTGATCTCCCCAGCTGGTGCCTCTGCTGGCAAGCTTTTTTTAAAGCCCTAAATGTGGTGTTCAATAAACACAGGACTTATTTTAAGTTATTTCTAGGTACATCCAGAGCCTATAATATCATGTCCCAGAATTAGTTGCTTGGGGTGTGGTACTGTTGTTTAACTTGTGGGATTGTCCTGCTCATTTATCTGGAAATAACAGAAAATAAAGGGACTTTATCTCATCTCTGTAAGGTTTGGGGATAGATTAGATTTTGATTCATGGGACCATTTATGATCTAGCTTTTCTAAAAAACAATGCCATATAATACATGGCATCTTCTGTTACAACAGGGCGTGACAAATATAATTTCGTTTTAGGAGCCAGCACAAATATCTAGGCTAGAATGGCACATTCACACAAACACATAGAGACAGTCACACACACACACACACACACACACACACACACACACACACACACACACACACAGAGCAGCATTTTTTTTTTTTTTTTTAAAGAGGATTTTAGTTTTTTAGGTAAGGTAATTTGATCACACACACACACACACACACACACACACACACACACACACACACACACACACACACAGAGCAGCATTTTTTTTTTTTTTTTTAAAGAGGATTTTAGTTTTTTAGGTAAGGTAATTTGATCACTATCTCCCCCTACCTGCTTCTCTACCTCTTTGCACGGGAGGCGGGATTTCTGCTTCAGCATGGTCCATGCTGAAGCAGACCGTCGGCCCGATACTTGTGTGCTGCGGGATGTCATGTGACATCCGCTGCTCCGACAGTACAGCTTTAGGGGGCGGAGCAGGAAGTGTGTGCAGCACACACTCTGCTCCCTTGTGCTGCGATAAAAAAATAAAAATAGATATTAAAAAGAAGAAATGATCGCAGGGCAAGGGGTCATGTGGAGATGACCCTGCCTGGGCGCCAGGTCTAATTTCCTAGTCACCATGGCGCCCGGGGTTTAGTGCTATGGGCTGTAGAAATAGAAAATGCAGTGGGGTCCCCTTCACATTCTTTTGAGTCCATCAAGGATGAAGAAGGAATGAAGTAAGAGATGAAGTAAGCAGCAATTGTTATCAACATTGTGTTATTACTCATGGCTCATGATAAGTTGGTAAAAATGTTAAATGTCTCGATTGTATAGTCCTTTGGCATACAGCTTTGTATGACGCTATTGAGTAATATATAATGTCCTGATTTACCATATATTCACACTTTTACCATGAAAAAATATTACATACCTCCAAAGCCTGGTCTCATGGTGAAATCATGATCGTCTATCCTGAGCAGTTGTTCTGATTTTGTCAGAGGCGATTTTGTTATATCTGGACTCCGTTTAATGACTGGGCTGCATAACAAATATAAAATGTGGTTATATGGAAATCATAACCTAATCCAAACAGTTATTATATTAAAAGAGCTAGCCCAAGAATGAAGGAACTGAGAATAAATCCATCCATAACAAGTGATCTATAATCCCATACAGTGGAAAGGCTATATGTTGATTTCTCTGTGTATATATTTATATAGATATGAGACCTATTGAAGTAGTAAACTGTGGTAAACTGACAAACAAATTGTAAAAAACAAACCACAACATCTGAGTTTGAAAAATTCTTCAACATGCGAGCTTGGCTGTTCTAGCCTGATTTTTGCAATCAGAAATCTACAGTATATCTCTAGTGAGGTGCCTGGGAAGCCTATTTCAGCACCAGTGAAAGGACAAGTAGTCATCCCAAATTCTTCAAAAAGATTGTACATTGTTCATTGTTTTACACAAAAATATAAGCAGGCATTCCTTAGAAATCCCCTTTAAACCTTTCTGCTCTCTGCCTCATTTGTTTGTATTTGCTTTTGTTTATATTGCAAGAGGATCGTGGGAGAACTGGTGCCTCCTGTTTTGAGCATGTGCTGTAACAGCTTAATTCAGTAGCTGGAACCTGGCTCACTGACTGCATAGAATGGTGAGGACAGGACAGTTGTGGAAAGTATTGCACATATGTAGTGGGCCTCCAAATGCATCTCTACAGTAGAGCCCTTTTGACCTCCTAGGACATTATAGGACATTTACAGAGAGTTTGAGTTCCATGGAAGGAGGTCTAATGCACAAAAGAGACAGACACAAAGACATGCTATGACAATGGTGTGAGTGTCTAACACTGTTTTCAGGATGCTGTGACACTGGAGCAGCTCTATAGCAAGCTCTTTAGGGGCATTGTGATGCTGGGAAGCTCTTAGGGACACTGTGACACAATTTTATTAAAATTATGGTGGTACTATTTTGATTGGTATGATTTTGGTGGGTCGGGGAAGCATTACGTTCTTGGACCCAGGCGTCACAATGTCTTGGGCCAGCCCTGATCCGAAATGTGCTCACATATGTAGCTATAACTTCCTATGGAGAAGCTTGTGCACACACTGTATACATGCAAGGGTTACGCACTCCACAAACATGGAGTTCATTTCTTTGCATGCTAAAGCTAACTTTCAGTAGTGCAACATGATTTACCACCTGCATACAAACGTTTTCAAACTGGGGTGGCTATTTAAATGTCAAATTTGAAATGCTTGTATCCCTTTAAGGACAATTTGGTTATCCTATCATACAAGTGGAATTACACACTAAAAATACTCTTGCTACCCAATATATTTAGATTATCAGCAGAACAATAAGCATGTGCTAATGCAAAATAATTTTAATAAATAAAAAGACCAGTAACTAATAATGACACCGTATAAAGAAAAATAAAAACAAATAAAAACATTTCTAGGCTGGTGAATAAAAAAACAAAGAGAATCACACATGGGTCCATATTTGTGACAGGTTGTTAAGCTAAGCATTGGATTAAAAATATCCCAAATAAAAGCCAGCTGGCTCCATTCCATGAATAAATGGAGATCGCTGGGAAGCAGTAAAGACACGTGATGCCTCGGGCGCAGTAAACTGCTTAACAAATGCTTTATTTTCCTAAGTAGAATATTATTAAGTATGCAGGACTGACCTATAGATAGAGAAAAATGATCAAAATTAATTATTGTTTAGGGTGATAGATGCAACCCATGAAACTGCAGCAATGACCCTTTATGCTTGGTTTATAGATATTAAAACATCCCTAGTGCTGGCACAACAGAATAAATTGATTTACTTTCCAAATGTTTTATGATTATTGCTATTAAATGCTGAGTGACATTTTGATGCATGCGATGTAGAACACATGACATACTATTGATTAGTATTCCAATCAACAAATAAATAGTTATGCAGCAACAGGGGGGAAGATTAAGCACTGTCTGTTGCACCACTAAATTCCATTGTACAACTGGATACTTTTAGTTTGTAAACATGACTGATGCTCTAGGAAGTACTTATGTACATAGAATTTGGACACTAGGAAATTTAAATGCTATTTAAAAGTGTGTCTATTCAGAGAGCTCATTTTTATGATCCAAATGACCCTTTAAGTTGGGCTATTCACGGATGATTGAATCAATTAACTATGAAGGAGTGAATCCCACAGAACCCACACTGGGGTTCAGATTGGGAAGAAGGAGTCAGATTGGAATCAGGGGTCAGATTGGCAAATCTGAGGGTCATATTGGGATGAAGGCATCAGACTGGCACATCTTGGGGTCAGATTGGGAAGAAGGGGTCAAATTGACAAGTCTGGGGGCCAGATTGGGAAGAAGAAGTCAGATTGCAAAGTTTGTGGATGCATTGGCAAGTCTGGAGGACAGATTGGGAAGTGTGGGGATGCATTGGCAATTCTGGGGGTCAGATTGGGGGTCAAATTGAGAAGTGTAGGGATCCATAGGCAATAATTGGGGGTAATATTGGGAAGTCTGGGAGGATGCATTGGCAAATGTATACATTACTGCAGATTTTGCCATGTTTTACCAAGCCTTATAGAACATTTGAGTCTCTCTCTGTGTGTGTGTGACCGGGGTGTGAGGTCAGCTGCATTGTATGAGAGAGCAGGACTGGAAGAGAGCTGTCTTGCAAAAGAGAGAGACAGAGAACAGAGCCAGGAGAAAGATATCTTAGTGGGAGAGAGTGAAAAGTTGGAAGAAAGATGGCCTGAAGTAGTGAGAGTGCAGGGCTGGGAGAGAGATGGCTTGGAGGAGTGAAAGAAATGGCTTGGAGGAGTGAGAGTGGGGTGGAAAGATGGCTTGGAGCAGTGAGAGTGGGATAAAGTGCAAGGTTGGGTGAGAGATGACTTTGAGGAGAGCATGCAGATCTGAGAGATAAATGGCTTGGAGGAGTGAGAGTGGGAGAGAGTGAAGGGCAGGGAGGATTGAGAGAGAGCCTGTCTGGGTGGTGGGAGAGAGCAGTAATGGAAGATGTATGGGATCAGATATATGCAACTCTGGCTGGATAGAGTAGCATCAGGGTGTGTAAGAGAACAGGTCTCAGTGGTACATGCTGGCTGTGTAAGAGCACAGCTTGTTGGTGCAATCTAGGTTCTCTGAAAAGACCTGTGGGTACATTCTTGGTTCTCTGGCAGGATTTTTAGGTGCAAGCTGGGTGCTGTGGCAAGTCACATGGGTGCAAGGTGGTGCTTAGGCAAGTTATGTGGCTGCAATCAGGTGCTGTGGGTGCAATGCAAGGAATGTGGCAGCAATAATGAAAGAAGGGCAGGAGAAATTGAATAAAGGGGCAGAGGAAGGATATAAAAACACGAATGAATTTTTTATAAATTATTTTAGAAAAATAATTATTTTATTATATCAAAACTATTTTGTCTCACTCACCACCTGTGACTGGCACAGCATTTTTCAGCAAATATAAAGCTCTTTACAGTAATGTATCTTTCACAAGGCAAACAAGGCACTCGCCTAGGGCGGCATTTTGCCAGAGGGCGGCAATTTTCCTAAGGGTGTTAAAGCACACTTCTGGTGCTTCCAACATTTTTCCCTTCCTCCCCCACCGTTCAGCAAGCTTTAGCTCCTTCCAATTAATCGGGGTGATGGGGGCATGTAATGGACGTGGTGGGGGTATGTAATGAGGGTGATGGTGGCATGTAATGGGGGTGATGGGGCATTTAGTGTGTATGCAATGTGGGTGAAAGGGACATGTAATGGGGTGATTGGGCATTTAATGTGTGTGCAATGTGGGTGATGGGGTATGTAATGGGGTTATGGGGCATGTCTGCCTAAGGCAGCACAAAACCAAGATACACCACTGGCTCTATGTCCTTTTCAATCTGTCCAAATTATGAACGGCATGCTTTAAAAATTCAATTTACCTATAACGAGGATAGTAACTTTAGCATCCTAATGGCCAAATTGGCTGGGGCATCTAAATGGCACAATATTACTGGCATCTGAATGGCACAATAATACTGGCATCTGAATGGCACAATATTACTGGCATCTGAATGGCACAATAATACTGGCATCTTAATGGTGCAATAATACTGGCATCTGAATTTCACAATATTACTGGCATCTTAATCATTTCCCAATGCCTTTTTCAGAGATGCTTTTGCTAATGGTGTAGCTGACTTGGCAGTAAAGCTGCTTTTACACAGATGCTATTTCAAAATAATGAAAAGGCAACCTAGGTTGCCCCGTGGGCTTCTTATGAGTTTAATCTGGCCAGATCAGGCCAGATCCGACAGGTTGGATACCCAATATATCCTATTTTGGGACTGCTTTTGACCACAATCGGTTCAGGTAGTGGTGGGGGGTTGTAAAGTGAAATCCAATGGATTTTGCTTACACCTAAAAGACTGTACAGCGTGATGTTGGCGCGAAATTGGCAGAAATGGCTGAACTTTGGTCAGTCCAGTTCTCTAGATTATAGCTGCAGAATTTAAAGTAATCATAAACATATTTATATACAATTTTATGTTATTTTACACATATTTTAATGTATTTAATGTGTCATTTTTTTTTACATTTTATTTAATTTCTGGCCATTTCGAGTGGACTTCCTTTGACTTCTATATTAAGACTTTGGATATTTTCTTAATAGCCGAGGTCTTCTCAAAATGGCTTTGAAATAAACCTAAGTTCTCCCCATAGAAATCTATGGGGAGGACTGAAGCTACCATTTCAACAGCCAAATGATGGCACAAAAATCCGCCACATTGCCTGATTTTCATGCCGATTCGAGATCACTTCAGTCGTCTCAAATTTGAGGGCTACTTGGATCACCGAAGTGATTAGATTAAGTCTGAAACTTGGAGCTCTGATTTTCTCAAGAAAATTGGAGTTACCGGAGTTGCACTTTAATGTTATTTGTCAGCCCTCCTTTGACAGTATTACAGGCTCAGTTGCTAAGATCCCAGAATGCAGCTGACTGAATGATTCTCTCCATTAAGTAACACATAGTTTTGTTATCTTCATGAGCAAGCAGTATTTGTTATTGTTTAGCTGTGACTGCTCAACAACTAACTTAAATATAACTAGCTTTATCAAACCAGGGATTATGGGATTATGGTACATAATTAGCCCATGATTCAAGCCACTGTTTCAAATTGGCAAGATGTATAAAATGTTTTCCTTCTGATGTTTAAATGATGACACCTTTAGAAATGTACTATGTAATATTAGTTACTATCCATATATTAGTGATTTATATACAAACTATTTAATGTTTTATTAACTTTGTGTGACTTATTGGATACTTTTGTTTTTCAGCTCAGAGAAATGATATATATATATGAATGGTTGTCCTAAATGGTAAATAGATGGTACATATATTTGGATGTACTACACTATATATGTCTATAATAATATAATTGTGCACAATAAATATCGATTGTCTATACTATATTTTGTATGTAACTTGCAGATAAACTTTGTTTTTAAAAAAATAGTTTTTAATAGGGCAGCAGTGAGATATGGTCTGGCAATGGTCCCAGCATTGAAATGTGCATACGTCAATCGCACAGCACACGGCCAATAGCGGGAAAGATCTTCTCCCCATGGGAGGTGTGTTCAGTGTCGCTGTACACCAATTAGCAATGACAGAGAAGTTGCCTAATGTCTGATTAAAATATTATCTGAAGGGTTTAGTCACTCTTTAAATTATCTATTCTAATAATAGTTGCAAGACAAAATATTTAATCCACATTTTTTGACAGATCTTTTTATTGCATGCTTCATCTCACCAACTTTATGATTTATCTCTTATGGCAACATTTAACATGAGTTTCATGAAATACCGTATATACTCGAGTAGAAGCTGAGTTTTTCAGCACATTTTGTGTGCTGAAAAATGCCCCCCTCGGCTTATACTCGAGTCAGCGTCTGAAAAAAAATAAATCTAAAACTTACCTCGTTCCTGCTCCGTCTCCCGGTGCTCTGAAGGTCCATGGCTGTGAGGGAAGCGTTGTAAGCTCCCCTCCAGCCGCGCGGTCAACAAAGTGTGTTGAAACTTTTTTTTTAAACAAACTTTATTGATCTGCGCGGCTGGAGGGGAGCTCACAACGCTTCCCTCACAGCCACGGACCTTCAGAGCACCGGGAGACGGGGCAGCAAAGAGGTAAGTACTGGGGTCTGGGGGAGGAGGGTGGCATAACGAGCATACTTAGGGGCAATATCCTGGAATATTAAATGGCATATTGGGGGCAATATCCTAGAATATTAAATGGCACATTGGGGGCAATATCCTGCAATATTAAAAGGCATATTGGGGGCAATATCCTGCAATATTAAAAGGCATATTGGGGGTAATATCCTGCAATATTAAATGGCATATTGGGGGCAATATTTACCAGTAGCTGCCTCATTTCCCACCCTAGGCTTATACCCGAGTCAATATTTTTTTCCCAGTTCTTTGTGGTAAAATTAAGTGCCTCGGCTTATATTCGGGTCGGCTTATACTCGAGTATATAAGGTAATAAAATTTTATAAGAAATGGAATATATTGCAAGTTTCCAGATCGCATATATGCCCCTTCTTACATACATTGTCATATACACCCTTTACCATACTGACCCAATCTCCTTTCCAGGGTGATATATCTGCTCATCACCTCAAAAGTTGCAAGCTTAATAGAACAAACCTTTTTCTTCAATACTTAGCCCCTTGTGTTGTGAAATACTGTATGAATACAATATGTTTCTAGAATATAAATTATTAGCATACCTGCCTTGCTTGTGTGTTTCTTCATGAACTTGCCTTCTTTGTCTTTGTGGCCTACTGTAAAATAAAATAAAATAAATATATCAAACACATTCAGTATATCGGAGCAGACAAAGCAATCTGACAACTATTATATGCGCTAAGATATTTTTTGTCAGCTGTTGGTGCAAACATTGCTTCTTAAATCTTTGTTCATAGTGTAATCCAAATAGAATTTAGTATTTGACTAGAAAGAGCCAACAGTAAAGCTTTGAAAAGCTCCTTACTAATGCTTCAGTGTGTGTGATATTTATAACTCACTGTATGTATACCGTAAGTGCAGTCAGATTTTGTTTTGCCCTATTAAACATTGGTCTTGATCTTCCCATTAAAACTAAAACAGTTTGGAAACGATTCCCTAAAGTATAAATGACAAGTAAACTACAAGTGAGCAAAAAAAACCATATTGATAACAAAGTTGGAACTTGGAACGCTATGCAACTTGTTCAGCTATAGCCCAATTTGGAATATAATTGTCATGGCAGTATTTAACTATACAAATTCATGGTGGCTATATTTGTGTCCTGGGCAGTTCCTCTGGGCTATTCCCTTTCCCTTTTTTGCAAAACCCTTAACGGGATAAACTGATGTCAATGATGACAAATAATCTACACATTAGGCTCTACTCAATGTATACAGATCTGGCCCTTAATGCAGGCAGCCGGTCAATGTAGCAGAATTTCAGAATTTTGTGAAATTCGACTAATCAGTTGAGCTGATTATGGCCCGCTATTGACAATTTCCACCAAATTTGGGCTGATTCGGATAAATAGAAAAATGTTAGCAGGCTTGTTAGTAGCCCTGCCAAATAGAATTGGGGAGCCAGGGCTAGTAGCCCTAATTCTGCCTACAAATAACAGAGCTGGGAGCTGGGCAAATGCTTCCAGTCCACTATTACATATATGAGGGGCAAGTATCCCTGACTCCTTCCCCCTATCAAAAATGGATCTGGGAGATCCATAAAGTCCCTACATGTGGCCCCCTGGGGGCTGCCCAAATGTCTCTGGAAGAGATAAAAATAAAAATAATGATCCCCAGGGGTCCAAGGATGCCCAAAAGCTTCTGGACTCCATCCAAAATAAATAAACCTACTGAAATCTGGAGGCTGGCCAAAACCCCCCAGGCACCATAGAATAAAATAAAATCCTACCTCCTGGGTTTGGGGGCTGGCCAAAGGCCCCCAGACCCAATGAATGAATGAAATTAAAATTAATTTGAAAACCCACTCTTTGGGTGCCAGCAGGGTGGGCAGTAAAAATCTGTGGCCAGCAAAATAATATTACCTATTAAAATGTCTCACATCATCCCCGAGGCCCTTGATCCTCATCTTTGGCGCCAAAGGGAAGGGGGCCATCCAAAGATAATATGTAATCCAACTATGGCTAAAAAAATTCATGCCGAGGGTGGTTATTATTGGGGGCTGTCCCTGGTCCCCCATGGCCACTCAAACAGCTCCAAGCCCCATTAATTATGGAGGGTGCATTGCAACTTGCCTTGACCCCCCATGAATATTATATAGAGGCTGGGAGCCATTTGGACGACTCCCATTCCATTTTTGATAGGGAGCAGGGATATTTGCCTTGGCCCCTCATGTATGTTAAAGGGGGCTGGGAGCATTTGCCCAGCCCCCAGCCCCATTTTTTATTAAAGGGGTTACAGGGCTATTATTATGATAATATATAGGGGACTCAGGGTGGATTATTTAATTTTTTTGTATTTATTTTTTTTATAATTCATTTATTTTTTATTTCGGGAGGACTTTAGCTATTTTGGCAAATAGAGAGTCCTCCCATCTAAATCCTCATCATAATTTCATGCCAATTTGAATTCATGAGCTATTCAGATCTGTGAATGGGACCTGCTCAGTTCAGCCGGTGAGTGGCACCTGCCCAGTCCTAGCCAGTGAAAGGCACCTGCCCAGTCCCAGTCAGTGAGCGCAACACCCACCTAATCCGAGCTGGTGAGTGGGCACTTGCCAAGTCCCAGCTGGTGAGTGGCATCTACCTATTCTCAGCTACTAACCTGTCAGTGCAGTCTCAGCTACTCCCCAGTTCTGTCTGTGATATCCATCCAGTCCTGAACCATGGATTGGGGAGTACAGCAACAAGCAGAAGTAAAGTATAGTTGTCAGCCTATAGTGTGCCAGCTACAGGCAGTGGTAAAGTATAATTATTAGCATAAACGCCAGCAACAGGTATTGGTAAATATAGTTACCAGCATACTGGATGACAGCCACAGGCAGTGATTGATACAGTATAGTTATCGGGAAATAGTGTGGTAACCACAGGAAAATAAATTATAGTTGTCAGAATACAGTTTGCCAGCTGCAGACAGTGGTACTATATAGTTATCAGCATGGCTCACTAAGGAAGTTCTAGTCTCAGGTAAGATAATACAAATAAATCTTGATGTTTATTTTTTGCAGAAAATGTCAAATGCGGTTCCATATAGACAAATATAAAAATAATAACAGTGCAACATATACTTTAAATGGTATCTCCCTGGGAAAAACTACTTATATTTAAGAATAATTGAGGTTAACAGACTTAGCAACAGTGCGTAATGCCAGTCGGCAGCTGCAAGGGCCAATAAGATATTGGCATGTACAAAATTAGGTATTGATTCATGGGAGGAAGATATCATCTTGCCTCTTTACAAGTCAATGGGAAGACCTCATCATGAATATGTAGTACAATTCTGTGCACCAGTCCTTAAAAAGGAGATTATGGAACTTGAAAAAGTGCAAAGGAGAGCTACAAAATGAATAAGGGGATTGGAGGATCTTAGTTATGAAGAGAGACTAAAAAAGTTGCATTTTTTTACACTAGTAAAAAAGGCATCTTAGAGGGGATATGATAACATTATATACAGGGCTGGCTTTAAGTGTTCAGGCACCCTGTGCGGGCCACCCCCGTGGTGTCCTCTCTAGCCTCATGTCTGTCTGTCTCCTCTCCCTCCTAATGCATGCCTCTTTCTTCTCCCTTCATATGTCTATCTTTCTTATATCCCCCATGTATGTATTTTTCCCTTCACATGTCTATCAGTCTCCTTTCCCTTCCCATGTCTGTCTCTCTCCAACCCCCATTTTATGTCTCTCTCTCCTCTCCTGTCTTTATCTTTACTCTTCCTTACCATGTATGTCTCTCCTCTCCCCACCCCCATGTCTGTCTCTCCTCCTCTCCCCAAAATCTGTTGTCTTTCCTCCCACTCCCTATATCTATTATCTTTCCCCCGCTCCTCATATCTATTATCTCCCTTCATAACTATTATCTCCTTCCCCTCCTTATATCTGTTAACCCTCCTCCCCTCCCCTCCCCATATGTGTTTTCTCTTCTCCCCTCCCCATATGTGTTATCTCTCCTCCCCTCCCCATATGTGTTATCTCTCCTCCCCTCCCCATATCTGTTATCTCTCCTCCCCTCCCCATATCTGTTATCTCTCCTCCCCGCCCCATATCTGTTATCTCTCCTCCCCTCCCCATATCTGTTATCTCTCCTCCCCTCCCCATATCTGTTATCTCTCCTCCCCCCATATCTGTTATCTCTCCTCCTCCCCCCATATCTGTTATCTCTACTCCTCCCCCCATATATGTTATCTCTACTCCCCCCCCCCCCCCATTTTGTGAGTGCGTTAAATTTATATATTTCACCAAGCATCCTTTGCTGGCTAAGAAGCGTGGGAAGAGTAGTGCTCAGCCATATCATGGGAGGCATTTACTATGTGAATCATAGTCCACAGCTTGACTTTGGTACTATCTGCTGTGAACTATGATTCACATAATCAATGCCTCCCATGATGTGGCTGAGCACTTTCCAATTCCCAGCATTGGTGGGTTAGGAGGCTCATCATATGTTTCAAATAGAATTGATTTAATGAAATACAAATAAAGTACCTTAGACACTTTACGACCATGCCCATACATGTATGGGCTTCCAATGCAATGCATTGGTGAACATGTCCATACATGTACAGGCTGCCTTTAAAATAGCGCAATCTCATTGTTTTTGCTGTGATTTGTGCTATTTTCAGCTGTCCTGGAAGCTTCACGAGTGAAGGCTATGCAGAAAAGCAAAAAAAAAGAGGCTGCCTTAAAGTGAAAGGTCAGCTGAGAGACAGAGACAAGGGGAGCGAGGGGGGAGACAAAGGGAGGGGGAGAGAGAGACAACACTAAAGGAGGGGGGGGGAGAGAGACAAAGCTGGGGGCAAGGGAAAGAGAGAGGCAGCATTGGCACATAAAAGGAAATAAAAAAGAAATGCATTTTTTTATATCATAATTATTTATTAAAAAAGCAATTTACATGTGAATATATACAAGTTGAACTTTTTTCCTATAGGGGAGTCTTATATTCAGGCTTTTAGTTTTTTTCCTAATGGAATATCCAAAGTTTGGGGGGTCGTCTTATAATCAGGGTCGTCTTATAATACGGTATTGCCGTCACATTCTTTGCATTGCACCCACAGTACCTGATTGCACCCACATAACTTGCCACAGCACCCAGCTTGCACCTAAAATCTTTCCAGAGCACCCGGAATGCACCGACAGGTCTTTCCAGAGCACCTAGATTGCACCAACAAGCCGTGATCTTACACAGCAAGCCTGTACCACTCAGACCTGCTCTCTTACACAGCCTGGTGTTACACTGTCCAGCCAGACTCTTACATAGATCTGATATCATACATCTTCCATTTCTGCTCTCTCCCACTACCCAGACAGGCTCTCTCTCATTCCTTCCAGCCCTGCACCCTCTCCCACTCTCCCTCCTCCAAGCCATCGCTCTCCCAGCCCTGCACTCTCTCCCACTCCTCCAAACCATCTGTCTACCAGCTCTGCAGGCTCTCCTCCAAGTAATCTCTCTCCCAGTCTTGCACTCTCTCCCACTACTCCAAGCTATTTCTCTCCCAGCTCGGTACTCTCTCTCCTCGAAGACAGAGCTCTCTTCCAGCTTTACACTCTCACTCCACCAAGCCATATCTCTCCTCCACTGAGCCATCTCTCTCCCCCACGTTCACTCCACCAAGCCATCTCTCTCCCCCACTCTCACTCCACCAAGCCATTTCTCTCCCCCACTCTCATTCCATCAAGCCATTTCTCTCCCCTACTCTCACTCCACTAAGCCATCTATCTCCCCCCTCACTCTTCCAAGCCATCTCTCTCCCCCACTCTCACTCCACCAAGACATTTGTCTTCCCCACTCTCCCTCTACTAAGCCATTTCTCTCCCCCACTCTCACTCCACCAAGCCATCTCACTCTCACTCCACCAAGCCATCTCCCTCCCACTCACTGTCACTCCACCAAGCCATCTCTCTCCCTGAACTCTCACTCCTCCAAGCCATCTTTCTCCCAATCTTTCACCCTCTCCTATTGTATTGCAAGCCAGATAACTTTCTCCTGGCTGTCTCTCTCTCTCTTCTAGTCCTGATCTCTCATACAATGCATCTGGCCCCACACCCTAGTCACACACACACTCAGTCTAAATGAGCTGTAATGCAAGCTTAGTAAAACGGGGCTAAATCAGCAGTAATGTATAAACTTGCCAATACATCCTACCAGACTTTCTAATCGTACTCCCAGAATTGCCAATGCATCGCACACTTCCCAATCTGACCCCTAGACCTGCCAGTGCAACCACATACTTTGCCATCTGACCCCTTCTTCCCAATCTCACAAATACATGCCAGTCTGATGCCATCTTCCCAATATGAGACACAGATTTGCCAATCTGACCCCTTATTCCCAATCTGACCCCCCGACTTGCCAATTTGACCACCAGATGCGTCAATCTGATCCCCAGATGTGGCAATCCGACCTACAGATTTGGCAATCTGACCTCCTAGATGTGCCAGTCTTACTCCTTCTTCCCAAACTGACCCCCCAGACTTGCCAATCTGACTCCCAGATGTGCCAATCTGATCCCCAGACATGCCAATCTGACCCCCTCCAAACCTTTCCCCAGGCATTCCAATCTGTACCCCCAAAGTTGCCAATCTGACTACTTCTTCTTTAAGATATTAATAAAAGCACAGAACCCACTTGGCACATAAACATGGTTTTTGGCACTTGGCACTGAGATTATTCAGGGTGTTAAGGAAAGAATATAAGATATGTTGCCATTTATTTGGGTTTATTTATATACATTGTGATGTTTCTTGTCTTTTTGTACTATTACACTGTATAAAATTGTAACATTGTAAATTTATTTCTTAGGTTAAAATGCTAGAGATTTCACAATTGCAATAATTTGTGTGTTTGATTAAATTACTGATTTTCACATCGGCAGTGTTTTGCCCTTTATTCTGATTGGTTCACAATTATGTAAGAGTCTGTATTTAATTCACTGCTTTTTTCACATCCTAAGGAAAAAAACTCCAGTTGGGGTTGAGACAATAAATTCCACTTTTTTCATTGTAGTGCTGGTCATTTGGCTATTTTTTCCCCAGAGTTCCCAGTCTGCTCCCTTCTTTCCATTCTGCCCCCCAGAGTTCCCAGTCTGCCCCTTCTTTCCAATCTGCACCCCATAGTTCCCAGTCTTCCCCCAGAGTTCCCAGTCTGTCTCTTATTTCCAGTCTGCCCCTTCTTTCCAATCTGCACCCCAGAGTACCCAGTCTTCCCCCAGAGTTCCTAGTCTGTCTCTTCTTTCCAGTCTGAACCCTTCTTTCCAATCTGCCCCCAGAGTTCCCAGTCTGCCCCTTCTATCCAATCTGCCCCCAGAGTTCCCAGTCTGTCCCTTCTTTCCAATCGGCCCCCCAGAGTTCCAAATCTGCCCATTATTTCCAGTCTGCCCCCAGAGTTCCCAGTCTGCCCCCTTCTTTCCAGTCTGCCCCCAGAGTTCCCAGTCAGCCCCCTTCTTTCCAATCTACCCCCCAGAGTTCCCATGAAAAAACAAACAATAAACAAACAATATTTACAATAAGCAAAAATAAGAAGATTTGGATGCGTGGGGGACAGGTTGGGAGGGGGTCAGATTGGCACAGTCTGCCCCTTCTTTCCAGTCTGCCCCTTCCCTGAGTCAATCTCGATTTTGCTGGGACTGTCCTGGAAAAAAAATGGCTGTCTCATTGCAGGAGATTTTGTGATTTGTCATGGGACATGTCACAATCCATTGTCATCCTCCCCCAAATTTGGGGGGAGAAATGGAGTAAATTAATCCTAGTTGCCGTAGCAGTATGGCAGACCAGGATCAACCATTATTTTTTATAATTTATTGATATGATCTATTTGAAAATAAATCACACTGATCACATACAATAAATGCAAAAAATACAGTCAATGGCAATCAATGTTGTGATTGTAAAATCCTTACCCTCTCTCACTGATACACTTTGATTTTCTGTGTCCCAGAAAAAACCCCCAAAAACACTTTTTTGACATTTTTACACTCTTTATTAAAATGTATATAGTACACAAATGGTTATGGTAAAAAAAAAAAAAAAATGTCCTCAAGTGATAGTCCTATCTGTCCTTAAAAAAACTGTAGATGATATGGGGGGATTCATTTAAGAAGCAAGCAGGCAATTTTATTTAAATGCACACATAGCTAAAGTTGTAAAATGGCTATTGTTCAGAATGGACATCAAAACAAAGAAAACTATTTTCCTGAAGGGGTTAACGAATACTATTTTTTCATATAAGTCTATCATGGGGTGGACATGTTGTTTGGAATCTAGGGTTAAATCTTCTTTCATCTGACCTAACAAGAATGCACGCTTGCTCATCTGATCCAAGATGACTGAAGATCTGACCCATGATTCTAAACATGTCAGCTCACTGATATAGCTATATTGAGCAAAGGGGGCAAATAACTGGAAGCTATTTGTATTCTTTCATAAAACATCTCTATTTAAAATGTCTACAGCTGATGCAATCTTTTAATTAAATATAAGTATTTTTTTTGCCTACAGTTATCCTTCCTCCTGAAGAGAAACCCATCTACTGGAACAGAAAAGCATCCACGCAATACATTACTATGCAAACATGAGGTGTTTGCAAAGCACCCTGTGAAAAACAACTTCATCTTCAGTAAATCCACTCTATGCTGGCATGTAGAAAGTAGCACTATGTCTGGGTATTGGTTATTGACCATGGCATGAGTAAATATGTGATGAGCATCTTTAGGAGAGTGGGGGGTGATTTTAATGGATATAATTTAATACACCCAGAAGAATCTGATACTATCATTGCCTTTTTCGTTCCAGTAACCAACCCCAGGACATCAGCGGAGATGAGGTACAATAGAAGTGTCATGGAACACACTCCTAAAGACTAGGTTTAGGGGCTTGAATGAATTAGGTGGAGCCCTAACTTGGACAAGACAGAAAGGGTATCAAATCATCATAGCAGGTTTTAATCTACACTCTATAACATTTCTCTGGATACAACAGAGAGGATTTAGTTAACCTGACCTGACTGGGCTGCCTGCTGGGAGTCAGAGGATAACCTGGCATGAACAATCAAAAGTACATGCCAGTTTATCCTCATATTACGGTAATGACATTGAATTTTTTCCCTGTGCTTCTAAAAAATGTTTACATCGAGCCAGCCTTTAATGGCAGTAAAATATCTGACCCTCATTAGTTACTAGCTTTATAATGGTTCACCTTAAATATTATTCTGCTTGTTGGCCATACTGGTCTTCATGCTGATTTATGATGTAAGAATTTCTAATCCAGAACACAAATCTTATTTTTGCATAATTTAATTGCTTAATATAATTTCAATCTAACATCACATCTTTTTGAAAAGATGCAGCAGGTATATTTAGTGCAAAATGCACTGGCTTACACAGCTAATCACATGCGATCACGGGGATTGGCTGGCATCGTGATCACATGTGCTGGTGTGGGCCTAGTTGGCCGCACTTCCATAAATCAGCCATTTTAGTCATGACAGTGGCATGTTATAGCTTAGTGAATGTGACACTGGTTAACTTTTTTCTTGACATTAAATGCACAGATAATTAACATCCTTCATCAGACAAAATGATCCATGTCCAGACCTTACAATGTGACTGTAAATATGCTTCTATTCCTTGTACTTCATTTTGTAAATGCCTGTGTAAAAGCTCCAATATTTAGGTGCAAAACAGCATTGCATCTGTACTAAAGCATAAACATTTATTTGGTTAAGTAATCCCATTTTGTGGCTTTGCGCTCTGGGCTGTGTTATTAAATTGTATACTACTGCATTGCATAGATCTTGGATTATTGTTTTGAGTACATCAGGGTTAGGGTTGCCTCATTTTAGGAAAAAAATACTTTCAATGTTACTGCTTCCATAGGTTTCATCGTGGTCTGAAATTACTTTGTAAGAGGTGAAACAATGAAAATTCAAGGGCATCTAAAATTCTATCTAGAAACATAGAATGTGTCAGCAGATAAAAACCATTCAGCCCACCTAGTCTTCCCAATTTTCTACATAGTTTTATTAGTCCCTAGTTCCCTATCTTATAGCTAGGATAGCCTTGTGCCTATCCCACGCATGCTTAAAATCCTTGACTGTGTTTACCTCTACCACTTCCGCTGGAAGGCTATTCCATACATCCACTACCCTCTCAGTAAAGTAATACTTCCTGATATTACTTTTAAATCATTGCCCCTCTAATTTAAGACTATGTCCTCTAGTTGTGGTAGTTTTTCTTCTTTTAAATATACTCTCTTCCTTTACCGTGTTGATTCCCTTTATGTATTTAAATGTTTCTATCATATCCCCCCTGTTAAATCTTTCCTTCAAGCTATAAATGTTAAGATGCTTTAACCTTTGTAAGTCCTGTCTGTGGGGTCACTGCCTTCACTGTTATGACAGCCAACATACAATATTCTTTTCAGCTTTATTAGAACTTCATCTACATGCCTGAGAATTGTAGGCCTTGAACTTGATAGGAATAATAAAGTTTGTTACGCTCAGAAGGTTGATTAACTGTGTTTGCTACCATTATGAATTACCACATCATGCACAGTACTGAATTCCAGTTTTTGATTATAACGCAATTCTCCACCCGTAATCAGTTTATATTCTGCCTGGTGACTGTCTCCAGGCTCCTCTTGGTAAAAAACGGCTTACTACCTAGCTCTTAAAGAAGAACTCTTTAAACAGCTGCCATATCTCATTCCACAAATGGACCAGACAATCCCCAACTACAATCGAATTCAGGGGTGGATCTGTATTTCCTTTTTGCTAACTGTGTTCATTTAAAAAAATTTTTGTAACTATGTAACAATGGATTGTTACATGTATATTGCCCTACAACATAATTCTCACAGGAAATATTTTCATATTTGCTATCTAGCTATATGGCACATGATAACATAAAGTAAATTTTACACAGAGTTATTCTGTTCTCTAAACATGAATTTGCAGATTACCTGATTACATTTTCTTTATCTGTAAAAACCTCTGAATTTGATAGTATAAAGAAATTTATTTTTTTTTAGCAATGTGTGAACCAGTAACATAACTATTTAGACATATTAAGTGACATGTAGAGGGAAATTGTATGTTTAGGATATTGATGGTTTTTTATTGTAAAATCATGTGAATTTTCAATAACAAAGCCAACAAAAAGTGTACACTCAAAGATTGTCACTTTCATTCAGCACTCAGATGATTAATGCTAGGATTAATGCAGTATAATGGTGGCAGCTCAAATTGAAACACCATAACATTTATCAGTCTTTTTATAACGAAGATATACATAACCTTGCAGGGAAAAAAAAACTTACATGCCCCTTTAAATTCAAATCTGCAGCCAACATACCACTACACTATAAGCTTTCAAGGAAAGACATTCACTTTTCTATTGGGTGCTTATATAAGATATTTACATCTGCTTCCTTGTATTGTGATGTTGAGCATAGCCTGCTAAGTAAAAACGATACACATACAATGCATTCTTAGCAAGTATTCTACATCCATTCATCCTTCATGGTTCTTTTTATTATTGTGATATTTCAATCTGATAATCAATGTCCACAAGATTTTAATTAATTAATTAATACAGAAATGTTGCTTAAATAAAGAATTAAACAATGCAGTGAAGCACTTACCTGCCTTGCTTGTACACCTCTGGTATGTACGTCACCTGATGTTGGGCTCTGCTTTCAATAGACAATATCCAGCCCCAGAAAAGTAGCAGCATCCCCATGTGAATGTTACTGATCGCCAGCATTATACTTTGTAGTTTATGGCCCAAAAATAGTCCACAGCAGATGTACTAGAAGTGAATAGTGTTTCTTCTTTAAGACATTGGTGGGTCATCTCATTATTAGAAGGATGTTTACCCATACAGGAAAAACACGCCACTCAATATTTAATCTGGATGCTAGGGAAAGCAATTTCCACTAAACCTATAAATCCCTCTACGTCAGATGGCTGGGATTTTCAAGCCGTGGAGAATTTGTGTCTCTTTCAGAACTGCTTTTATGTTTCATGCTTAGGGCAATGCAGACTATTGTTCAAATGGAACATTTGCAGAAAGCTTCAACTGAGCATCAGTCTTGCAATGACCACCAGAATTAATTTATGATTCAGTCACATCTGCAATGCCTTTCCTGTTGCTTCTTATAGAAATAGACTGTTTTCTTATGGATTGACACAATTAAATCCAATGTCCAATATGAATTGCACAGGTAAGCTTAAAGGGACAGTCTAGTCCCCAAACTCACTTTGGTGTAAGATGAAGATCACTGCTTGTATAGTACACAGACTTTTCCCCCATTGTTATTTGATGCAGGCATTCTGCATAAATCACATTTTTAATTTTTGACACAAGTCCTCCCCAGTGATTACTCTGCATGTTTACTGCATGTGCGGCAGCACTGATTATATAGACACTGAGGATATAAAGTTTTGTTTCATTTAGTCACTTCCTGTGCTCTTCAAACTGAATATATGTCTGATGACATCACTAGAGACAGGAAATTCCATTCATTTGAATGACTTTTACTTTGCAAGTGTGGGCAGTTCTGGTTTCTTGTAATTTTGCAATTTCATTTAGCTGTAAGTATTTTATATTTTAATCAATGCAAAATGTAACACATGCATTTTAAAGTACTTTGAAAGCACATTCATATGCATTAATATTTGGAAGATGCATTTTAGCCACTAGACAGTCCTTTTAAGATATCCATATTATCAGTTTAAAGGAAATAGTGCCCAACAAGGTTTGACTACCACTTACAAAATCTTTAACAACTTCTTTAGCCACCATGTAGCAAGTCACATGCTGGCTGGGAATCATGAAAGTTGTTGTGATTTCCTTATGTTGACCTTCAATTAAGTGTAAAGTTATGTGTTTCTGAACCAGGTCTCCTTTGAAAGGTGTCAGCCACACTTCCTCCCTTTGTATGTCACAACGTCCTACTGTTACCAATGTGTTATTGTATGTCTGTACCAGGTCTGGCTAATTGGATTCATTGTTTCCCTCTCTGTAATTATCTGTACCTGTTACCTTCTGTTAATTAGAATTTGATAACATTACCTGTTGCATGTGTAAGTGTAATTTGATCACCTGTTTTAATTTAGGGTCTCTATTGTTTGAAGCTTAACATGTTTGGTCAGAAGGGGTTCCATCACAATTAGAAAACATGAGGCGAATAGTGAGCCAGGCGAATACAAGGGAGCAGCTTCTAAAGTGAAAAAAGCTTCTTAAGTGTGGGAGTTAGAAGGAAAGTATATTTTGATTTTTACTGCAAGGGGAGCACTGTTTATTTTGTGTGCATTTTTGATAAAGATTGGTTGAAAAAAAAAAAAACTGTTTGGAGGGAAAAGGTTTGCAAGGCTGTTTGCAATCAGTTAATTAACCTTCTCTGGGAGTCTCTTTACTTTGAAGGCCATTTAACTGGAAGGAGCAGGCGAATACAAGGGAGCAGGTAAAGTATAAATCTTTTATTTTTCTTATTTTATTCTATTTCTAATTTTGTGGTTTACACTAGAGAGCATGTTGGACAATGCCACTAAGTGCATGTCTTGCAGCATGTATGCGGTCTTGGAGCAAGTTCCCCAGGGTCCATACCACTGCTGCAGATGTGAGCAGGTTGCTGCTTTGGAAAATATAATATTAGATCTAAAGAGGCAACTGGCAACACTTAGGGACATAAGCAACATGGAGCGGAGTTTACTGCTCACAGAGCAGGCATTGGCTGGGGCCAGTGTAGAGGAGGGTGATGATGGAGGGGAAGAGGTTTCTAGGGCAGAGAGCTGGGTTAGTTGTGTAAGGGGCAGTAGGGGTCGGAGAGCTAGGGAGGCTTGTTCTGAGCTGGTTCACCCCAACATGTTCGCCAGCTTGTGTGAGGATGCTGGGGGGATTAGCTCAGAAGAGGCATTTCTGGGGCAGGCGGACTCTCCTAGCAGCCAGGTGAGTAGCCTCTCCAGCGCAGTTGGGAGCCAGGACACTAGGAAGGCTAGACAGGTTGTGGTGGTACGGGATTCTATTATTAGGAAGGTAGATAGGGTAATCTGTCGCCAGGACCCCGAATGCCGAACTGTATGTTGTCTCCCGGGTGCTCGGGTTCGGCATGTTACGGAACGGGTAGGCAGATTATTGGGAGGGGCTGGGCATGATCCAGCGGTCATAGTACACATTGGTACTAATGACAAAGTAAATGGTAGGTGGGGGGTCCTTAAAAATGATTTTAGGGAACTAGGAAAGAAGCTAAAGGAAAGGACCTCCAAGGTAATATTCTCGGAAATATTACCAGTACCACGCGCTACGTCAGGGAGACAGCGGGAGCTTAGGGAGATTAATGCGTGGTTACGAAGGTGGTGCAAGCAAGAGGGATTTGGGTTCTTGGAGCACTGGGCAGACTTTGCAGTCGGCTACAGACTCTTTGGACGGGATGGGCTGCACCTCAATGATGAGGGGGCTGCAGTATTAGGGGCGAGGATGGCTATAGGATTAGATGAGCTTTTAAACTAAGCCCTGGGGGGGAGGGTCAAGATCAAAAAGAAGCAATGGTAGCTAGGGTAGATTGGAAGGTGGGTCTAGCTATGGGAGAGGAGGAAAGCAGTGGTGGGGTTAACATAGACCAAAGGGAGGTCCATATAATTAAACCTGCACACATTAAGTGTTTGTCAACTAAACAGAAAATGGGTAGTAATCTCAAATGTCTTTTAGCAAATGCAAGAAGCTTGACAAACAAAATGGGTGAGCTGGAGATACTGGTAAGTGCTGAACAGTATGATTTAATCGGAATCACAGAAACGTGGTGGGATGAGACCCACGACTGGTCAGTTAATTTACAAGGTTACTCACTTTTTAGAAAGGACAGAGTAAATAGAAAAGGGGGAGGGATTTGTCTGTATGTAAATCCTAAATTAAATCCCAGTATTAAAGAAGGTGTACATGATGTAACTGGAACTGATGTGGAGACACTGTGGGTGGAGATTAGCTTAGACGCTAAAAAGAATCGCACATTACTTGTAGGTGTATGCTACAAGCCACCAAATATTAGCATTGATGGAGAAGATCAGCTTTTATTACAAATTGAAAAGGCTGCAAATATGAATGAAGTTCTAATCATGGGAGATTTTAATTACCCAGATATAGATTGGAAGTGTGGCACAACTAGTTCAGCTAGGGGCAGCAAGTTTCTGGACCTGCTTAATAACAAATTTATGGCACAATTAGTAGACACCCCAACTAGAATGGATGCCTGTCTGGATTTGGTAATAACAAACAATGAGGAGCTTATCTCAAACATCCAAATAAGAGAACACTTGGGGAATAGTGACCATAATATGGTCTCATTTGAGATTAATGCAAAAAAGCAAATTGGTAAATACGCCACCAAAACACTTAATTTTAGAAGGGCTAACTTTGATGGACTAAGGGCATCGATTGAACATTTAGACTGGGAACGATTGTTTTCTGGACTAAACACAGAAGACAAGTGGAATGCCTTTAAGCACACATTACAAAAGTACACATCCCAATATATACCTTTGGGAAACAAATGCAAAAGACACAAATCAAAACCAATGTGGCTTACAGGTAACGTGAAACAGGAAGTACAAAACAAGAAAATGGCATTCAAACATTATAAAAACACGGGATCAGCATTATCATTTATAGAGTACAAAGAGGCCAACAAAGCCTGCAAAAAGGCAATTAAAATGGCTAAATTGGAAAATGAGAAAAGGGTTGCCAAGGAGAGTAAAACTAACCCCAAAATGTTTTATAAATATATAAATGGAAAAAAGCTAAAGAGGGAAAATGTTGGGCCCTTGTTATCCCAAATGGGAAATTTGGTAAGTGAGGACAGAGAGAAAGCAGACATTTTAAATACTTTTTTTTCTTCTGTTTATACTAAGGAAGAGCAGATGGACGAGCCCCTGCTACAGGAAGTTATGGGACATTCGCCGCAAACATGGGATTGGCTGACACAGGAAAAAGTGCTTAAGCAATTACACTCTGTTAAGATAGACAAGGCCCCAGGACCAGATGGTATACACCCAAGGGTACTTAGAGAGTTAAGCATATTTCTGGCCAGGCCACTATTCATGATCTTTAGGGATTCATTCAGTTCAGGTACAGTGCCAACAGACTGGCGAAAGGCGGATGTCATTCCAATATTTAAAAAGGGATCAAAATCTCTGCCAGGTAATTATAGGCCAGTGAGCTTGACATCTGTAGTGGGGAAACTATTTGAAGGATTGCTAAAGGTATACACTCAAGAATACATCTTGAACCAGAATATAATTAGTAAAAGTCAACATGGTTTTGTGAAAGACAGGTCTTGTCAAACAAACTTAATAACATTCTATGAAGAAGTCAGTAAAAATATAGATCTAGGTGTGGCAGTTGATGTGATCTATTTGGATTTTGCGAAAGCATTTGATACAGTTCCACACAAAAGGTTACTCTACAAATTGAGAGAAATAGGTTTGGGGGCAAATGTGTGTATGTGGATTGAAAATTGGCTAAAAGATAGAACACAAAGGGTTGTTGTAAATGGAAAATTCTCAAATTGGACAAGGGTATTAAGCGGAGTACCTCAGGGGTCTGTTTTGGGCCCTCTTCTTTTTAATTTGTTTATTAATGATCTGCCACATTGTGCTGAGAGCCATGTCTCCGTGTTTGCGGACGACACTAAATTAGGTAAGGCAATAAAGACTAATCTTGATGTTTTTTCTTTACAGGAAGATTTGGACAGAGTGGGGGACTGGGCAGTAAAGTGGCAAATGAGGTTCAATATAGACAAATGTAAAGTTATGCATTATGGGAAAAATAATAACAAAGCAACATATACGTTAAATGGTTTTTCCCTGGGAAAAACTACTAATGAAAAGGATTTAGGAATAATTATAGACAACAAACTTGGCAACAGTGCCCAATGCCAGTCAGCAGCTGCAAGGGCCAATAAGATATTGGCATGTATAAAACGAGGTATAGATTCACGGGAGGAGGATATCATCTTGCCTCTTTACAAATCAATGGTAAGACCTCACCTTGAATATGCAGTACAGTTCTGGGCACCAGTCCTTAAAAAGGATATTAAGGAACTAGAAAAAGTGCAAAGGAGAGCTACAAAATTAATAAGGGGTTTGGAGGATCTTAGTTATGAAGAGAGACTTAAAAAATTGAATTTATATACGTTAGAAAAAAGGCGTCTCAGAGGGGATATGATAACATTATATAAATATTTGCAGGGCCAATATAAAGAGCTCTCCAGTGACCTGTTCATTAACAGAAAGGTACAAAGAACAAGAGGTCACCCCCTCAGACTGGAAGAGCAAAGATTTCATAGACAGCAAAGGAAGGGATTCTTTACGGTTAGGACAATAAAGTTATGGAACTCACTGCCAAGAGAGGTAGTGCTAGCAACCACAATAGATGCATTTAAAAATGGTTTGGATGTTTTTTTAGCAAAGCAGAACATACAGGGCTATTAATAATAGAATAAGCATTAATAAAAGAGCTTATTGATCCAAGGAGAAATCTGATTGCCTCTTGGAGTCAAGAAGGAATTTTTTCCCCCAGGAGGCAAAATTCGAAATAGCTTCCTTAGGGGTTTTTTGCCTTCTTTTGGATCAAAAGCTGTAAAGATAGGTAGAAGGGTTGAACTTGATGGACTTGTGTCTTTTTTCAACCTAAATTACTATGTTACTATGTAGGTGTGTTCATTGAAAAGTGAACTGTAAAAATCATACATTAAAAATTTAGTTGTGAGTGTTATCGTGAGAGAGGTTAAGGCCGGGTTTAGTAGTTTAGTGGGAAATATTTTGGTAATCCCTCTCCAATATTTATGATATGCTTATTATACCAAATTTCCAACTTGTAAATTAGAAAGATGCACTCTTTGCTTGGCATAATCTTTTTTCATATACATGTAAATTGTAAAGCTGTGTAAAGATATTGGGTCATGATGTTTACAAATGTGATGTTTACAAATGCGTAAGCAAGCAATGCAGAAAGTTATTTTGGTCTATGTGGTGTCATCACACATCTATGAACATATTCAATACGGATCAGAACGTTCTCAGTGTGCATTTAAAAGTTTAATATAGATTGGCGGAGCTAGCCAGAAACGAGTAAAGTCGCACATACAGGGAGCTCCTCATATACTCGATTAAAGCGAGATTTCACGCAGAAACGTAACTCGAAATTGTGTCGGCCTTACCCCTCATTGAAATTCAAGGTACAGGGCACCTAAAAACAGTTATTAAAATCGACTCACTCTTTCCGCCGAGTGGAATAATTGGAATGTCTCAGATGAAGCCCACACCGCCACGCTTCCGGCACTGCCCAAGCTTTCCAAAGTGCACTGTGATGAATCCTTTCAAACCCTGTGGCACTACTCTGGGCAGATCCACATGCAATTGGCACGGTTCATGAACCTGATAATGCACCCGCAACAAAAGCAGATTTGAAGGCCCTGATTACGGAAATCAAGAAGATGATGGCAGGTGACAACCAAACCACTATCTTGGAATGGAGCACGCCTTACCACACAGCGACTGCTTTAGAGATCCTGGCCTATAATTCTACAGCGCAGGGAGTCTTGAATGACAGCTTGTCCAAGACACAGGGGTGACAGCGGCTACCAGCCTCGATGGAGGACGCAGGTGTCTACATAGTGTCTACTCGACAGAGAGGTTCTCCGGAGGAAGGAGGGCCCACCGACCTCCAAACCTCATACATAGGCTGTACCACTCCTCTGCGCCCTGCAGAACTCAACCTCAAGTGTACAACAAAGTTACAAGGCCTGCTACCAAGTCACCACTGAATGAATCACCAGGCGATGTGCTCTCGAAATACCAGAAGTGGATACATTAGATACTTACGCTGATCGCTACTCACACTGTATGCAGTGCACCTTTAGAAAATACCATCATCCATATCCCTACTGTTTTGATGCAGACATTTCGGAAACCCATTCAGGGTTTGCCCAGACCACCTACAGCAATGTGGTTGCCTCATTACAAAAAAACCAGATGTGGGCCGATGCAAGAACCATCTATTTGGGGCATCGGCAGCTGCAGCAGACCTCTAAGCAAAGCCTTAACAATGCCGCCTTCGTTTAAAAATGATCTGAAAAATTGACTTTTCGCTTTGTTTTCCTGGACTTTTTATTTTACTGTATCGGAAAGGTACTGTTGTGCACTTTCCACCAATCTATAGAACATGATGTTTGTTTGTTTTTTTCTTTCCCCCCAGGGGCACCGTAGCCTCCTCGTGGGAAGGTGACCTACCGTGGCCACAAAACGTGGTTCTACTAACCCCCTTTAGAAAAAGTGTTTTTTTTTTAAATTTTCCATCATCTTTTATGATTTTTGTTTGTAGTAAATTATAAGATGGTGAACATAATGGTATCTAATGAAAACCCTTCTTATGATGATAAAAACAACATATAATTTGTGTGGGTACAGTATGTGAGAGACACAAAAGTGAAAACACCCTCCCCATGCAAAATAAAGTGATCAAGCAAAATAAAAACAATACTCTCCAGCGAAAATGCAGCTTCCCACAAAATACTCCTCGGGTATTCTTAAACAGCAACACAACAAATGAGGGAGCGCAAAAACATGGAAGAGAAAAAACAAAGTATTGTAGTGTAACACTGTATGGTGTAACAGGAGGTACATCAAAACAGAGGGGGGCAGTAGGTGGGCTGATGGCACACCCAAGTCCCTCTCCTCGCATGGATACTATCCAAAGGCGGGGGTGGGCCCCACACCAAAAATGGTGTCTCCACCTCCAACATTTAAAAATTGTATTTGATCACTTGGCCATTTATTTATCTTGTCATTATGGATACAGTTATCCTTTTATTCATGTTTCTGTGTAAAAAAAAAAAAAAGTACTATTTTTAAATATTGGAGGTGGAGAGCTTTTCTCTTGTGGGGAGGGGGCATGGCCTAGACACCATTTTTGGTGTGGGGCCCGCCCCCGCCTTTAGATAGTATCGATGGGTGGAGAGGGACCTGGGCGTGCCATTAGCCCACCTACCGCCCCCCTCTGTTTTGAGGTATGGACGGAGGTGGTGTTTTCTTTATCCAGATCCCGCCTCCTCTAAACGAAGACTAACGCCATTGGTTTGTTGACAGACCATGTGACCACCACATTCCGCCCATCTGTGCTGTCGCCCATCTTACTGGAGCCCCATAGACTTCTATTATATGGTAGCTCACTTGTTCCAGTCTATTTTTTAGCCCATTTTCCCCGTTCATGATTGCTAATCTGTTATGTATGTTAGCATATGTCCTCCTGTATGCATTTTTTTATTGACATTTTATGTAATTTACTTTTTTTATTATTACTGAAACCGGAAGTTGTGCAAAACAGGATACTGGATTGTAACTGAAGCACCTATTTAAACCCCATGCAAAACCGATGGACACTGCTGCTAATCTGCACATGGACACTTTATTTGTTTATTTCTCCTGAGGAAGCCGGATATTACCAGTGAAATGCATTGAGAAAACATCATATTTATACCTCGGAGTGGTGGGAGTTGGAGTTGCACACAGACTCTCCCCCATTGCGAGCTCATAGTGCACATGTACTTTCTGTAAGTGTAATTTTGTATTTTATCTGTGTTTGATTTTGGATTGGCGCCATTGGCTTTTTATTCTTTTATAGATTTATTAAAAGAAAACTTTCCATGAACGTGAGGATCATCATTGTTATCTGTTGACGGGATTTTTAGGAAGATTAGTTTGTGAGTGTATATACACCCCACTATACACCTCCTGTTACACCATACAGTGTTACACTACTATACTTTATTTTTCTCTTCCATGTTTTTGCGCCCCCGTCATTTGTTGTGTTACAGTATGTGAGACAGAAGAAAATTACAGCTTAACACAAACACCCCAGACATTTAAAAACAGCCATTGTCAACAAGGGAAAGTCAAGGTCAAAATGTCTTGTCACTAAGGGGTTAAAAGGTCATCTGAGAAGTGATGACAATGAGAGCTCCCTGAGGCTGGGAGGAGAGGTGGGCTCTGGCGCATTGATCTATAGAAAGAGGTGTAGCGCTGTTAAACTGTGAGAGCATAGGCCTTATCCTTCAAGACCTACTGTGTTCCAAGAGATGGTCAAGGACATTTGTAAAAGGTCATAGAACTGTTGATGAATGATAGAACTAGCTCCAAGAAGTCTGGCCTGATCGGGAGGATCAAAGTACCGATTTAATTTAAGACCCCTTAGAACCTTTAGAGTGACAAACTAATGAAGCTGTGACCAATTTTTTTTTTACTACGTGCCTGACTTGAATTTGCTTTGGCAACGGTGTGCATTGGTATGAAATAATTGGTTCTCCAGTATGACTTACTATGAGGCCACCGTGGAGAAGGGCAAATAACCCAGCCATTGTTCATTCTATCCTAGTTTATAAAACTCCTATTAACAAAAAACAAAACTAAATCAAAACCAATGTCAGTCTATTGCACTTTTATGAAAAATGTATGTCTTTATCAATCCATGTATGAAGAGTTGGTTAAATGCATTTCCTAATGAATAAAATACCTAAGGGCAATACATTACAAACCAGTGGGTTCTATTCAAGAATTCTTTGAGTAGCAATTTTCCCTCTGGGATTTCCTTCAAAGCAAAACTAATTAATGTTTCTATAGTTATGTATATCTATAAATTGTGTACATGGAGAGTACGCATTTGGTATAATTCATAGGCACAACAATACCATATAAAATGACTGTGAATGTAAAGCTATGCCAGAGGGAAGGGTATGAAAATGAGAGATGTGTCATAGCAAGAAACACATTGTATGAATCATGGACAGTATGGACCAAACTGCACCTACAATCTACTGTTCCAGTAGTTATGAAATGACATCTGGCAGCTGTCCAATACAAACGTCTTATGCATTCAACACATTTTATACCTTCCAATAATCGTTTAAGATATGACTTGTTAAAAAGGGAATAAAGGCAACAAATTCCTTTATCTTGCATAAAAGGTCACTTTCTTTCTATCACTTTTGATTACTGATTTATTAAACCTGTACCAGGGCTATCTTTAAAGGGACATTCCAACATGAAGGAAGCAAGGGTTAAACAAAGCATATCCCGTCCGTTTTAAATAAACCTGACGTGTATCTTAATAAACTGGCGTGTTTTTCCGCTTTCAGTGCTCACACGGTATTGAAACGATGCTTCCGTATAAAAGCATCGTTCAATATTGAAAAAAATGCCGTCGGCATTTCGATCGTTCCAGAGATTAATTGAAATGCCGGTTTTAAAGGCATAGTGCCTTTAAAATGCGGGCATTCAAAAGAGAGCATAGGAAGCTAATTTAATAGCTTCCTATGCTCTCTAAGTGTTGCTGATTGCCTCCCAAGTCGAGGCAATCAGTAACACTAAAAAAAAAAAAAACACGATCTTGGTCACTGTGTGACCAAGATGACTCTGCCCTTCTAAGGGCAAGAGCACAGGAGGCAGGAAATAGCTGCTTCCTGTGCTCTTTAAGCTGTCACACGATTGCCTCATCACAGAGGCAATCTGTGACTGCAGGCAGACTGACAAGCAGTGGGGAAGCTCTGATGAGCACCCCCACTGCCTTATCAGATCAATATTAACCCTATATTGATCTGACCAGTTAGGATCTGCCTCCCTCTCCTCACATTTTTGTTAGTGAGGAAGAGAGACAGATCAAAGTAATAAAAGTAGGTTAAAGTACAAAAACATAATAAATACACAACACACTAATAATAAAACAATAAAAAAAGTTTATAAAAGCAATTCCCTGCCGCTGATCTTGCGTAAGCAGTGGTCTTGCATATCAGCGCATTTATTTTTGCTGTTTGTGCATTTTTTAGGGGTTAATTTATTTTGTAATGTAATTTATTATTTACTACAAAGGCTCTTCTAAGAGTTATTGACCCGTTCTTTGCCGTCGATCACTGCTTATGCAATGATATTGACGCCAAAGCAGTTTTTATCTGCATTTTTTTATATTTTTTTACACACACCCGCTAGGGGGTTAAGTGTAAAGTAAAAATATTTTTGATTTTTTTTTTTAAGCTGTTTGAGCGCATAGCGATCAGTAACAGCGAATTAGTGGCAAAGACGGTTTGGTGATTGCACAAATGAGCATCACCATTCGCCCTGGTCAGATCAAAATTGGTCGAATCAATATTCACAAATATTGATCTGCCTCCCTCTCCTCACTTACATTTTTGTGACAGAAAGAGACAGATCAGTATAAGTGATATAAAAAAAACATTTTATAAAATGGTCAGGTTTTATCAAAGCCATTCAGCAGTAATCTTGCACAGCAACAGTATGTTTTGCTGTCTGCACTTTTTTAGGGATTAATTTCTTTGTACTGTAATGTATTACAGTACTAGATAGGCTCTTCTAAGAGCTATTAACCCGTTCTTTGCTCGAGATCACTGCTTAGGCACTGATTCTGAGGCCACGGACTCAGGGTTCGATTTTGACCCTGGTCAGCTTTCTGATACATCATCTAGTAGCCCTTGCCACAAGGAGTGATGGGTGTCTACTTTTAAAAAATATATGGTTTGGTAGGGGTAAATTACATTGGCTGTCTTCAATGATATATCCCACATAGGACACGGACGCAGGTTGACTGCATGTCAAAATTCCAAGTTGGAATTTTGAGATGCGCACCTCACAAATGTTGCCTTCTAGCCAAAAAACAAACCTATGCATGGGTGGTATCACTGTACCCGGGAGATGTTGCTGAACACATATTGGGTTGTTGTTTGGCAGTGACATACCAGAATCTGTGAATTCATGCCTGAAGTACAATGCATGTGGAAAAAAAACTCCCAAAAAATTACTACCACAAACTTTTACAAAGGCTGGTGGTAGAATTAGTACCTATACAGTATTAAAATACCACCATTTGAAATACCTTAGGATGTCTATTTTCCAAAAATATATGGTTTGATGGGGTAAAATACATTGGACGGCTTCAGAAATGCGCATTCCCTAAATGTGGCCTTTCAGCCCCAAAACAAACCAACAAACCTATGCATGGGTGGTATCCCTGTACTCAGGAGATGTTGCTGAACACATATTGAGGTGTCGGTTGGCTGTGGCAAATACCATTACCTGAAAATTCATGCCTGAACAACAATTTGTGTGGGAAAAAAATGACATCCCAACCCTTTGACATAGGGTGGTGGTAGAATTAGTACTTGGAAAGTGTTAAAATACCACAATTTTAAATAACCTAGGATGTCTAGTTGGGTCTAGGACATTTCTTCGCCGCATCTTCATCGCTGACAGTTCAGCGCGGCAGTTAGAACGCTGAACTGTCAGCAATGAAGTATAACGCGGCCGTTTCACCGCGGCTGCAGCTATGTAAGAGCTGACAGTTCAGCGCTGAACTGTCAGCTCTTACAAATGTAAAAGTAAAACTAAAATAACCCCCCCTAATAAGTGATTCCCCCCCAATAGTAACACTAAACACTAAACCCCAATACTAACACTAAAATTAACCCCAATACTAAAATTAACCCCCTAAACCCTAATACTAACCCCCGACCCCTAATACTAAAATTAACCCCCTAAACCCTAATACTAACCCTAATACTAACCCTAATACTAACCCCCGACCCCTAATACTAAACTTGACCCCCTAAACCCTAATACTAACCCCCGACCCCTAATACTAAAATTAACCCCCTAAACCCTAATACTAACCCCCGACCCCTAATAGTAAAATTAACCCCTAACACTAAACACTAAACCTAATTCTAACCCCCTTTACCCTAATTGTAAACAAACTAAAATCGGTAAAATACTTACCTTCAGCGATGAAATGTCCCGCGATGAAATCTCCAGCGACGATCTGTCTTGTGCTGTAGAGTCGGCGGTGAAGTGGCTGTGCGGAATTAGCCGCGATGAAGAGTCCCATCCCCGTCTAGTTTTCCAAAATATATGGTTTGATGGAGTAAAATACTTTGACAGGCTTCAAAAGTGTCCCAAATGTAACATGGGCGCAGGCTGACTACATGTCAAAATTCCAAGTTGGAAATGCACCCCCCCCCCCGATGTGGCCTTTTAGCCCCCAAAAAACCCAACAAACCTATGCATGCGTGGAATCCCTGTACTGAGGAGATGTTGCTGAACACATATTGAGGTGTTGTTTGGCACTGACACATAACAGGATCTGTTAATTCATACTCGAAGTACAATGAATGTGGAAACAAAACATTAAAAAATTACTAACCTAAAATTTGACAAAGGCTGGAATTAGTGCATGGAATGAGTTAAAATACTACCATTTGAAATACAGGTTTTCTGCATGTCAGAATTCCAAGTTGGAAAACCAAAAAGCGCACCTCTCAAATGTGGCCTTTTAACCTCCAAATAACCTAACAAACCTATACATGGGTGGTATCCCTGTACTCTGGAGATCTTGCTGAACACATATTGAGGTGTTGTTTGGCACTGACATATAACAGAATCTGTGAATTCATACCCAAAGTACAATGTATGTGAAAAAAAATTACTACCCAAAAACATTGACATAGGCTGGTGGTAGAGTTAGTGCATGTAAAGTGTTAAAATACTACCATTCGAAATACCCCAGGGTGTCTAGTTTAAAAAAATATATGGCTCTGTGGAGTAGAATACACTTTCTGGCTTCAAAAATGTCACAAATGGGACATGGGCGCAGGTTTTCTGCAGGTCAGAATTCCAAGTTGAAAAACCAAAATTAGCAGCCCCTAAATGTGGCCTATTAGCCCCAAAACAAACCAATGCATGGGTGGTATCCCTGTACTCAGGAGATGTTGCTGAACACATATTGAGGTGTTATTTGGAAATACCCCTTCACATTTTAAGGTAAATTGCAATCTGTGTGAAAAATGTAAATAAATATTTTTTTTGCTGCAAACTTTGGCAAAGATTGGTGGTAAAATGGCTACATGAAATATGTGAAAATACCCCAAGTTAAATGCCCTGAGTGGTCTAGTTTTCAAAAATATGTACATGTTGGGGGTCATTCATGGATTTAGTACAGATATCAGTGTTACAATGTCACTATCTCTAATTTTGAAAAAAAGGATTTTAAAATAGCTTTGCACTACTTATAGTTCTGGCCCTGTAACATGAATAAAAAAGCACAAAAACATAAAACATGACCTATTTCTGAACTCAGGACATATATTAGAAACTATTTAGCAGTGTTTTTTGTTGTCTCTTGTACATGAGTATACGATTTTTGAAATAAAAGTCATAAAAAAAAATTGTTTTCATTTTATTGCCATATTTTATTTTTTTTTTACATCAAATTCTATGCTATTATAAAATAATGAACGATATATAGTTTGTGTGGGTACACTAAATAAGACAGAAATAAATTACAGCAAAACACAAACACCTCAGAAATGTTAAAACAGCCCATGTCACCAAGCGTCGGACAAGCCAAAAAAGTCATGTCACTAAGAGGTTAATATGTCAATGTTACAGTGCTCATTATATACCACCCTCCTCCCCCTTTTCCCCGGAACTCACCTCCTGGCTGCTCCTTGTCCACGGACATCTCCTCTTTGCAGTCTTTCATCCTGCATGGAGGAGGGAAATACAGTCAGCGGATTTGACATACCGGTCATAGAGGATGCACAATGGCAGGGGTCCCATGGGCAGATGCTTTGGGCCCCCCAGGAGTAATTGGTTAATTGTTAAAGACAGCCTTGACCTGTACTGTAGAATTTTTCAAGATTTGGATCAATTGATTTGATAACTAAGCTATGTGTAAAGATCGACAGTGTATATAAAAACCCAATATCTTTTGAATAGTTAATGGAAGAAAATATATTCAAAAAAAGAATTTTAACTCCTTAGTGACATGACCTTTCGACCTTGTCTTTCCCTTGGTGACAAGGGCTGTATTGACATTTCTGGGGAGTTTGTGTTTAGCTGTAATTTTCTTCTTTCTCACATACCGTACCCACACAAATTATATATATTTTTTGTCGGCTTTTGTTAGATACCATTGTGTTCATCATTTCTTATAATTTACTAAAAAAAAATTCATAAAATATGCTGAAAAAAATTAACAAATACACTTTTTCTAACTTTGACCTAAAAAATAATTTACAAAATACAATCATTAAAAAAGACCCCGTCTAAATTGTTTCTAGATTTTGTCCCGAGTTTAGAAATATGCTTGCTTCCATGTTTTTTTGAATGTTTTTGCGAGTTTGGCAAAAACCAAAAACAGTTTTTTTTTTACCTAGTGACCTTTTGACCCCAACCTGAACTCTAAATTTAACCATAAACCTAAATTTAACCCTAACTTTAACCCTTAATTTATTATAATTTTCCTGTAATTGACCCTTACCCTTATGCTAAATCTAATTTAATTGTTACCCCAACCATTATTTTAACCCAGATTTGTAGCTAATTAAGTCTTTTTTTAAAAATTATTTTACATTGCAATGTTACTGACTGCCTCTAGGGGCAGTCAAGCAACAGCATCAGAGCGACGGAAGTTCATTTTTTTTTTACTTCCGACGCTCTACCCACAACAGGGTAGAGCCATATTGGACGAGCATACTGCTCTCCAATATGGCGCAAGTAACTCGCTCCGTGGAGTGATCACGGGTAACCTGGGGACCCGAAATTGGAGATGCTTTATGCCTCGACCTCAAGGCATTAAAGCTTGGCCGTTTTAGCGGTGTTTGCGATCTTAGATCACAAACACTGCTTGTTTTGCCGCAGGACGTACTAGGTCCGTCCAGTGTCGGCAATGCTTTGCCAGACAGGACGGACCTAATCTGTCCAATGTCGGAAAGGGGTTAAAGTCACCAGAACATTGTTTGCACTGTGTAATGTAAAGAATAAAAAAATATCTAAGCAAATGATTAGAGTACGAGAAACATATATTTTAAACTCCAGAATGTAGTATCTCATCTTTATGACATCACATTGTGGCTTGATATGCATATTACACATATCCAGTTGAAATAATTTGATTTACATATTAAGTCACATGTGATGTCATGAACAGCAGATCAACATTTTTCTCTTGAAATTTTTTACTGTGCATTTGCAGTATAAACAATGTTTAGGTGATAGTCACCTTAATGTTGCAATGTATTTAGACTGGTAGGGGAGTGGGACTTCACACTCACCTTAATGACAATAACAATTCCAAACTATTTGTCATATTTTTATATGGTGATGTGGTTGCCCTGAGGAAGAATTACTCAAATCTTGTCAGGCAGAAGTTTTGGTGTGTTTTTACACCTTCTCTCACTTATTATTTATTTGTCATCAGTAAAAGTGTATTTTGGATCTTCTAAGCCAGGGACGTCCAACATGTGGCCCGCCTGACATGTTTATATGAATAATGAATATGATATATTATATATAATTTTCTCTCAATGAAAAATGAATGTGGACCACGCACACATACATTTCTGGTGAAGTGGCCCACTGAAGAAAAAAACTTGGACACCCCTGTTCTAAGCTCTCTTATTGCCATGATACACCTTGAAGACTATGGATTGTATTGTTATATTCTTGCCCAAGTTACCTTTTCATACTCCATTAAAGGTTTTATATTACCTGCTTAAAGACTAGTGTGACAAGGACAATTTTTTATTACACACAGCATAGCTTTTTTTAACACATTTAGAATACTTTTAAAGACAGATTAATCTATCCAAATAAATCTTTGATCAGGCAGCAGAGTAATTCTGTCTAAAATGAGTAGTGTTTACTAAGGAACATGGTCAGATGTGATTCTCATTTGGATTGGAAATCTCATAGAGACTTCCAGGCGGCTTTGTTTCAAAGATCCAGGTTCATGACATGGCAGTGTTGATTGGTGCATGGCATTTGTCACGCCAAACACACCTCCAGCAGGGAATGAAATGCTAATCTTCTCAAATGATGTTGGCTGGGTGTAGCGACAATGACATCTTCTAACTCAATAAAAACATAGGGCTTATTACATCTTACACTTGTGTGAGTGTGAGCTTTTGGTATTAAAATGTAAAACTTGTGTTGTTTTACACTGTAAACAAGAATTCCACTAGTCTCTTTTTTAAGGGGCAGATACCGATAATGTTTATGGTGGTTATTTAATTGATATTGTAATATCCAAGTTAAAGATATTCTGAAAGGACCTTTAGAGATCTTTCCATGGATACTGGATTCATATTTTTTTTCAAACTATATTAAATGATGTTGCAAGTTTCTATTGTTGCCCCTGGCATAGAAAAAGCTAGCTATGGCTCTGGTAAGGATGTCGTCTAATGCCCACTCCCCAGCACACATGAGCATTCACGATAAATAAAATTGAGTACCTTATTCCTTTTGTTTATCATGCTGTCTGGCAGTTGACTGAAAAAATAAGATTTAAAAGGAAACAGATTAAACTTTGTAAGCTGCTGTTAAGAGTGGAAAATGCGTAGGTGGTGAAGCAGAGCACAGAGAGTTGCTAGAGCCCAATGATAATGACAAAAGATAATGGGAAAGGGTGTACTACATTCAGAAGCATAGTCGGGCACTCATATACATATTGGTATTTAAGATTTTTTTTTTTTTAAAGGGTTTTCAGTATACATATAAGAGACGTAGGAAGCAAAGTATCATGCGTAACAAGACCAAACAATATGAGATAGGCAGTATTCACTAGTTTAATGGCTTGTTCTCTTATAGAAACTCAAATCGATGTGATCTAGAGAAATGCATTTTTGTAATACATAGAATGAATTAAAAAAAAGGAAAAATAGGGGGTGAGAAGAGAGTAGGGGACCACGGGTGGAATTTGTCCATTCTATTATATTATAATACTAAGTAGACTACAGAACAAACCACATAAACAGGAATTGGAGGCAATTTATCAAGGAGTATTCGCACATCCCATACTGTTTGATGGCAGAGGAGGATTCTTTTCAACTGCTGCTTTTTACCAAGATGTAAGAGGTTTTATTTAATATATTATTGTATATTATTGCTATACTGATATTTCCTCCTTTTTTATCGGCTACATCTGGAGTATTACTGAGAAGGGATACAGACCTCCACTTGAGCTGAACACACTAAGCATTGGGTGAAACCTTTATATATTTTTTCATAGTCTCTAATCTGCTCATTTCTTCCCTGGTCTCTAATATTGTACTATTATTATATGTCTTTTTCTCTTTACTTGTTTTTCCCTTCATACTAATTGGCTGTTGTTCCTTGAGAGTATTCATATCCCTTGTTTTATAGGGTAAATATAAGTGTGCAGTGTGTGTGTTTGTGCACCATTTCACATTTGTGGGGTAATCTAGCTGTGATTTTTTTTTCCATGACGAAGATGTTCCATACATTGACCTGGATTTCAGACAGATTCGATAAGTTGCCCCTCCAGTACTTCAGCATTGCTTGGTTCATAGCTGCATATATATGGTGAGTGAGTTGATGCTGTGTTCTGGAGAGAGTTGGGTTGGGACATCCTGAATTAGAATTGCTAAATTCGGGGATGTTGCAAAATTAACTCCCAGAGCTCTCAAATGATTGCTGCCAACACTGCCATCATGTGGTCGAAGGTATAATGAATATAATGGTCTATAATAATCTCAATCAAAATACTTTTTCAATATCACAAATACGTAAATATCAGATCCTCAGCAAATATTTCAGAGGGCCATAATTGTGGACGAGAACAAAACGGAATTTTAACTTATCCTTGGTAAAAGTATTATAAAGACATGTCAATATTATATAGACATAGTAATTCCCCATCTGGCCTTTCAAAAAATGATATACAATTTGTGTGGGTTTACTGAACACGAAGAAAGAAATCACAGTTAAGCAAACGAATGACAAAAATAATGGAATTCTGATCTTCAAGGCATATCAAATACAGCATAGAACTCAGTCACTAAAGGGGTTAAAGACATACACTAACAATATATATATATATATATATATATATATATATATATATATATATATATATATATATATATATATATATATATATATATATATATAAATAAAATTTCTAATTACAATCATGTATGACAAAAACCTACCTGTATTGAGATCTCCCAAATGAACTTCACTGTTACGATTCCATTCTTACTCTCCCGACTCCAGATCTCCTAGTTATACCTAAAACTTCATTAGAATCTCATGGGATCATCTGTGATTGGCTGGTCTTGTTTCCCATCTATCTATGTGGTTACACAAGACACACCTCACATCCCCTATGGGCCTTTCCCATGTGTGCACAAGTTATAAATATTAGCCCTGAAATGCCAAACATATCTATCTATATATGCATAAACTATCTTTATGTCACCTTGCTTGCCTAGGGCTGTCCCAAATAAGAACCCTGTTTCCTGCCTACATGCATTCCAAAGCATACACATTTGATAGCCCATTAATTAAAGTTGTATACATCAAACTAAGGTCTGCAATTTTCCATAGTGTAACAGTTACATGACAGTTTAGGTTGAAAAAAGACTTGTGTCCATCAGGTGCAACCCCTTTCCTATTCCTTGCCAACAGTATATCACTGTTGATACAAAAAATGCCAACAAGTCTTCTCTTATTCCAGCAATTTTAAATTCTGTTTTCAATGAGGGAAAAAAATCCTTCTTAACTCCAAATGGCAATTAGTTGTCCCCTTTGATCAATAAGCACTAGATAAATATTAGTGTATATAGTAACATATACAGTAATTTATGTTTTGGCTCAATAAAAAGTATCCAGACCCCTTTTAAAGGCATCTGTTGTATTTGCTAGCACCATCTTTCAGGCAGTGAGTTCCATACTTTTATTGTCCATACCATTAAAAATACCTTCCGCTGTTATTTACTACAAATCCTTTCTTCAAGTCTTAGTGAAAAGCAGGGTATATAAAAAGTGGGATAGAGTGTGGGGGGAGTGTTTACAGAGGAGTGATGATGAAATGCCATGCCCAAGTGCCAGGAGAATCAGTATGAGTCAGCAGAGACCCTCAGTGTAGCTATTATATACACAAAGGACTGTTCCATGCACAAACTAACTCCCAGCCCCCCCCCCCCCCCGAAAACCCCCCCAGATGTTTATTTAAGGAGGCACCAAACTCATAATAGCAAAGTAATTGAAACATTTACTTGTTATCCCCTTCACGAAAATGCCTGTACCTGTACAGGCTCCCAATGCAATGCATTGGTGACAATGCCTGTACATGTACTGGCTACCTTTGAAATAGTGCAATTGCTGCATTTTCACCATGATTAGCACTATTTTCAGCTTTCCTGGAAGCTTCATGAGTAGAGTTGAGCGGACACCTGGATGTTCGGGTTCGGCCGAACTTCGAAAAAAAGTCCGGATCCGGGCTCGAACTTGACCCCGAACCCCATTGAAGTCAATGGGGACATGAACTTTTGGCCACTAAAATGCCTCTAAAAAAGTAATGGAAAGGGCTAGAGGGCTGCAAAAGGAAGTAAAATGTGGGTAAGAGTAGGACAAGTGCCTGCAAGCAAATGTGGATAGGGAAATAAGTTATTTCCCTATCCACATTTGCTTGCAGGGCACTTGTCCTACTCTTACCCACATTTTACTTCCTTTTGCAGCCCTCTAGCCCTTTCCATGACTTTTTTTAGAGGCATTTTACTGGCCAAAAGTTCAGAAAACTAGAAAATGTCTAGTTTTCTGAACTTTTGGTCACTAAAATGCCCTTAAAAAAGTCATGGAAAGGGCAAACTTGACCCTGAACCCGAACCTCCTAGGGTAATGAGGGGGGACACTACCATGAGCGGTGGGTGGGGACCCTAATAATAATAATGAGGGGGGAGCTACTGTCCCCCCCGGTCCCCACCCATTGCCGGCGGGTGGGGACCCTAAAAAGAATGAGGGGGGACCTAGTGTCCAGCCCCTAGTCACTTACCCCCCCCCCAATAAAATAAAAAATTCCTACCTACCCCCCCTCACCCTAATAATAGTGAGGGGGGTGGGCAATAAGCTAACCTGTAAAAAAAAATAAAAAATTTTTTTTTTTATACTTACCATTTGAGATCTTCTTTCTTCATTCTTCTTTTTTCTTTCTTTAGCCCCAAAAAAGGCCAAATAAAAATCCATAATACGCGCCGCAACTGTTAAAAAAAAAAAACCTAAGAGCAAAAAAAAAAAATCCTACTTCGCCCATGGAGGGCCCCATGCAGACTGAGCCCTGCAATTAAGCTCAGAGCACTCTGGTTGGATTTCAATCCAACCAATCAGAGTGCTCTGTGTCATTTTACACAGTGCGGGAAAGTTTTTTTAACTTTCCCATGCTGTGTAAAATGGCACAGAGCACTCTGAATGGTTGGATTGAAATCCAACCAATCAGAGTGTGTAAGGTTGATGCGGAGCTGGAACCACTGTGCAGAAGTAGGTATGGTATACGTAACAAACCCAGGCAAGTGAGCAGAATTCTTCTGCCTGAAGGAATTCCACCTTACGGTTGAGCCTCAGGTTTCTTTCCTCCAGGACTTTGGCACTCTGACACTTACTAGAGTAATGAAACGTAACCAGAATAAAACTGACACGGGAGCAATTACCAAAAACGAAGGTACAGGAGGGCTAGGCAAGAGAATGGTCAACAAGCAGAGATCAGGGCTGGCAGCAAACGATCGGAGTCAGGAGGCAGGTGAAGAGTCAAGACAGGCGGCTAACAGGCAGGGTCAAAAACAGGCAAAATCAGCAACAGGAGTCAAAGGTAGTCTGTGAACGCTAGAAAAGGCTTGGAGCACTATTTCAGGCAAGGAGCAAGTGCACAAATGAGGTTTAAATAGCCCTCCTACCAAACAATCAACCAATGAGAAGCACAGGAAAAGTAATGTTTAAACCTGGCCCTTTAAGGATGAGTAAGGGCAGGAAGCCAAACGCAGAACTGCACATGTGCAGAACAGTAACCTAGGATTACTCATGAAAGACCTGTTAATGGAGACCAGATTGCAGTGAGACAGATCTCCGGGGAGTTCTGAGCAGGTAAGGAGGTTGGTGAGGAGGGAGTGATAGGCATTGTGACAGTGCTGTCGTGACAGAGTGCTAGCCATTTTAAACAGAGTGGGAAAATTCAAAAGAACTTTCCCACGCTGTGTAAAATGACACAGAGCACTCTGATTGGTTGGATTGAAATCCAACCAATCAGAGTGCTCTGAGTTTAATTGCAGGGTGGGGGAAGGCTTTATATGCCTTCCCCCACCCTGCAGAGCTCAGTGTGCACGGGGCCCTCCATGGGCGAAGTTGGATTTTTTTCTTCCACCCGTGGATTTTTTTTTGCGCTCAGGTTTTTATTTTTTTTTTACAGTTGCGGCGCGTATTATGGATTTTTATTTGACCTTTTTTGGGGCTGAAGAAAGATTTTTTTTTTGCGCTCAGTTTTTTTAAAGAGATGATGGAGACATATGATGGAGAGATGATGGAGAGATGACAGATAGATGATAGAGAGATGATGGAGAGAGATAATGGAGAAATATGCTAGATAAGGAAGTGATAGAGAGATGATGGAGAGAAGATAAGGAGGTGATAGAGAGATGATAGTGAGATGATAGAGAGATGATGGAGAGAGATAATGGAGAAATATGATAGATACAGATGATGGAGAGATGATGGAGACAGATGATGGAGAGAAAATAGGGAGGTGATATAGAGATGATGGTGATATGATAGAGAGATGATAATGAGATGATGGAGAGATTATAAAGAGAGATGATGGAGGGATGATAGAGAGAGCTAATAAAGAGATGATATGGACAGATAATGGATAGATGATGGAGAGATGATAGAGAGATGATAGAGACAGATGATGGAGAGATGAAAGAGAGAGATGATGGAGACAGATGAAGGACTGATGATGGAGAGAGGATAGAGAGATGACAGAGACAAATGATGGAGGGATAATGGAGAGAGGATGGCGACAGTTGATGGAGAAATTATGTCGAGATGATGGAAAGATTATGGAGAGATGAGGGTGAGACAATGGAGAGAAAATGGAGACTGATGATAGAGAGATGATGGAGACATATGATGGAGAGATGACAGAGAGATGATAGAGAGATGATGGAGAGAGATAATGGAGAAATATGATAGATACAGGTGATGGAGACAGATGATGGAAACAGATGACAAAGAAATTATGGAGATATATGATGGAGACATATGATGGAGAGATTATGGAGAGATAATAGAGAGATGCTGGAGTGGGGTGAGAGAGAAAGATGATGGAGACAGATGATGGAAACATATGATAGACAGATGATGGGGAAATGATAAAGAGATGATGAAGAAATATGATGGAGAGAGTATGGAGAAATTATAGAGAGATGATGGAGAGATTATAGAGAGATGATAGTGAGATGACAGAAAGATGATGGAGACAAATGATAGAGAGATGCTAGAGAGATGCTAGCAATATGATGGAGACATATGAGGGAGACATACGATGGGGTCAAATGAGAGTTGACAAAGAGATAATAGAGATATGATTGAAAGATGATGGATAGAGATGATGGAGACAGATGATAGAGAGAGATTATTGAGACAGATAATGGAGACAGATTAGTGAGACAGATAATAGAGACAGATGAGAGACAGATGATAGAGAGATGATAAAGAGAGAGATAATGTAGACAGATTAGAGAGATGATGAAGATACGATGGCGAGAGATGATGGAGACATGTGATGCAGAGATGTGATGGAGACAGATGATGGAGACACGTGATGGAGACAGATGATGGAGACACATGATGGAGTGATGATGGAGACATATGATGGCGTCATATGATGGAGACATATGATGGAAAGATGCTGGAGACAGATGCTGGAGAAATGATGGAGATATAGGATTGAGAAATATGATGGAAAGATTATGGAGAGATGATAGAGATATAATGGAGTGAGAAGACAGAAAGATGATTGAGATGTATGATGGAGACATATGATGGAGAGATCATGGAGATATGATAGAGAGATGATGGAGTGAGGTGATGGAGAGATGATGGAAACATAATGGAGATTTATGATGGAGAGATGATGGAGAGATTATGGAGAAATTATAGAGAGATGATCGAGATATGATAGAGAGATGATAGTGAGATGACAGAAAGATGATGGAGACATATGATGGAGACATTTGATAGAGAGATGCTAGAGAGATGCTAGCACAATGATGGAGACAGATGATGGAGACATAAGGAGTCAAATGACAGAGAGTTGACAAAGAGATGATAGAGAGATGATCAAAAGATGATGGATACAGATGATGGAGACGGCTGATGATGGAGAGAGATGCTAGAGAGATGATGGAGAGATAATGGAGACAGATTATGAGACATGTGATGGAGACAGATGATGGAGATATATGATGGAGATATACGATTGAGACAAATGATGGGAAGATAATGGAGAGATAATAAAGAGATGATGGAGTGAGATGACAGAGAGATGATGGAGAGAGATAGTGGAGAAATATGATGTAGACAGGTAATGGAGACAGATGACGAAGAAATGATGGAGATATATAATTGAGACATATGATGGAGAGATTATGGAGACATATGATAGACAGATGACGGGGAAATGATAAAGAGATGATGGAGACATATGATGGAGAGATGACAGAGAGATGATAGAGAGATGATGGAGAGAGATAATGGAGAAATTTGATAGATACAGGTGATGGAGACAGATGACGGAGAAATAATGGAAATATATGATTGAGACATATGATGGAGAGATTATGAAGAGATAATAGAGAGATGATGGAGTGGGGTGAGAGAGAAAGATGGAGACAGATGATGGAAACATATGATAGACAGATGATAGGGAAATGATGGAGAGATGATGAAGACAAATGATGGAGACAGATGACGGAGAGATGATGGAAAAATAAGATGCAGACATATGATGGAGAAATATGATTGAGAGATAATAAAGAGATTAAATTGAGATAATAGAGAGAATTGATAGAGTGATGATGGAGACATATGATAGACAGATGATGGGGAAATGAAGAGATGTTGAAGAGATATGATGGAGAGATGATGAAGAAATATGATGGAGAGATGATGAAGACATATGATGGAGACAGATGATGGAGAGATGATGGAAAAATAAGATGGAGACACATAATGGAGAAATATGATTGAGAGATAATAAAGAGATGATATTGAGATCGTAGAGAGAATTGATAGAGTGATGATGGAGACAAATGATGGAGTTATATGATGGAGATAGATGATGAAGATATGATGGAGACAAATGATGGAGAGATGATTGGGAGATGACAGAGAGATGTCGGAGAGATGATGGAGAGATAATGGAGAAATATGATAGAGATGATGGAGACAGATGATGCAGACAGATGATGAAGAAATGATGGAGCCATATGATGAAGAAATAATGGAGACATATGACAGAGTAAGATGATGGAGAGATGACAGAGAGAGATTATATAGAGATGATGGATAGATGATGGATAGATGATAGAGAGATAATGGAGAGATGATGGAGACTGAGATTTTGGAGGACAGCAACCAGGGTAGAGAAATAAAATGAACATTTTAGAAAATAGGTCAAAAACCACCAGGATAGTTGTTTGTTCATTAGAGGCAGACAAATCAGTGATGAAATCAACAGCTATGTGATCCCAGGGCTTGGAGGGTGTGGGAAAAGGTTGAAGGAGACCTGCCTGTCGAGGGTGAGGAACTGTGCACCAAGCACATGTGGCACAAGCAGTAACAAAATCATAAATGACCTTGGCCACCCTGGGCCACCAATTGTGTCGTCTGCAGAGAAATGTGATATTGTGCACCCCTTGGTGTCTGGCAACTGGGGTAGCATGAAATCATGACAATAGGGATTCACAAAATCTGGTAAGTACAAGAAGCAACCAGGGAGGACAATCAGAAGGATGGTTCCATTGAGAACAGGATATGTGATAGAAGAATGACGAGGACACCATGCCCACATTACGGTGTTGATGAATGATAGGGACAATCTCCTGAACAGGTGCAAATTCTTTGAATTGTCTGGATAAGGCGTCAGCCTTCACATTCTTGGAGCCTCTTCAGAATGGACTCAGAAAATTAAAATGAGTAAAAAATAGGGCCCATCTGGCTTGTCTACGATTGAGGCATTTAGCACTTTCAAGATAAGTCAGATTCTTGTGGTCAGTATAAACCATGACAGGGTTAGTAGCTCCCTCCAACAGGTGTCTCAATTCTTTAATCTGCTAGTTTGATGGCCAGTAGTTCACGATTACCAACATCATAATTCCTTTCAGCCGGGCTGAAAAGTTTAGAGAAAAATGAAAAAGGGTGTATCTTGTTAGATTCAGGATGGAGTTGAGATAGTATGGTACCAGCATCTATCTCAGAAGCATCCACCTCGATGATGAATGGGCTGGAAGGGTCAGGTCGATTTAGGATGGGAGCAGTAGAAAAGGCCTTTTTTTAGATGAACAAATGCATTGAAGGCTTCAGTGGACCACTTGCTATGATTAACTTCTTTTCTGGTCATGGCTGTGATGGGAGCAACAATTTTGAGAGAAATTCCTAATGAAGCGTCAATAATAATTTGCAAACCTGATGAATATTTGGATGCCTCTCAAATCCATAGGAAGAGACCACTGAGACACTGCAGCAACTTTGTCAGGATCCATCTCCAGGTGGCCCTCAGAGATAACCTATTCTTCTCAAATTCACATTTCTCTGTCTTTGCGAACAGGGAGTTGTCACGGAGACATTGCAAAATGGATTTAACATGGATACGGTGGTCAGACAGGGTTTTGGAATAAATCAGGATGTCGTCCAGATATACAGTGACATAAGACAACAACAAATCATTGATTAACATTTGAAAGGAACATTACATAAACCAAAAGACGTGACCAAATATTCACAAGGGCCAAATCTGGTGTTGAATGCAGTTAACCACACGTCCCCCTCCCGGATATGAATAAAGTTAAAGGCACCCCTAAGATCAAGCTTGGTGAAGTAAAGCCTCCTTGATCTGGTCATATATTTCTGTAATGAGCAGTAACTGATATTTTTTTTTTCACTGTTACTTTGTTGACGCCTTTGCAGTCAGTGCAGGGCCTTAAGGAACCATATTTCTTCTGTCCAAAAAAATCCAGCCCCAGCCGGGGATGATGATGGTCGGATAAACTATATACTTATAGTGCTGGTCGAATTGGCAACAGAGTGAGTGACTCTGTTGCAGAATTCGTAGCTGCCATCGGCCCCTCGGATGTAACTCATGTTTATCCAGGGGTTTGTGTACTGGCTGTTCGCAGCACACAAACCCCCGGAAATACACAAGATACATCGTGCCTCCAAGTGACAGGACTATAAAATGTTTTATTATATTAATTATGTGTGCTTTGTATGTAATTGATGTATAATACATGTGGCTGGTAATAACACTCATCCTTCCAGGGAGGTCAGACCTATGAATAAATCAGCAATACAGACAAAACACATAAGGCTTTTCCTGACATTTTTGCTTCCTACGGTTTTATTTTTTTTATTCTTTATTGAACAAAAGTCACGTTTTAGGCTATTCTAGTTTTTGATCTTGCGTATTATCTATAATTAGAGACAGTTTGCATATTTGGCTATTATATTGCTGATTACTGGTTAACTGTCTGGCTGGGGACACAGCCACAGGTAGTGGAAAAAGGTGTATGGAGGAATTCAGAAAGGTAAATGTACCCCACATTTTTCCTTATTTAATTACTATTAACCTAAAACTTGCAAATAAACATGAAACGTATGTAAACACGGGGTATTTCTAATCTCAGGACACATATTGGAATCTATTCAGTAGGTTATTTTTTAGCATTTGTAGATGTGGAGAAAAGTTTTTAAGTTTTTCATCATTTTTTTTTGTAGTAAATTATACGATCTGATCCAAATAATGGTACCTAAAAAAATTTCCTTTTTATGCTCGTAAAAACAGTATATAATATGCGTGGTTACAGTAAATGAGAAAGAGTAAAATTACAGCTAAACACACAAACACTGCAGAAATGTTTTTGTCACCAAGAGGTTAATACAGATTTATATCAGTATTTTAGCTTCAAATATAGACAGTTTAAAATTCCACTGCTGTTACATTTGAGCAAAAAATACCAATATTAGCAAGCCTCAGAATAATATTATGCTCAAACAATTTTTTTAGCATGTTGCATGTTATGCAGAATCATTTTGCATTTGCAGTCAATTAAATTTTTATTTTACCTGATTCAGGGAGGAGTGATGACATGAGATGCAAACACACTCCTGTTGGCATGAAGTGGTGAGACCTGGCGGGGATGTAATGGTAGCAGGTAAAGACGACATTTCATTGTTTGTGGATGTCCCAACACCAACACAGCAGGAGCTGTAGTGGACCTGACACCCCCAGAAGAGACCGGCAGCAGGCCAGTGTCAGGCACAGAAGAATTAGAAAGAAGACAAGTGCAAAATCTCTGTTGAAAATTACTGATAAGCCTTCCTGCTCTAGGTGGCAAGTAGCAAAACATTTGCTGGATTCCTGTGCCAAAATCTGAAAGAACTTGGGGTCTCCAATCTCCTTGGCACTTGATGCAATATTACATTTATATACAGATTTGAGGAGGGAGCAGAAGGGGCTTGTGGCGATATGACACAGGAAAAAAGTGAAAGGGAAAAGGAATATATACCCATTCAAATCTGTAAATATCCCCTGATTTGTCCTGACATACAAGGAACAACAGAGAGCTTTCAGAGCAGTAACTAACATTCTAAGAAACAACCAGATAAAATATAAGTGGAGGTATCCGTCTAAATTAGTGATGTTCCATGGGAAAGATATAGAATGGCGTGGTTAGGCACTGAAACTAGTAGGTGGTTTCAGTTTATGCTGTAATAAAAGGACCATGTGGTTATAAAGTAATATGTGGAATATGTGCTTTTATTATTATTGTTAGTGTTAACTCATATTTATTGTGTTAACAGCATAACAAGAGTTAATTCAGCATTTGAAGAGTTAACTTCAGAGAAGGGTTAAACCACCCTCCCCTCTTGGAGGGAGCACATTCTTCGTCTGTGCCTACCACCTAACCTACACACAGAGACAGTTAGTCTTTACTAAGTATAAATCTAATGATACCAGACCTTAATTATGGGTTCAGTCTAGGTTGGAGACAAAGGAGAATAGGAGGAAATGACAAGTCATATCCTGTGTCTGCATCTCAGAAGTTTTGTAATTCTAAGTAGGCACAAAGAACCAAAGATATATTACTTTTAGTTAATTATATAAATATATATATTTGTAACACATATGTATTCTAGATCTACCCCCCTTTTTTGTACTCCATTTCATGCACCAAATATTAACCAATGATGTTGCACTACCCAACGCCTTGTTGCTTCTATATAAGTGCTTGTCTTTACAATAAACTTTAGAGTTACTTAACGAACGGCCTTTGTGTCAGACTTGAGTTACTCTCTGAACGCATTCGCTGATGTGTTTTTAACTCCCACCACGTGAATCCAAATCAGAGTGATACATTGCTGTATACCAGAGACTTACAGATAGATAACCCCTACGAACTGGTCTTTTCAATTATGAGACTGACCTGCACCAACTAAAAGAGGTATTTTGAAACATTTTTGGCAAAGACGTTATATCATTAGACACATTGTATGTCAAATGGACAGTGTTCCTCTGTTTTCCTTTAGATTCACATTAGAGTGTGACCTTCCAAATAGGCTTTGTACCCAGTCGAAGATCAATAAATAATATTATAAGATTAACTTGACATCTTGGATCTTGCTAAAAAGTAACAGAGAGAACTAATTACAATTGCGGTTGACGCAGAAAAAGCCTTAGAAAACTTTGGAACTTTTCGGCTTTGGAGAGCAGTTCTGTAAAGTAATAAAAGCTCTATATAGCATACCAACAGCCAGAACAATAGGGTAAAATATTAATGCTGATTGGTTCAGCCTGGGCAACGGGACTAGACAAAGGTGCCCGCTACCACTGTTACAAGCAGTGCAAGTAATATGCAGGACTTGTCGTTAGGAAAATGGAGAAGTCTGGCTATTGTAAGAATATGTGACCTCTTTAAGAATGAGAAAATCTAGGCCTTCCCTAAATTCATAAATCTTGAATATGTTTTGCCACATAGGGAAATCTTTATATATATCTTTAAAATATTGAGGAAAATATTCTGGGAACAATCATTCCCTATGGTAATGTCTAAAGCTTACTTGTTAATCTCTTTTATAGATTCCAGCGATATCTTTAAGGCTATAGAAAAGTGGTTTCTACAAACAGATAGTGGGAAAAAAGATTTGGATGGAGGCAATCAGTAGATATAGCAAGGATATCCATTTTGTAAATATTATAGAGAATCAGTCTAAAACCATAAATTTTTGGTATCACGGCCAATAAGAGTTCTCGCTCAACACTTGGAACATATGTTGGAGATGTGAGAAACAGATGGAGGACTATATGCATGTATGGTGGGAGTGCAAGAAGGTAGCCGCCCAATGGAATATTACTTTTGATAAACATCAGTCCTTTGGGAAGATTAAGATAGATAAAAAACCTGAAATTGCCATTCAACATTTAAACTGGCCCACACTATCCAATAAGGAGGCATTAATGACAACCCATTTTTTGTGGCTACAAAACTATTACTGGCCAGGCACTAGAAAACAAAAGACAACTTGGATTGGATACGGCTGATGAACCAAATATTGTTTCAGTGTAGAAATGCAGAGAAGGCGGAAGTGGGTCAACAAATAGGCCTGTTTAAATAGTGCTTTAATACACAAATGGAAAAATATGTTGGACAGTTAGATCGTGGGTTAGATGATGACAGCTTACAAATAAGGTTTTTATGAAATGTGATTCAGAGACAGGGACTCCGGGAGAGGTGACTTTGGGGCTATATAAATTCAATAAAGATGATTTATGCTAAAAAAAAAAATGATTATTTTACTTGTCTTTGGATAGGTAGTCAAAAAAACATCACTGTCTCTGATTTCAAAGTGCTCCAGAAAGTCTTTATATTCATTATCAATCCTTTGTTAAAATCCACTCCCTTATATTTAAAGACAAAAGGGTCTCAGAGTCATTGAGATCTTCTCTGGACATTTTTATTCACACATAAAAACTAAGAAAAAACATATATGCTTACATAATTTTCTGTTAATCAAAATGACCTGTTTTAATCTCTGATATCACTCGATTTGAGAATCAAAAAAGAGATTGAGGGTTTCTTTTATAGATATTGGCTAGAATCATTTTTTTTTTTTTACCATGACTAGGAAATAAGAAAGAAAAGCCATGAAAATGTAAAGACGGAGTAGAGGGGAAAAAAAGTATCTTTGTTTTTCTTAAAGGTTTTTCAAACAACAGAGTCTCCACAATCCACAGTTTTGAAATCTGTCAAATGAAACCATGTAGGTAGAAGGTAATGCTGCAGTAAATCATTGATACATATGTTTAAAAGATGTTACGCATCTTACAGTTAATAGAATATTTTTTGTCTTTACACATTAAACATAACACATTGTTGGAAACATGGGAAGGGCATCATCAGGAAGCCACTAGTGAATTGCACTGTAACATGAGGGTATACAATTTAATTATATTGATATGTTCAATATGATTTAAAGAGCATACTTTTTCCTTGCACTGTAAAGAGTATACTATTTCCTTGTCAAATGTCAGGAAAGCCACCCAAGGGGATAAGTTTAAAAATGTCAAAAATAATGAGACATGAATTCTGACAATACATAAGAACCAAATGATCCAATACTATGGCCACCTGAAATCCCATTGTAATTAACTACTAAGATGTTTGTATAAGATAATAGGGTTTAATCATAAAGAGAGAATTTCAGGGAATGGAGATAAGAATTTCAAACTTTAGGCCAATGTAACCATGTTGGAAAAATTCTATAATGCAGCTGAATGGGAGAATTTTTTCCAACTTGGATACTTTGGCCTGAAGTTTGAAATTCCTTTCGCAATTCCCTGCAAGTCTCTCTTTATTTAGAAGACTCTGGTCTCTCTTTATTTAGAAGACCCTAACAGTTTCACAAATGTCCCCTGTCACTTCAATTTGTACCATATTCTTGGGCATAAGTGAAGCCTGTGGTAGGATTGAGTGGCAAGCAAAGTATCACAGAGTTTTTATGTGATCCCCAGTTAACACGCACACTTTATTCTGCTGTCCAGCACACTATCATAAAACAGAATGATTTACTGATGACACTTCTAAAGTAACACAATTTTTTTGACATAAATGAACTCTAAATTCTATTGGCCCTCATTTGAAAGCTCAATTATGTGTTTTTTTGTTAATGCAAACCTAAATGGAAATATATGTTGGGATCTTATTTGTCCAGTGCACACAGCGTGGCAGAAGCTGACACTTCTTTGGAATTTTATGTACAACTGTCCCTACTGCCCAATATTAGGAACTTAATCCTAAAATAAGGACTATAAATATGTAGGGGACTGCACTCAGTAATTACACACCTCCATGATATAGGCACAGGATTTTCCTCTGGAGCATTTATTTTGTATGTTTAAGATGATTTCCATTTTCTTGCGTTTTCTATTTGGCTTGGACAGAGGATTTCTGCTGAATATACAATAGTGTTTTTTCATAACGTTATCTAAAATTTTTTGCACAGATTTACCTATACGACCCTATGCAGAGACTAATACTTGCATTTTTCAAGTTTATTGTCTTTTTTTACTGTGTACTCTTGGCTTTGCAAAAAAATAGTTATACTGTAACTTGTTATGACAGTCACAGGGATATTGCATTACTCTGTTAAGGTTTCTAAATACTGATCTAATTGCAGTCATTACATGTTTATATTCCTTACGTGTACACTTTGTTCTCATGAATCTGTGTGCCAACATGATCTGTTGCAAACGATATTGTACACAGTTGGGCCAATCCTTCTTCATCAATGATTACAAGGTCACATGAGGTAACTCATATTATGTGTATTCCCTTCTAAATGACATATTGAAATTTCGGTTTTAAATTACACCCACTTGAAAACAGTAATTCAGTGATTGTGTATGCCATTTAAAAAAATCTTAGTAAAAATATTTTCCAATATGGAAAGTCTTTTTTATTTAGTTTTTATTCAAAGATGCTTATGATCAAAGTGTTTTCATCACTGGTACAGCTGGATTACCTTTGGAGCCAGTGCTGTTATAACCAAAAAAAACTGGCCATTTAATTTTCTTTTGCAGTGGAGGGATCATGTCACCTCCCGATGTGCCAGTGATAGGGTGCTGCAGGGAAGTGTCATCAGTAGGGGTGTAGTCCTCCCCGTTGAGGAAGGCTGCAGAGAGCCTAACCGGCAGCAGCAGTCATGATCCTTTGTGTGCCTGATTCAGACCTATCAGCAAAGTATATGCATTTGTATTATACTGGGTGAGATAAGCTTGCACAGTACTTTTTTCACTTTTGTTTGGATACACTTGCGTGGGTTGTGTCTGAGGCTGCAGCACACAAATTACTATTTAAATTGAGTGCATGTATCACTTTTAATTTCTCTCAATATGTCCTTTGCCAGAACACCACTGTACCCATAGAACTTGTCACAGAACCCAGACTGCACCCAAAATACTAGCACATTTCAGAGCGCACATAGAGGTTTGTAGATAAGGAGTAACTTCTGGTGCAATAACACACAATGTGCCGGCCACATGCATATTAATATCCAGCGAATAACACTCTGACATCCACAAGTATAGAAAAATGCAGCTAATAAACACAATCTGCCAGCCACAAATATGGCAAAATGCAGTAAAAAACACATCGTCTGCTGTCTCAGGTTAGCGGCATTACATGGGATGAGGTGACCCTAATGGCATAAGACCAGGCCTGGTTTGCAGCAATACACCTCATCACATAGGAGTGCTGTGCATTGTGGTTTTAGTCTACTAATTGTCACCCAGTGATAAAGAGTGTTTTCCTGCTATATTTACATTGATTATCTTATTCACTTATGGCATTACATTAGCACACACAGGGATTGTGCCCCTATTAGGAGCAATTACTGCGCCCACTATGTATATACTTTCCTCTCATATTTGGTCCAAATGACTCAGAATAAAATAGCACAATGTACCAATAAAGCTGACAGTTTTAGAATGTCTGACAGCTATCTCCTCTGCCATGGTATAATCACTGTGCTTCTCCATGGAATACATCTGTCTAGCACAGGGGCACGTGAATAGCATACAGGACTAGACACAACCCATGAACCAGGACTCCTAACGTTTCAGATGGTTTTACATGCACAATTTTCCTCGCTCATAATAATAACCAGACTCATTCATGGTTTGGCCTGACTCCTAAAATCTCCAAATATTTGTAAAACCCTGATAACTATATGACAGGGCTTGATAAATGTAATTTAGCTTTTGGAGCCAACAAAATAGAGGCAGACACAGTCATACACACACACACACACAGTCACATACAAACAGACAGTCAAATACAAGCCAGCATTTTTTAGTTTTTAAAGAACAAAAAAAAAAAAGTACCTCATTGCAGCGGAGGGGGAATATTCTACTCCACCTGCTCTGTCCCTCACACACAGCCTTTCAAGATTGAGTTATGATCCCTCACTGAAAAACATGTTCTTATTTGCACTGAGAAAGAGTGTAATACTATTCCTGTCAGGTAAGGGCACATGTAGTTACACATACATTTATATACATGTACACAGTGTCCCTCTCGCACACATATACGCCCAAACACACCCACACACAGTGTCCCTCTCGCCCTCCCATGCCCAGTGTCCCACGCCCAGTGTCCCACACCCAGTGTCCCACACCCAGTGTCCCACACCCAGTGTCCCACACACACACACACACACACACACACTTGTGCAGTTCTGGCTGGAGGAAGGGCCACTTGGTGGAAGAATTGACAGCTGCTCAAGCACTTCTAAGGCAGGGAGAAGAGTGTCCCTAGAAGATGGTGGCTCCCTACCCCAGGTCAGCCTTGCTCTGCTCATCCCAGATTTTCCTCAGTATGAAGCTCCAGGCCTCTTCCAGACACCAGCTCCAGTCCTCTCCCAGACAGCCAGTTACCTTGTGCAGGCCTGGGGCAGGGTTCTAATAATATATCCCCACTCTCCATTCCAATAGGCCCAGCTTACAGCTCTTCAGCCCAGCAATCCCCTCCCCCTAAATGTTCTCTCTACAAAAGAGGTTCAGGGAGACGTGGTACCCCAGGAGCTTAGTAATTCCTCTGCTCCTCCCTTGTGCAGCTCCCCCTCCACTGATGGTACCTGGGCTCCTGTTGTCATTGGACAGGTGCAGGCTCCTGTCTCCTACCCAAGCAGCACATGTGTGCAGGGCCCGCTGTCTCAGAAGAGAGGGCGGGGCTTACTGTCAAATGTATTTCATGGATCCAGATTGGTAAAACAGCTCACTTCTACACTCATTCTGTGTATCTGATTGGCTGAGACAGTGCAGACGAGAAGAAATCTGTCACAGCCCCAGCCATACTTCAAAGCAGCACCAGGGCAGCCAGCCTACCGGGGAATTTCCCGGTATCCCGGTAGGCCAGTACAGCCCTGCACAGGAGCCAGTAAGAGAGCAGGGGTGTATCTTATGACATCATCATGAAGGCTTTGGCCACTGTTGTAAAGTGAGACTTGTTGGAACATTTTGGAGAATATTGTAAATGTTAGGCAAAATTCTCAAAATGGATGCTGGAGATAGACAGAATTGTATTTTTATTTGTATATGCAATTAATTCAAACAGAGAAAAAAAACAGTAAATATCTTATATATGTGTTTGTTTTAAATGCACATGTAATCTAGTTACATCTTATGTAAGTGGTAGTGTCCCTTTAAACTTTTATTAAATATTATTAATTGAGACCAGTCTAATTAATATCGATATCAAATTTATTATGCTTCATCAGAATTCCACATCCACTTAACTGGAAAATCTTTCATTTTCTCTTCGTATACCCGATTAAACTCCTCATTCTGAGCCACTGTTAACATATTTTTCCAATCCCCAACAGTACCTAAATGGGTCAAAAGTTAACAAACACATGGACATGTGAGTTTTATCAATAACGAACAATTAATAATTAATTCATCTTTCTACATTAAAGGTTTATTACCAGTGAACTATGGTGAACTGGCAAGGGCATTGCAACACCTTGCAATGGAGGCATGACATTATATAGAATATGATAAACTATCTCAATTTTGAATTAAAATACCTACTGACATTATAATGTAGAACATACCCTGTTATCAGTCTTAAGAAATAATAGGCTCTTTACTCACAGCAACAGTGTGGATCCTGTATTAGGTTAATAAACTGATCTTTGTTTTGACAAAAATATGAGCTGTTACCTAGCTTATTTTGACAATGCTCACTGGAGGCATCCATTTATTGGTATATGCCAGCTGTTGGGCTGTGGTCAAAAGCTTTAATCTGTGGTTTAAGCCCTAAAGTAATTTATTTGGAAAGTAAATATTTTGCAGCTATAATTTGTAAACTGTCTTGTGAATATAACATTGGATGAATCCATTAATGTTTTACACTGAAACAAGTTTTTATTTTAATATAAGAATCTTTATATGTGGTATAAAGATGTATACAGTCAGCACTGTATGTAGCAAAACAAAAAACGCTTGCCGGCAGAGAAGATGGTTGAGGAGATCAGAAGATCTCCCTCACCACCGCTCTGCCTGCAGCAGGCAGCATGGTGTCTGTGCGCTGCCAGGTGCACAGAAAAACTTCCATGCTAGCTATTGGGCTCCCCATGCGGTTTGACGGGTGAGTGCTGACAGGTCATGTGACCCAGCACTCTGATGTCAGACACGTGAAGTCGCACAGGGAACCAAACAGGCAGCATGGTAGGGGCTGTGCACCTTGGCAGCACACAGACAACATGCTGCCTGCCACTAGACACCAGAGAACAGACAGCGATGCCCAGGATAAGTTCTGAGGTGTTGGAGTCATGTAATGAGGGTAATGGAGGCATGTAATGGGGGTAATACGGGCAATAATGGGGGTTATGGGAGCATGTAATGGGGATTATAGGGGCATATAATGGGGTAATGGAGGTGATGGGGTCATGTAATGGGAGCGATGGGGCATGTAAGGGGGTAATAAAGCATCTAACGGAGTGATGGGGCATGTAATGTGGGTGATGGGGCTTCTCCTGGGTGTGCAACATGGGGGGGGGGGGGTCCCGAATTTAGTCTGCCTAGGGCAGCAAAAATAAAAAACAAGATGCACCACTGTGTACAGTACCTTTGCGAAGGAAATCTCCTTTGCTGTGATCTAAAATATCGCGTTCTAAAAATGTGTAGTTTGCCAGAGGGTCATGTTTCATATTCTTAAAAGTTGCTTTTTCCACAATGGTGTCCACTGCGTCATCATCAAGTTCTTTCTCCACAAAGCGGCTTATTTTAAGCACGGCAGCTCGCAGATCCTACAAGAAAATTATATACATTGCAGGAAATGTTTAGTTTGGAATGAAAAGAAACATACGGATGTACACACACACACACACACACACACACAAAGGACTGCATACAAATAAATGCAAGCACATCAATCATGTCTATATTTAAAAAAAATAGAGAAAAATAGTGAACAAGTGGGTTGGTAAAAAAGGTTGAAAGGAGGACATAGTTCAACTTATGGCTGAAGGGCAAGGCAATGGTGGGGTACAGACAAAAATAGTTTAGGGGGGGAAGCAAAAAAAAATTACATGTACATGTACCAAGACAAAGAAAAATGCTGTGTGCAAATATATGATCCCTTATTCCCAGATACTAATCTATCTTTTAAGAAAAAAAAATAGAGAGCATAGCATGATATATTACCCATGACTGAGAGAATTCTACTTGCCATGAGAATACCGTATTTGACTTTGTTTGACTAATGTTCTCTTCTGACCTACTGGAAAGAGATTATCCCTTCTTAGGTTGCAACTATAGAAGTGACTTCTCACCTGTGAGGTAAGTTTTACACAAAAGATAACTCATGTAGACTGTACACAAGAAAAAAAAAAAGCCATTCTAATACTTTACTGTACATTTGAGCCAACGGGCTCCATTCAATGATGTTATCAATATTAGTTTTTTTTCCCACTCAAAATGTATTATTGAAGTCTATGGTATTCAGTGACATAAATTGTTGTGTTATTTGTTTATAACACTCTTTTACATACCTTTTTCATTTCTTCATAGGTCATGAAAAGAAAATTAAAATCTTCCTTGTTGGCATACCAGTCTCTGACATGATCAAACCACGAACCAGTTAACACTAAAAATTAAATAAAATGAAAAATTATAGATGGAATTTGATCATTTAAATTGCATGCTCTGTCTTTCACAATACTCCAAAACGGGGTGCATGTACATGTAGCGAAAAAGATAAAAAAAACACAATAGTGCAACTCTGTATCTACAGGAATCAGTGTATGATTCAACAAATGAATTGGGACATTTGCAAAGGCTGCTGAAATACACCAACACCTCCCGAGGAAGCCGGGATTCTGGAGAAACTCGCAGAGGATCTTTTGTCTTGGAATAGAGGGACTTTGTTGCTGGAGAGTGACTCCTACTTGTTATTTTCAACATGCAAAATTTGCACATTTGCTTGTAAGTGCAATTATCCTTCCGTTATATTCTTGTCAGTGGTACTATGCAATTGTCGGTCTATTTTTAACTTTTTAGAGTACAAGAAGATTAAAAGATTTATAGTGAGCAACAGTTATGAAGCTTAGAGTTTGTAAGTGCAATCAGTACAGCACAAGCACACTGCACTTTCTTACTGTCTCACACTATTTGTGTTTTTTTTTATTTTCATGAGTCATATAGGCTATATAGGATACAAGCCCGTTTAAAGAAGATAAAATAGTGTAACCACCCACCATACACTGATTCCTGTATACAGGGAGTGCAGAATTATTAGGCAAATGAGTATTTTGACCACATCATCCTCTTTATGCATGTTGTCTTACTCCAAGCTGTATAGGCTCGAAAGCCTACTACCAATTAAGCATATTAGGTGATGTGCATCTCTGTAATGAGAAGGGGTGTGGTCTAATGACATCAACACCCTATATCAGGTGTGCATAATTATTAGGCAACTTCCTTTCCTTTGGCAAAATGGGTCAAAAGAAGGACTTGACAGGCTCAGAAAAGTCAAAAATAGTGAGATATCTTGCAGAGGGATGTAGCACTCTTAAAATTGCAAAGCTTCTGAAGCGTGATCATCGAACAATCAAGCGTTTCATTCAAAATAGTCAACAGGGTCGCAAGAAGCGTGTGGAAAAACCAAGGCGCAAAATAACTGCCCATGAACTGAGAAAAGTCAAGCGTGCAGCTGCCACGATGCCACTTGCCACCAGTTTGGCCATATTTCAGAGCTGCAACATCACTGGAGTGCCCAAAAGCACAAGGTGTGCAATACTCAGAGACATGGCCAAGGTAAGAAAGGCTGAAAGACGACCACCACTGAACAAGACACACAAGCTGAAACGTCAAGACTGGGCCAAGAAATATCTCAAGACTGATTTTTCTAAGGTTTTATGGACTGATGAAATGAGAGTGAGTCTTGAGGGGCCAGATGGATGGGCCCGTGGCTGGATTGGTAAAGGGCAGAGAGCTCCAGTCCGACTCAGACGCCAGCAAGGTGGAGGTGGAGTACTGGTTTGGGCTGGTATCATCAAAGATGAGCTTGTGGGGCCTTTTCGGGTTGAGGATGGAGTCAAGCTCAACTCCCAGTCCTACTGCCAGTTCCTAGAAGACACCTTCTTCAAGCAGTGGTACAGGAAGAAGTCTGCATCCTTCAAGAAAAACATGATTTTCATGCAGGACATGCTCCATCACATGCGTCCAAGTACTATACAGCGTGGCTGGCAAGAAAGGGTATAAAAGAAGAAAATCTAATGACATGGCCTCCTTGTTCACCTGATCTGAACCCCATTGAGAACCTGTGGTCCATCATCAAATGTGAGATTTACAAGGAGGGAAAACAGTACACCTCTCTGAACAGTGTCTGGGAGGCTGTGGTTGCCGCTGCACGCAATGTTGATGGTGAACAGATCAAAACACTGACAGAATCCATGGATGGCAGGCTTTTGAGTGTTCTTGCAAAGAAAGGTGGCTATATTGGTCACTGATTTGTTTTTGAATGTCAGAAATGTATATTTGTGAATGTTGAGATGTTATATTGGTTTCACTGGTAAAAATAAATAATTGAAATGGGTATATATTTGTTTTTTGTTAAGTTGCCTAATAATTATGCACATTAATAGTCACCTGCACACACAGATATCCCCCTAAAATAGCTAAAACTAAAAACAAACTAAAAACTACTTCCAAAAATATTCAGCTTTGATATTAATTCGTTTTTTGGGTTCATTGAGAACATGGTTGTTGTTCAATAATAAAATTAATCCTCAAAAATACAACTTGCCTAATAATTCTGCACTCCCTGTATACAGAGATGTACTACTGTTTTTTTTTTCTCTTTTTCCCCTACATGTACATGCGCCCGGTTTTTGGAGTATTGCGTTTTGTATAACTACCGAGGTTAGGAGCACTTTATTGGGTGCGGCAGTATTGTGAGGAGAGTATAGTTTATATTGTTTTCACCCGTGGTGTGATTTCTCCTATGTGTGGATGCTTTGTCTTTTTAAATGGTGCGCTGGATGATTGGGTTGCTTTTTAAGTCTCAATATGACAAAAAGAATGTGATGGGCTAAAATGATGATCAGGGAGAGGTTGAGCAGTACATTTAAAAATGCCTGAGATAATAACCAGGTGCCAGGGCACAAATGTGTATAATATTAAGAAATTAGAAAAAAAGAAAAAAAAAAGTCATAATTTCAACTGAAGTGTATATAAATCAGAAACAAATGATTGTAATAACTTGTCCAAGATCGTAAATATGGAAAAATACCAAAAGTTCATAACCGGAGTAAAACTGTAGATATCTGGTGACACACAAAAATCAGATTAAGAATAAGCTGGACAGCCGTTTCATGCCAGGAAGTCCATGCAGTGGATGATGTTTACCTAGCTTGCTCTCAGTCTTTCTCCACGCCTCCCAAGTGTTCCTATTTAAGGGGGATGTTTTCCCAAAATCCCTTTTTCCAGCTTTGGTGTCCTTATGTTCAAGGATCTTGGAAATGTAGACATGTATGAGCATATCAGAGCTCCACAGCAATAAAAACTCATTGTATAGTGTTTAAAATGCAGTAAGTATATTATATTGTATTTAATGCATTTTTTTTATTACAAAAATTACATAAATCTCTCAATTGTTTCCCTGACCACAGTCATATCATTTGCCACACCCCTGGAAAAAAAAAAAAGAAAAAAAAAAAAGTGTCCTGCTTTGGCCATTTGAAATGTTGGTAGGTATTGTTCCTTCCCCCCGATGTGATATTGATGCAAATCACAGGACATGAAATAGGGTTCACTTCCTGCTCTCACAAAGTTTGCCTTCAGACTGCAAGAGAGAGTAGAGCCACTTTGATTTCCTGCTGTTATGCCCCTACATTGCTCCAGAATAGTTAGTAATAAAAAGCTTTATGGGCTTGTGACTGAGGAAAGATGTATGTAAAACACAGTTTTCAGTGGATGAAATATAGCACAGTGGAAAGTGGGTAATATATTTTCATCATGTGTCCAGGGACGTTTTAATATAGTAAGAAGGGTTGTTTTGCGATCTCAAAAATACCAAAAAGTGAAACACAAAAAGGAGAAAAATAAATAAAAATATATTTAAAGTACACAGTCCACCCGTGGTAGAGCCTACCTACCATCCACACTGGGGCAAAGTGGTTTCTATGTACACTCCAGTAATTCACTTTTAGTATAAAGCCATGCACTGTAGCATGGAAATATTACCTTTTCCAGCCATAAAGCGGTCAAAGAATTCTTCCCAACTATTTGGATGATGTATTTGCACCATGAGTTTATAGAAATGATACAATGAGACCAAAACATCTTTGGGATTCCTGGATACATAAATAACCTGCAAATATAGATGTTGTTAGTATTTAAACGTAAACAGTTTGAAAAAAAAAGAAAAAAAAAAAATCACAATTAAAAGGGACTCCATCACCAAAATTTTGTTTGAACTCTCATGTATGCTCCGGAAGAGGAAGCGAAAAGCATGATGCAAAAGGAATACTACACTACTTCCCTGAAAAAAGGGACACTTTCTGCAATTATTACACCAATCTCTATAACATACCTGACAAAGAAGCTAGTGGGGCACCACATCTTATTACTGATAAAATCAAAGAGTATCTACCTACCACCATCACACGCAAACTGACATCTTCCCAAACAGATAGGGTAGAGGAACCAATTCACTTCCAAGGAACTGGCCAGTGCACTAAAACACTCTGCCAGAGGATAGTGCCTGGGGCCAGGTGGCCTTCTGTTACAGGTAATATCCTACTGCTGAAAATTGTGGTTTTCTTTAATTCTCTATTATCTCTATCTAAGGGCCTCCAAACCCTTACTTCCGCCATTACAGTGATACTTTAAGAAAAATGACAGGTCTTTTGCACTCCTGAACACGTATGTCACACTCCAAGCAAAACTACTGGCGACGTGTGTCCAGGAGTTTGTTCCAAACTTGATCCAACTAGGTTGTTTTTTTTACTGGCGACAAGAAGCAAAGGGAAACACTATGGAAGCCCTAGGCATGATAAATGTTACCCACAGGGAGGACCTCTAGATGCTACTGCTGTCTACAGACTAGAAGATCAGCAGCAAATAGTGGGAACCTCCCTGTTCAGAGGATAGTGACACCCTATTAGGAACTATCATGTCTATTGTACAGATACTTGGTTTCAATCATGGCCATTGTGTTTGGAACCATTTTAGTAAGTTCCTCAAGATCCCACCATTTCATGAATGCTCTAAAATAAACTTGAGCACAGCCAAATTTTCATTTTGTCGAATGCTTTTGACCAGAACAAAAATTTGGGTTCATCTAAACTGAATTTCGTCCATTCACACATTAATTTTCGGACAAAATTTGTCCATTATTTTCAGGAATTTCATCCAGAAGAATGGAATTGCACAGAACTTCATTTCAGAATAATGAAAACAATGTTAGGTTAGCGTTGAGGAATTCAAGCAAATAGAAGAAAGACAAATTTGTATTAAAAGGAATGCACAAGTCTAAGGGTTAGGGCTATGTATGAGAGTTTGTTTGTGTGCATTTGTGGGAGTATGTTTTTGTAACACACGGGGTCCAGGATGGTAAAGGGACCCTGAGCGCCCGAGATCAGGAGCTACAGTGCAGGGTGGAGACACAGGACCTGGTGCTGGGTAACTGCAATCGCTTGGAGGTTTGGGACCCCAAGTCTTTGCAGCCACAACCAGGCCCTGTGAAGCAGCAGGTCCCAGGGCTAGATAGGAAATAAACTAAGTGATAGCCAAGCAGAGATAAAAGAGAAAAGTGACTGAGGGAGAGCAGAACTAAAATACAGAGTGCAGGGCTACAGGACAGAGGGATAACATGAGCAAGAAAGCAGAAACCAAACTAAGGATAAGCGATACAAGGCATGGGGTTAAGAAACACAAAAGGCACATACAAAGGAACAAACATAAATTCAGGAACTAGCCTAACACTAAAGATGGCAAAGGTGGGGGTTTGGATCCAAGACACATAAATGGCATTGAACTTACACAGAGAAAATACTTGTTGACTGCTGCAAAGGATTGAAAAGCAACGGGTGTGGTTTAAATAGAAAACTGACAAAGCAGAGGGATAGAGAGAAAACCTGGAATGGAAACGTAAGGACAGGCAGAGAGGAATACAGGGCAAGGCAGGGCATACAAGGTAAGACAGGAATAAGCATAACTAAGAAGAAAGCAAAGCAGGAAGGATACAGAAAAGCCTGGATGAGTCAGCACAAGGGTGCATTGTTACAGTATTAGTAAGTGTTATGTGAGAGAGGTTTGTGTGTATTAGTGTGAGTGTGTATTGGTGAGTGTGTTTGTGAGTGCATATTGGCGAGTGTTGTGTAAGTGAGCACCTATTGGTATCAGGGTTCAACATTGTCCTTCTGACTCATGCACTTAAGTCATTATTTATGTGCTTATATACCTCCTGCCTCCTCTAGAGGCCTCCCTACCTTGCTTTGCTTGTATTTAGAGATGTCGCGAATAGTTCGCCGGCGAATATCGTGTTTTCGCGTTCGCCGCGGCGGGCGAACGATTGCGATGTTCGGTCCGCCCCCTATTCTTTATCATTGAGTTAACTTTGACCTGACCCTGTACCGAACGTTTACTATTGGCTTTCACTACACAGAGACAGAGTCTCCATTCATAAATCTGTCTCCGTGTAGTGAAAGCCAATAGTACTACTATTACATTCATTACAAATTTTGCCATGGATCCCCCTCTGGCATGCCACAGGCCAGGTGTTAGTCCCCTTGAAACAACTTTTCCATCACTATTGTGGCCAGAAAGAGTCCCTGTAGGTTTTTAAATTCGCCTGCCCATTGAAGTCTATGGCGGTTCGCTAACATTTGCGGAAATTCGCGTTCGCCAACGTTAAATTTTATGTTCAAGACATCACTACTTGTATTCCTTCCCCTCTGTTTGGTGTCAGATGCGCTCGTTACCTTTCACTCACACCCAGGTTAAATAGGTGCGGTTTCTGGCAAACAGTGCTTTTGCATTGACGTTGGATGCCTGACTTCTGAGAGCTGCTGCTTCTGTTCCTGATCTGCTGCTTAAAGCACATTTGAATTGTGACCCTGTCCATGAACTGGGAATCCGAAACTGATTGGCTCAACCAACTCAGTAGATGATTTTCAGCATCTCTTGAGAGCATCCGACTACATCAAGATTCATGTATCAAGTATTTGTCAGGCCCACAGCCCACCTTCTGTCAGGTCTGCCACGAACCCATTCCATTACCAGGCTACAGTCCCTCCCAGCTCACTCACGCCACCAGTGTGTATATTTTCAGAGAACAGCCAGTCTGGGATCCCACTGCTTTCTCAGTTCACCCTGTTAGATCTGCCACGGGGAAAGTAGTGTGCACCTCTCGATCTTGGCATACACTCAACTCCGGAGACGATATAAATGTCCGGGTGTTGCCATGGCAGTGTACATCTTTGCACCATCCCAAAACATCACACATACATCCCTTCCCATAGCATTTTATAGACACAGCTCCTTTCCATCCTTGGTCAGAGTTACTGTTGCACCAAGTATATTCAGTCTCCTACTGCTTTGCTGATTTCCGTTCCTCCTGACTTGGCTTCCTCCAGCTCACTGTACTCCTTATTTCTCTGGTCCCTTTTCTACCGGTGCCTTCTAGGAGTTTCCCTACGCTGCCTCATCCCAATCTCCCATGCTTGCAGTCACTCTGTGGGAGTTCTGTTCTCACCTTCAGTTCTCTGCCTGTGTGCTGCCTCAGCAAGAATTATTTAGTTGCTACTCCAACAACTGAGCGTGAGCAAAACTCCTTACAGTATGAGTAAGTGTTATATGTGAGTGTTTTTGTGTATATTAGTGACTGGTCTGTGTTAGATTAGGTTCAAAATACCAAAATAGCGGAGGGCAGATAACAGGAAAGATGCCAAAATAGTGGCAGGCAGGTAATAGGAAAGATTTTTTAGTATTGTTTGTGTGTGTGTTTGGTTGACTTGTATCATAAAAAAGTACCAAAATTACATGACAACTGGTAAAGGGAAGTAAGTGGGCAATTGGCAACCCAGGGAAAATCATCCAAACTCATTCAGTCCTAGGCATGATAATTGGACTTCCAGAGCACAAACACAATGACCGAGCATATTATACAGGGACTGGGAGCCTTTTTATTATGGGGAGGGTGCATGCACGCGTATTATAGGGACATTTTCCTAGCTCCCAGCCCAATTTGTCATAGCAGGGGCTCAAGACCCATAAATCATTTTGATTTATAGGTCTAGTGGCAATCTGCTGAGGAATTGGGGGCAATTTTATTTTAATTTATATTTTTTTAATTTAAAATTGCAGGTTAACTGGGAATGCCCAAAATGTGGCTGTTTTAGCTGATTTTAGGGGAATTCTGGCCTGCATTGGGTATGGCAAATGCTATGGATTTTCACCAAATACTTAGACAGGGAACCAGGCTAGAAACAGACTGAACAGGGCTGGAAACTGACACCGGATTACATTTAAAGGGACTCTAGGACAGGACATGCCACTGAAGGGACTCTAGGGCAAGGCATGGGCAGAAGCTACTCTGGGGCCAACTAGGCAGGTGCCAGACAATAGCCAGACTTGGGCAGGTACTGGACTAGCTAGACTTCGGTAGGTGCCAGTCAGGGGATAGACTTTGCAGGTACCAGACTATTGCTAGGTATGGGTAGGTGCTGCTCTATAGCCAGACTTAGGCAGGTGACAGTCTTATGGCTAGGCAGATACCACTCTGGGGCCAGACTAGGCAGGAGCCACTAAGGACAGGGACTTAGAAAATGCCACTACTGTGGCCTGGAACTAGGATATGCCACCATGTGGCCAGGACTGAAATATGTAACAATGTGGCTGGAACTAAGATAATCAGAACACACAAAAATAACAGAACAGTAAAGTACCCAGAAACAAGAATACCAAAGAAGCAGAACAGAATAGCAAACGCAGAGAGGAAACTGAAAAGCCTGGATACAGCTTGGATGAGCCTGAATATGGGTTGACTCGTGAAACTGACCATCTCATAAAACAGGATTGGTCACCATTATTTATATTGCCGTTTTATTTTTGTATAGTGCAATTTAAAAAATTTTTAATAAATAATTTTATTTTCATGCTCATAATATATTTTAGATGTGTTTGTACAATGTACAATAATTGTATTTTCTTTTGTCAATTGAGTTCTTGCACCTTCATCCCTTTTCCAATAAAATAAATCTGAAATACAGCGAGTTGTTGAAAATATAGCCAGAAAACTAAATATATTTGTGTACTTACTTTGCCTCTTCGGTTTCTTAAATCCTTTGGCATTAAATAATAAGGCATGTGAGATGAAAAAAGGCGAGGAGATGGGCGCTTGTCATACTCAATGTTATCTATATTGTATTCAAGCCATGGAGCCCTGGCCATGTTAGATATTTGTTCCGTGCCCTTCCGATGACCTTCATTGCATATTAGACTTAGAATTTGCTGTGTCCAGATTGTTCCTGTAGAAAGAAAACTCACATAACAATGAGTCACTCTTAAATTGTCACTAAATCCTTAATACTTAAGTCAAAACATCTAGAAAATTGTTTTTATCTAAGCTTTATAAATTGAGCTATTTCTTGAACAATTAAAGACATGAGTTGCAGAATATTTATTTCAGAAAGATTAATAAAATTACCCAAGAAAAGGGTTCATGTAGTCACCACAAAATATTTTCTAAAAACTATGAAATAAGGAAATGTATATTACATGTACGGTATCAAACATTAAAATTGAGTTGAAGTGAAACCAAAAAAGATATTAATAGTCTTTGTTTTGTTAAAATGTTTGTGATTTTTATGTTTTTACTGCATTTGTTTGCTTGCTTATCATAAGTTGGCAAAACTAAAAATGTAATGAAAAGAAGGTCAGTACTCAACAATCTTCAATGCAAAAGGGGATCATTTATTGAGCGATCATAGTGACCACACAAGTTGCAGGAGGATCATTCACTTTACGTGGTTCGCATTTCTCAACGATGATGATGATGAATAAATTGATTTATAAAATTAATATCTTATTTCATTTGGAGGCTGCACTCTGATAACGTTTGACATCTAAGGTATTAAGATATCCACCTAGTGTTAGACCTTTATCTAAACAGTCTGATCATATACCCCTTAAAAAATTCGAACTATAGAAATAAGCACTAATACAACAATATTGGGGTTGTACATGAAACATTGTGTTTATATTCCACTATCTGTTGCACACTTGGCACTAAATTCCCTGGTCTTGTTATATGTCATTTTATTTGTCAATCATTAAATGTGAAGTTTTAGATTATCAAGAGGCCTCATTTCAACTTTCATATTCTCCCATTACTCAGGGGCTGCATGCTTCTAGTGATGGTGCTGATCAGGTGACCAGCACCTCACATAGAAAAAACACTTGTTTTTTTTAAACTTTTGCAGGGGGGGGGGGGGTCAGAGGAGGCACCAGTAGACCGGTTTATAGTATGTATTTGTAATGCTATTGACATTCTATAAACCGAAATAGAGTTGACATTCATACGAATTGACCTATTTCACCTCTATTTTGTTTTATAGAATGCCAATAGCATTACATACATACATACTAGGGAAACATTCTAAACTTGCATCAATTGCTAAGGGAGAATTCTCCATCTGGCTTATATACATCCAATTCACATGAATTTTGTCTAAAGGACTCTTGAAATGAACGTGAAATGCTAGAGAGAAACACTATCCCTGTCTATACAGACTCAGTTCTCATCTAATTAGTATAAACATAATGCTGTAATTAAACCAAAATTTTCGTCTTACAGCAATTCACATGTACTCCATTAATACATTTATCAATGAATTCGGTTGAAGTTAAACCGAAATAGATAGCTGAAGTTATTTTATTAATATTATTTTAATCACACTTTTGGATTTACATCTACACCACTAAAATTTGACTTTCTATGTTTCCATCTGTTTGATTTCAACAAAATGATGTCCATAAGCTTCTATATCCAAATTTCCCAACCACTTAGAGCCAAATTTCAACAGCTCAATAGCATAAGGTATGGGATGAATGAAATTCGCATTAATTAGACTCTTTCAACCATATTCTCTTATACTATTGAAGTGAGGCCATTTTCGTCCATTGCTGCATTCATTTCACCATTCAATTCATACGAATGAACATTACACCTAGTATAATAGTATAAGGTTGGGGAATTCGGATTAAAGAAAGACGAATTTCAACAGCTCAATAGCATAAGGTAGGGGATGAATGACATTCGTATGACTGAGACTCTTTGAACCGAATTATCCAATAGGTGAATTATTTTCCATTCATATAAATGAATATAACGAAACTAAAATAATGAACGAATTTAGTCTGAAACGGATGCAGCAATGGACGAAATTCGTTTTGGCCGAAATAAACATTTTCGTCCGAATGGACGAAAACGAAACAATTTTTTTTTTATTATAAGAGTACTTTTAATAAATGAGCTTATGACTTTATGCGTGTAAGCACGAAACGCGTCAAGCTAGTCAGCCTCTATATACTTTTTTGTTTGTCTTTTTTGTGTGCTTTTTTCGACATGCTGCTGTTCTAATATGTAAAATTAAAAGGTAATTTTTATATGGTACCTGGTTCCAGTCGTTGCAGTCTTCCTACCTTTCTATTTTTTCTTTGGATCAAGTCTTTATCATTAAGGATTACTCTGACTACTCTAAAGGACCGGACACTGAATTACAAGGTGTGCTACTTTTCCTTCACAATTTTTTATTTTGAAGGTTTTGGGTTACGCACTGTATTTTTTGTTTTTGGTGGGGGGGGGGGGGGGGGGGGATAACCAATATGGAAGGAGGAGGAGAGATAGACATGGGAACAGAGAGGAGACAGACATGGGAAGGGAGAGGAGACAGACATGGGAATGGAGAGGAAAGACAGATATGAGGGTAGAGGGGGGCACCACAGGGGTTACATTTACTTTGCAAATTTATTTTAGAATTATCTGTGTGACCAATTATATGTGATGTGCTAATACCTAAAAACTAAATTACTGTATATGGGGGAATACCTAGGTACCACGTTTTTGTATACAGAAAGAAATATCTGCAAATATATCACATTAAGGGCAGATTACTGAACTATATGAGTGTAGCAATCATGCTGATTTAGGGAATTGTCTTCCTTCACCTTAAGACTCACACTATAAATTCTGGCCAACCTTATTCACTGTACGGTAATCATTTGTGTTTTAGCTGACACAGTCTTGCAGTATTCTAATAATCTTTATACTATTTCCCAGTGCCTTTTGTAATTTCAGTAAAATGTATCAAGGCTGATAATTGATTTCAACTTGTTCTTAATAAACTTGTAGGGTGTGTGCTGGAGGTAATTGGAGTTTGGTGTATATGTAACACTTATGTTCAACCACCCAAAGGGATATACCCTTAGAAATACATTTATACATATATTCTCAGAAACAAGTAATTTGGCTACATCCACTAGTGGCCTAGCGTTAGACCTTAATTTAAACAGTCTGGTCATATACATCCTGTATTAATCAAATCATATCTACTTAACCATGCAGTGAAACATACCCATTAAAAAAGATTTTTATGGAGAAATAACCACCAATATAACAATATAGAGGTTGTACGTAACACATTAATTTACTGGTCTTGTTATTTGTCATTTTAACCATAATAATTATTAAAAGTTACGTTTAATATTATTAAGAGGCCTCATATGAGTGGTTGTTACATATTTTCTTTTATGGTTATTCTAATGCAGTTGTTACACCGGATCATTTCAAAGTTTAAGTATTTAACAGTACTATTTTGGATTCTGTGACAGTGTTGCTTTTTGGTCATCCCCTATAAATCTTAAGATATTGTATACATCTCATTCTCATTCATGCTCCCTGAAAGGAAAAATTATCTTTTTCTTAAATAAATGAGTGCATTAAAATGAATGAAATGTTTTTTATTAGTAAAACATACCAATATTATCAAGCTTCAGACTTTATTATGTCCTTATGATATATATATATATATATATATATATATATATAACAATGTTATGCAGAGTAACATTTGCAGTTGATTAAATTAATATTTACCTGACTTTGGATAGGTTGTCAAAAAAACATCGCTGTCTCTGACTTCAAAGTGCTCCAGAGAGTCTATATATTCGGGAGTTGCCAGTGTTTTGCTAAAATATACTCCCTTATGCTTAAAGAGAAACGGATCTTCAAAGTCATCAAGATCTTCTTTGGACATTTTTGTTCACCCCTAAAAGTAAAAAAAAAAAAAATATATATAAATATGTTTACATAATTATCTGCAGAAAAAAAGAAATATATATATTTAACTTGTAAATCAAAATGACCTGTGTTGCTTTCTGATATCACTCCTGACTGCAAGCAATTTATTTTAGGTTTGAGAATCTTGAGTGAAGGTTTTTTTGTAGAAAACAAATACCCTGGGTATGCCAATTAACAAACAGTTTTATTGTGCAGGTTTGGACTCTGCACTTTGGGTGTATTAAGCTGCTTGGATAATAGTTCCCTCTGTTAATCAAATTAGAATCTTTGGCTTGGCTTTCTACTAACAACCAGTGGCGTCACGAGGGGGGTTCGGAGTCCTAACCGCACCGGGTGACACCCCCAGCGGGGGTGACACCCGTGCTGCCGGCACCCCCTACATTAAAAAAAAAAACAAAAAAAATTACCTCCTTGCTGCTGTCTCCTGGTGCAGGTCCGTGGCTGTGAGGGAAGCGTTGTGTGCTCCCCTCCAGCCGCGCGGATCAATAAAGTTTGTTCAAACTTTTTTTTTAAAACAAACTATTGATCCGCGCGGCTGGAAGGGAGCGCACAATGCTTCCTTCACAGCCACGGACCTGCACCAGGAGACAGCAGCAAGGAGGCAAGTACTGGCTGGGGAAGGAAGAGGAGAGTGGCATAACGAGCATACTGAGGGTAAAAATCCTGGCATATTAATTGGCAATACCATGGCATATTGGAGGAGCAAAATCCTTCCATATTAAATGGCATATTGGGGGGGCAAAATCCTGGCATATTAAATGGCATATTGGGGGGCAAGATCCTGGCATATTAAATGGCATATTGGGGGGGCAAAATCCTGGCACATTGGGGGTCAAAATCCTGGCATATTAAATGGCATATGGGGGGGGCAAAATCCTGGCATATTAAATGGCATATTGGGGGGGGGGGAGGGGGGGCACAATCCTGGCATATTAAATGGCATATTGGGGTGGGCAAAATCCTGGCATATTAAATGGCATATTGGGGGGGGGGTCAAAATCCTGGCATATTGGGGGTCAAAATCCTGGCATATTAAATGGCATATTGGGGGGCAAAATCCTGGCCTATTAAATGGCATATTGGGGGGCAAAATCCTGGCATATTGAGGGGCAAAATACTGGCATATTGAATGGCTAAATCATGGCATATTGAATGGCTAAATATTCCTGGCAGATAGAGGGGTTAAATACTGGCCTATTTTAATTGGCAAAGTGATGCTGTGGCATGGTCTGTGGGGCAAAATTACATGTACTATGTGGAAAGTGACACTGGCTAGTTCTGTGGGGCAAAGTGACACTGTGGCATGACAAATCGTGTAGGTGAAATATGTGCAATCGTGGGTGCAATATAGGTGCATGGCAAGTTCTGTGGGTACTGTATGGTGCTGTGTTCAGTCCTTTTGGTACAATGTGGGTGCAGCGGAAGGGAATAATAAATAGGAATGCAATTTTTCAATAACATTTTTATTAAATAGAATATTAAATAATTCAAATAAGTATAAATGCAACTAGTTATAGAGAGATGTCTGTTTATAGAGATGTATTGTTTTTGAATTGTACAATTGTCACCTTGTGGGGCTCCTGTGTGTGGCATAATTAATGGCGGTCCCATGTGTGGCATAATTAAGGGGCGCCTGTGTGTGTGGCATAATTAATTGGGCTCCTGTGTGTGTGGCATAATTAATTGGGCTCCAAGGTGAGGCATAATTTACGGGGCTTTTGTGTGGCATAGTTGAAGGCCTCCTGCGTGTGACATAGTTGAAGGGCTCCTGCGTGTGACATAGTTGAAGGGCTCCTGCGTGTGGCATATTTAATGGGCCATCTGACTGGCATTACTAAGGAATCTGTTTGGCATGGTATTGGAGGAAATCCAGGGGGGGGTGACACCATGAGTTACTGCACCGGGTGACACCAACCCTAGAGACACCTCTGCTACCAACAATCTATTATCCTTGAAGTGACACTAAACTATTTTTCTCTTGTGCTTCTAACATAGAAGCACAGGTGAAAAGTTAGTTGTCCCTAGTGTGAGGATAAACTGGAGGACCTTTCTGCTGATCCTATGCAAAGATGACGGTATCTCTCTGCATTCTGCAGACCCTGATCAGATGAGTGGGGCAAGCCCCTCCTCTAATTGGTTGTGTGTGTGCTGACCGTGTCAGCGTGCACCAGTCTACAGACCGGCTTTGACTCAGCTGAGAGACACGACAGAGTAGACCCGTGTGTATCTATTAAAATTCATGTTGGATTTACACAAGACCGGCAGGACATATTTTTTAGTCCTTGCTTCAATTAAAAAAAAAAAAAAGTTTAGTACTCCTTTGTGACGTTAGGACATTCCGTGCCGTCCTAATTTGCCCAACTGCATGGAACGTCCTTCATTTAACAAACTTCCGGATTTGGGCACGCCTCCATGATGTCACAACTGATGTTGCAAGGTATCGAGAGTTTTCAGCAGGGATCCTTTAGGTCTATTAAGACCCTGCTCGGGTCTCTACCACTGTGTCCCTGGCTACCAATCACCTTGTGAGGCCAGGAACACAAAAACAGAATTTTGGTCCCACGCATCATGAAGGTGTTAATATTGGTTTCAAATAACAGCATTAATCCTGTGTAAACATATTACCGTATTTGCTCGATTATAAGACGACCCTGATTATAAGACGACCCCCCCAAATTTGTACATTCCTTTAGGAAAAAAACTAAAAGCCTGATTATAAGACTACCCTATAGGAAAAAAGTTTAACTTGTATATATGTAAATTGCTTTTTTATATTTAATAAAAAATGTATATTATACAAATGCATTTCTTGTTTTTATTTGCTTTTATGTGCCAATGCGGCCTCTCTCCCGCTCCCCCAGCTGTCTCTTTCCCCCCCAGCGTTGTCTCTCTCTCCCCCCAAAACTTCTCTCTTGTCTCAATCTATCCCCCCTCCCCTTTTCTCTCTGTCTCCCCCTCCCCTGTCTGTGTCCTCCCCCCCTTTGTCTCTCTCTATCCCCCCTCCCCTTTTATCTATGTCCCCCTCCCCTTGTCTGTGTCTCCCCCCCCTTGTCTGTCTGTGTCCTCCCCCCTCCCTTTGTCTCTCTCTATCCCCCCCCTCCCCTTGTCTGTCTGTGTCCTCTGCCCCCCCTCCCCCTTACCTGGTTTCGTTCCCTGGGGGCTAGTGGGGGCAGCCGGGGGATGTCTGCACGATACGTCCAGCTGGTCCGTCATTATAGACTGCCGTGTCGGGCAGCATGGAGGATGTCTGCACGTATTGTGCAGACATCCCCCAGCTGCCCGATTCTCCCTGGTGGCTAGCGGGGCAGCAGAGGATGTCTGCGCGACGAGCGCAGACTCCCCTGCTGCCGCCCGGCACGATCGCCGGGACTTTTGTGACGAAAGCGGAAGTACCCGGCTTCTTCATAGAAGCCCCGGCGGTCGTGCCGGGCGGAAGCTGGGGACCTGGATCCCTGTCTTACAGTCTGACCTCAATTTGAGGTCAGATTATAAGACGACCTCGAATGTAAGACGAGGAGGATTTTTCAGAGCATTGCTCTGAAAAAAACCTTGTCTTATATTCGAGCAAATACGGTAATAACTGAAACTTGAAGTACTTTAAGAAGATTAAGAAACAGCACTGCCAAGTACACTGACCATTTATGTCAGTATTATCATATTATCAGTATTGTCATTATCATGAGAGCAAATAGGCATTAATATTTGAATAGTTGAGAACAGAAATACTCTACTTACTACTATTTACCTTTTACCATATAGATAACTTGGAAATGGATAAAAATCAGCATATATTGAGTAGAGACACACACACACACACAGTAGAAGACTGGCCAGGGCTTGGGTTATAAACAACAGAAACAGTTCTTTCTTGCAAGCTGAGGAAAGCCTTATTTAGCAAGCCTGCCCCAATTGTGCCACAGTAAAACAAAACAGCAAAACAAAACAAACTCCTACTCCACACTGGAGACTAACTAACATAGAATACCCTTTCTATGCTACTGGGCAGCTAAGCTGACTCCAGTAGTTTAACAAACAAAAATTAAAGGCTTGCAAAAATACATTTTCTTCCTCCACAGTTTCAGCAGTCACTTTGTCTCTCTGCCTCCACCCAGCTCTTCACAGGAGAGTGATTACCCTACCCAGATGGTTTATATAGCTCCCTAATTGATGTACTAGAGTAATGTGGTTTTTAACCACATCTAGTCAGGGAACACTGAAAGTGGCATTCTGGGGCTAATATAGCAGTGTTCCCTCACACTGCCACAATATATATCCCCTCAGGGGACAGAGATCTTCATTCTTTTGACCCAAGAGTCTAAACAATATGTCTGTCCCTGATAGAGTTATATATGCAAAAAGGGCTCAATAAGGTACTTGATGCAATCATTCTATTAAACATAACTACAGTTTTGCAGGCAGTTGACCTTAAAGGACATTGTCACTGAACTAAGGCTAGGAACATTAAGTACAAGAGTGAAACTGCCAAAATACATAGTGAGCTAAACAAACAAATGCAACTTCACTCGCAAGCATGATTAAAGGGACTTTCTTATCTAAATTGATATTGTTGATTTTATTTGAATGCTATTTGAATAGTGTTTTATATTAATGAACAGAATATAAAAAACATTAACAATAATCTATACATTGTGTTAGTAGAATTGCATAAACAGTATACACTACGCTTTTGCTTTGTAATTCTGGTAATGCAATGTATAAGCCATTTTTTGTATTTGCTACATACCCATTATGAACAATGTTTAGGTGACAGTGCCCCTTAAATTTAGCTATAAAAATATCGAATTCAGAGATATTTCCCAGAACAAGCTAGGTTTCGAGGATTGTCCTTATGCAGTTACACTATTATTTATAAATAAAAACATGAAGACTGATTCAAGGGTAAGCGTGCAAGGGTCTCTTCTAAATGCAATGTGCCTGATTTAGTGTCAGAAAACCTCCACTGCAAAGTGTCCTGAGTTATTAAGCCATGGATATTTATTATGGTCTTTATTGTAAATTGACAAAAGATAACTTTCTCATTTTCAGTATATTTGAAACTCCCACTGACATTAATGGTAGCCTTTTTTTGTAAAGAATATGCAATAATTGGATTTTGTCTTGTGCCTCAGGTCCTGACTGTTGTATATTAATTGGTAATGTCTCCTTTGAACTTAGGATGTAGCTTGTTATTATGAACCTCAGTTGTATCCATATGTAGATCATTTGCAATTATTATTTCTGCAGTTTTGGGCTTAAAGTATTATTCAGACATATATTTATTTATTTCCAAATAGTATAATAATTATTATTTATTCCATGAAGTTACAGGGAATACCTTATCTACTTTTTAAGTAGAGGATACAATTTGGGTTCTATTTTGAGAGATAGGTAAATGGAAATTATATTAGGACTGAGTACACATGGCATTAACCTTTAATCTTTAATGTTACTGTCCATTTTATCATGGTTTTTATAATTGGGTAGGTGTTTATTTCAGTCTTTGCGCTAAGGATTTGAGTTGATTATATTTAAATTTGATAGAGTCAGTTCTTAGACTGCTTAAAATAGATTCCTAGGCACAGAGAGTTGCATTTGTGTTGGTGTTATTTCACTTAATTGATTCTCTCCTTCCCTGTTATTTAAGTCACGTTGTTTCCATTTTTCAATTTTTATGATTAAGGGCTCGGTGTAGCCTGAAACGCGCCCAGCGTTTTAAAAAATGTCTTTTCCCATTGCCTCTGTTGTTATCTCCCACTCCAGCTATGCAGTAATACATTTTGTACTTTATTCCACATTCCAAGTCTCCGGATTTATCTTTTGGACCGATGTCATGTTAACTCTGTTCCACGACTTTGGCCAGTATTCTCTACAGTTTGGATATTATGTGGGCTGAGACGCCGTCACCACGAGTATCACTATACATAAAAAGCGCCTTTTTATAAATCTCCTGACACTTTGCAGTGTCGGAGTTTTTTTGACATAACCCCCATTGTTTCCTTTCTAACAGCTCATTAGACAGCCATAGATTAGTAATTTATTACTTTAGTAGTTTTAATCCAGTATGTCTACCATTTCACTAGCCCAGATCGTCCTATCAGAGTCAAATTGTAAAGCTGTGTCCCAGATTTTATATCAAGTTCCCCAATTTAGTTCTATGTTTTGTCTAAATGGTCAAGAGTATTCCAGCTTAACATGTATAGCTTGGAGGAAAGACGTAACAGGGGGGATATGATGGAAACATTTAAATAAATAAAGGGAATCAACACAGTAAAGGAAGAGAGTATATTTAAAAGAAGAAAAACTACCACAACTAGAGGACATCTTAAATGTCTTAAATTAGAGGGGCAACAATTTAAAAATAATATCAGGAAGGATTACTTTACTGAGAGGGTAGTGGATGTATGGAATACCCTTCCAGCAGAAGTGGTAGAGGTAAACACAGTCAAGGATTTTAAGCATGCGTGGGATAGACACAAGGCTATCCTAGCTATAAGACCGGGAACAGGGGACTAATAAAAGTACTCAAAAAAAATTGGGCAGACTAGATGGACAGAATGGTTCTTATCTGCCGACACATTCTACGTTTCTATGTTTCTAAACCAGGGACGTTACATTTCCAGGAGCCAGGGAGCCATGGCTCTTCATGTGCCTACTGCAGGCTACTACCTTTTGAGATAAGTTTGCATGGGCTTATATCAAGTTAGCAGTTTTCTCATACCTAAAAGTACTATGCTGTAGAGTATATTGATCTTTGGGAAGCCCTGTGATTAGGGGAAGCATTCTTAAACGCGGGCACTGCAAATTAATATAGCGCCCATACTGGTTCATGTATTTAATGATTGTTAAAATCATAAACTGTAGTAATTAGACTTGGTCATTTGAATGCTGATTTGGACTAAAATCTGTATTTTTGTCTGCTTGTCCAAAAACAAATACAGATGCCAACTAACAATTAAAGAAAAAATGTAGTTTTTACTCTGGACGAAAATCGTCCACATGCCTAACTTTTGTGCAGACAGACACCAGGACACCTGTCTGCAACCCTGCCTGCTGACAGGCAGACCTGAAATAAGTTGTCTATTTAGAGGATGGAGGCTTATTTCATCTCAATTTCCTCTTGAATTTCTACTGTACTTCGGAAAATTTTTGTCAGAATTTTGATTGTTTGTAAGTAGCTGAAATCCTCCCAAAATGAAATAAAATGGAAAATAATAAATTAATTAAATTATATACTAAAATGTATTAAAATGTAATAAATAAACAAATATTAAAAAACACATTCAAATAAAGTATATTATGAACATTATTATATTAATGTTTTATATATATATTATTATATTAATGTTATATATATTATAACAATGTATATAATAGATTATAATAAAAAAATACAAATACATTTTTCATTGGCATGGTAATAGTTTTAACATAATAGCATAATTTATGACAACATCTTTTATAATTTGACTTTTCTATTAAAATATACTATTATGGCATAAATGGTGCAGTTATTACCTCATGAACACATCATGTAGACTAAAATACACATATACCACTTAGTAACCTCAATAAAAGTTAGGGAATGGCTGTGTATACATATTGTAACTATCTACCTGGATTCGAACCCTGACTCCTGTGGTTCCTGTTTCCTGCTCCTGTTCCTGTTCCAGACGCCACCTGCTGGTTCTATTTCCTCATGTAGCAGTAGTGGCTATCTCTCTGACTTTGTCTTCTTATTTACCTACCGCCCAGGTGTAGGTCCTTGTAGTAATGAGCCCTGGAGCTATATAAACCCCATCCTCCCAGCAATCAGAGCTGGTACATTTATTTTCTGCTAGCTTTGGTTTTTGATACCGGTTCATCGTGTTCCTGACCATCCCTGTTTTCTCCAGTCCCTTGACCTCGGCTTGATCCTGACCATTCTGCTTTCTCCAGTCCATTGACCTCGGCTTGATCCTGACTATCCTGCTCTCTCCAGTCCTTTGACCTTGGCTTGATCCTAGACCCTGCTTTGTCCCTGCCTGGCTATGACTTGTGGGAAACCAAACAAGGCCTCTGCATGTGGGCATTCAAAGCCTGGGGCTCCACCCCAGGTGGTGAGTGCTCACCCTGCGCAGGGCCTTGAATCGCCCACTACCCCTGCACCGCGACTCCAGACCTCATCGGCACAGCCGTCCGTGACACATATATACATACATTAACATATATCATTTTATGCATCGCCATAACACCTCTTGTGGTATAACAATGCCAGCAATGTCATGCAGTAACATCACTGGTTATTGATCACCGTCAAAAGCTTTTAGGTTATATGTACCTTCCTGCCATATAAATATAGAACATTAATATCATTATTTTTATTTAAAAAAAATTCATTAAGTTTAATGTGTTTTTTATGTTTGTTTCATTTTTTTATTAGATGTTATATTTATTATTATTTATGCAATTTAAATTGTTTATTTATTTTCTATTTAATATCGGCTATTACGAAAATATCCAGGGTCCATCCGAAATTCAATAGAGAAGATAAGGAAATAGTCGACATCTTCCCTATTGACTTCAATGGGGAAGACTTGACTTCAGCTTATTTCAGGGCTGCATGCACCACTGCTTGCTGTCTGTCTGCACAAAAGTCAGCCATGAGTCCAATTATTGTGCAGATTAAAAACGAAAAACGAATGATTTTTGTTCATTCGTTCTTAGTCTTTTTCATTGGTTTCTGCATTCATTTTCAGACTAATGGACAAAAATACAGATTTTCATCTGAATCGGCATTTGCCCGAAAACAAATGCCCAAGTCTAGATATTATCTACAAATTGAGCATTGCCACAAGACCACATCCATTAAGGAGTATTACCCTAAATGTGCAAAGGACCCCTAGAGAAAATGGTTTTTGCTCAGACTCACGTGAGTGTTATGAGTACAACCTGTTCTTGAGCACATCTAGAATTACTTAAAACACTATGATGGACCTGCTTCTCGCTTTTAAGGCTGTATGTCTCCTTCATTGAAATTTACACAACTCAAATATAAGTACCTTTTTTTTCTATTTGCCACAGTGGTAATTATATTAACATTTGAGTGCTCCATGTATTCATTCATCAAATGTGTTCCCTTTAAAGTGTATTCTTTGGTAGTGCACTTCTAAGTGAGCAGTTTACATTACTTCTTGTTACAATATAAGATAAGCAATATTATTTTTTTCTTTTCACCCTCTTGTTGTTTCTCCAAGTGTGACATGCCTGCATCCATTGTCCTTATATTGTACACTTAAAAGAGAGACTGTAAACTTGCCAGCTATTTTTCATTTAGCTGTTGTACCTAGATCTTTTCATGCTTTGTTCTTATTTGTCTAATTCAATCTGAAAGTTTTTTTTCTGATAGTCTAACTAATGACAGATAGCTTTACTACCTGGCTTCGCCCAGTATTTAGATTCTTGTAGCTGCTCCTCATTTCAATTTTAAAAGCATTCTGCGTGTATACTCTTGTCTTAGAAACATAGAATGTGTCGGTAGATAAGAACCATTTGGTCCATCTAGTCTGCCAACTTTTTTTGAATACTTTTATTAGTCCCCCGTTCCCGGTCTTATAGCTAGGATAGCCTTGTGTCTATCCCACGCATGCTTAAAATCCTTGACAGTGTTTACCTCTACCACTTCTGCTGGAAGGCTATTCCATACATCCACTACCCTCTCAGTAAAGTAATACTTCCTGATATTACTTTTAAATCGTTGCCCCTCTAATTTAAGACTATATCCTCTAGTTGTTGTAGTTTTTCTTCTTTTAAATATACTCTCTTCCTTTACTGTGTTGATTCCCTTTATGTATTTAAATGTTTCTATCATATCCCCCCTGTTACATCTTTCCTCCAAGCTATACATGTTAAGATTCTTTAACCTTTCCTGGTAAGTTTTATCCTTCAACCCATGAACCAGTTTAGCAGCCATTCTCTCAACTTTCTCCAAAGTATCAATATCCTTCTGGAGATACGGTCTCCAGTACTGCGTACAATACTCCAAGTGAGGTCTCACCAGTGCTCTGTACAATGGCATGAGCACTTCCCTCTTCTAACTGCTAATACTTCTCCCTATGCAACCAAGCATTCTGCTAGCATTTCCTGCTGCTCTATTGCATTGCCTACCTACCTTTTAAGTCCTCTGAAATTATTACTCCTAAATCCCTTTCCTCAGATGTTGAGGTTAGGACTGTACCAAATATCTATATTTTGCTTTTGAGTTTTTACGCCCAAGGTGCATAATCTTGCACTTGTCCACATTAAATGTCAGTTGCCACTGCTCTGACCATTTTTCTAGTTTAGCTAAATCATTCGCCATTTGGCTTATCCCTCCATGAATATCAACCCTGCTGCAAATCTTTGTATCATCAGCAAAAAGACATACTCTGCCAACAAGACCTTATGCAATATCGCTAATAAAAATATTAAAGAGAATGGGTCCAAGTACAGATCCCTGAGGTACCCCACTAGTAACAAGACCTTGCATCGAATATACCCCATTGACTACAACCCTCTGTTGCCTGTCACTCAGCCATTGTCTAATCCATTCAACAATATTGAAATCCAAACTTAAAGTTTATTGATAAGCCTTCTATGTGCGACAGTGTCAAAAGCCTTACTGAAATCTAGGTAAGCAATATTTACTTCACCACCCTGATCTATTATTCACCCAATCAAAAAAAACCAATAAGATTAGTTTAGCATGATCTCCCTGTAGTAAACCCATGTTGTCTCTGATCTTGAAATCCAAGCGACTTTAGATGTTCAACAATCCTATTCTTTAACAAGGTTTCCATTATTTTCCCCACTATACTCTTGTCTTGTAAACACTATGCACTCTCAGCCTGGAAAATTTGATGTTTAGTCTGTCCTCCATCATTTTCTAATTATGTAGCTGATTACGACATCAGCTACAGTTCTCTACACAGATGCGTGCAGCGTCTCCATGTATGTATTCCTTGGCTGGAAAATGAGGATCAAGGGCATTGCAGATGGATGATGGTACCTGGAACAGGCAATTCTTTTTATTTCACAGGATACTTCACTGCCCACCTCCTGGCATCCAAAGCTTAATTTAGATTTTTTTTTTGTTAGCAGGTGAATCGTCCCCCCTTACCCTGAGCAAGTTAGAGGTTGGGGTGTAGATTGGGAAAATGTTAATTTATTTTATTTATTTGATGTGGTCAGGGGCAGCCCCAGACCCCATGGGGGGCATTTTTTTATTTATTTGATGGGTTCTGAGGGAGTGGGGAGCCCCATTATTTATATTTTAATATGAGGTCTCGGTTGAGACATTATTTTATTTATTTATGGGGTCTCGGGTCAGCAGCCAGTCCGATGCTTGGGGGCTGGAGGGTATTTATTTGTGTTGGGGTTCAGAGGCATTTTACCAGCTTCCATACCTATGATGGGATACATTTATTGTATGAAGAGCAAGTATCCCTAGCCCCCATCCCTTTTAGGGGGCAGGCTAGGAGTCATTTGGGTGGCTCCCAGCACCCAATACTTTTAGGGGGAATATTCCTGCTCCCCAATGTGTTTTGCAAGCGGGCTGGGAGCACTTGCCCAGCTCCAGCCCCATTTGTGGTAGTGAGGGGGGAAATTTGAACGTGGACTGCCCTTATGGGTGGGACCAGTCTGATATGCTAACGGAGAGGTTTGCTCTGTAAGGGTGCAAGCGAGCAAAAAATGGGAATTCCTCTCCCGACTAGTTTACATCCTATATGGCTGGCTATTTGAGCTTTTTTCCATTCTCGCTGAGAGAGATCCCTCTTCTTTGTTTGTCTCAGGAGAGAATAACATGTAATAGAAATTTAAGAGGTGTTCTAAAACAATCATGTCTGCTAGGTCTAGAAGAGCCCGATTCCCCCCCCCCCCCCCACCCCCCGGAAAATGACACATAAGAAAAAGGGGTTGAGAAACAAGGAAGGGAACATGATAGAGACATGATGTTGTACCAGTGATAGATACAGCTTAATGTTTTTATACAAGAATTTTAAAAAGATGTGGCAATAAGCTGCAAAGGCCAACAATAGTTTAACTGAGGCTATGTCTGACTGGGACATAGTATGTATACAAAAAGTGTGGAAAAGCACTGTGACAGAACCCCCCTGGTACTCCAGCTGGGTACCTCCAACGGTCTGCTTCCTAGGGAGCCTCAGCCATCACAAGGGTGGAGAACAGGGATTTTAACCCCGGAAGCCCTTGGTGCAGGATGAAGAATAATAACTTTATTTGAATAGAAACAGAGTCTTATATACAGATATAATCAAGTTAACATAATTCAACCCACATATTAAAAGTCAACACAACAGAAACCAAACAGCACTTAATCAGACCTGCTACAGATATACAAAAACTCATCATAAACAATTTAACAGTAAATTCAATTAAAATAGAACAATGGATGAGGGAGTAAACTATCAATCATTGTCCCTGACTCCCCTGTGACACATTGTAATCAATCAGAGTGATCTCCTCTCAGAATTATCATTAGACACAAAACCTATATACAAACAGCATAGCACATAGCACATAAGCCAGGGTGGGTCAGGGCACAATCTGGGGACATGTGTAAAGTCAATGCAAAGTGCAAACTAACTGTACCCACCGCCCTAAAAACTGAACCCCTTTTCAATACCAGGGCCCATAATCTAAATGTCCCATAGCGGGACATTATTTCTCTCCAAGAACCCCAGTGATGGAGGGTTCCGTCACAAGGACCATGTTCTTTCATAAGATTTTTTGATAGTGCTGTTAGATAATGCCTAGTTAATAATTGAATTAGCTGTGTCAAGGTGATGCATTAGGTTAGAATTCGACTGGAGCATGAGTGGGCATAGGATACAGTGTTGTATGGGATTAGAAAAATAATTTCATGTAGTGAAAGCCAGGCCAATTTGCACAGAAACCCCATAATGTGGATGGAGGATGGCCTGCCTTTGTTGACTATATGTTAGCTATGTCCTCAACATGTGAGAACAATTACTCACATAATCACGGATTCTGAAATATGGCTGTTTAACCCAAGATGTTAGCATCATCATGGAAATCTTTTAGGGGTGACAAATTGTGATGGGAAATGAACAAGGATCATCTTTTCAAGTCCTAGCTTCAGGAAGGCTGGCTTCCATGTTTATAGTCTAGAACTATGCCCAAAAATTCAGTGGATGTATCTGGTCCTTATGTCTTATGTTGTGTGACTGGTATGCCTAACTCGGCAAATAAGGCTAGCAGAAGGTGTACGCTGGAAGGTGCTGAATACGGTGGCTCACTAGTAAGGAAGTCTCCCAGGTAAGTTAACACCATTGGACAATGGCAGGAGTTCAAAAATAGCCAACACAGTATCTCATCAAACATGTCAAACAACTTGGAACGGCTTCTAGAACCAAAAGTTAGCCATGCAAATAAATATTCATCCCTCCATGAAATGCCATATGGATGCCACAGGTCTGGATTAATTGGTAGTCCTTTAAATACATCCATGATGATGGCTTTGATGTGGTGATGACAGCCATCAACATCTCCCTGATTATAGCTTGGATAGCATTGTATATAGAAGAGTATTTCAGGGAATTAATGCTAGGAAAAACGGAGGTGTGAGAGGCAGATAAAATAAGTCTCTTTTTTAAAGAATATTTGCCAGCATTTATCCTGCTGGGGCTGACTCTCCAGAAAGGGAAGCGGGAGTGATTCAAAGGGACCTAAAAACATAAGAGTAAGTGCAGGAACCAGGATGGGATCTTTACAGGATGGTAGCAGGATTTGTAATCCGCAAGGTTTGAGGTGCATAAATAGACAGCAGTATGGAAATTCAAGGTATAGGTCAAGTCACAATTATAATCCACCATGATGATGGTACAAACACAGCAGCATACTGGACATGCACAGCATAGATCCGGTCACTGATAGCCACAATTAAATACAGAGTACCTGAGGAGTAGCAACAGGTTGATGAGTGCTTGAATATGAGAATATCCATATAACATTCCAGGTCAGGGGCAATAGAGATCAGCATAAACGATAACCAGGCAAAGGGGTCAAGGGGCAACAGAATAATCGGTAAACAGTCCAAGGATACGGTAACAGTAAAGCACAAATACACGATAGGCAACTAGGGAGACTTAGAACAAGAATCCCCAAGCACCAATGGAAGCGTGTTGATTATTTTTAAAGTCTCCCAGTAAGTGGGCATGACGTGATGGAGCGATGGATCCATGCGCTTCTTCAGCATATCAATATATTCTTCAGTGTATCAATCGAATAATTATACAAAGCTATGCATGTCATAGTAACTGTTTTACCTAATGAATATATAGACAAAGCAATACTTAAAAGTACACTGTGATGTAAGTATAATTGCAAAACACATATAAAGGGCAGCGTACATGTGTTGCTGGCCCGTCCGTTACTGCGATGGACCCTTTTGAAGATCGTTATGCCCTGGTGATCCATGGGTATATCGGTGAGTTGCTCCGTTGTGGAGCCTGACAGTGCCCCATCCTAAAGCGTGACATCCATTTAGGATACTGAAGATGAAATGAATGTACCAAGTCAGCCGCATGGATGTTAGAGGCAGGCTCCCAAGACCTGTCAGTCAGATAATACCCCTTCCAATGCACAAAGTACTAGAGTCAACCTCGGATGATCCTGAACTCCAAATTCTCCTCAGCCTCATACTCAACAAAACCATCCACAAGGGTAGGAGCCAGTGGTGGTTCTCTCTGATTGGGGAATGGGCACTTGACCTAGGGTATCAAGAGAGACACATGAAATACAGGGTGTATCCTCATGGAGGATCGACGCTGCAATCTTACTGCCAGAGGGGAGACAAAACTCACAACAGGGAAAGGATAAATAAACTTCAGACCCAATTTCTTAGTAGGGCAGGCTAGTTTGAGATGTACACAATAAAGATAGAATATATACAATATATGAAACAACGTGATCACATCAGTGATAAATATCTGTGTCACTACTTTTTCAAATCAAATGCAAATATCAGTGCAAAACCTTTAGTGGCAAGCTGACTGAACAGCACAGAGAATGTAACAATAAAATACAATGTGGCAGTAATGAGAAACTACAAACTAAAATGAGATGAATGAAATAAAAATATATTTAATGAAAAACAAAATGAATAAGTAGTGAATGGATGACTCTATTACTTTTGTCACACAAAGGTGCAAAAAGTGAAAACAGAGCACACTGACTGGAGTGCACTTTTGGAGCTGATTGCTTCATTTGGACTTAGGCACTGGCCTCCCCCATTGTTTACCAGGAATCAATCCTTCAGTAGCTATCCAATTTCGATTTCACAAGTGCCTCCACCTTTTCCTCTTTGCGGATGTTGCACTGAAGAGATGTGAGGAGTGATGGATTTAAAGTCCTCACTAGTTCTTTAGTAGTTTCTTTAAATCGGCCCAGTTTATGTGAGGCAATGACCACATTGCAACCTAGTCCCAACAAATACCCTTTTGTGCTCTTTTGTATTCACACAGTGTCTGTGTTTTCTCTTTAGCAGCAGGTGCTTGTTTGATATCCCCTTTTTTTTACCCTAGTAATTTTTTTTCCCCTTCTATCGGAGACCGTTTTAGGATAGCTCATCCACCTCTTTATGGTTTTTTTTTAAGTCAGACCATATCTCCCACTTGATATTTGGGTGCAGGGAGATGTCTTGTAAAGAGTCAGACCTTATCTCCCACTTGATATTTGGGTGCAGGGGATCTATGTTGATCAGAAAATATTTTTTTATTTGTTGAGCGTTCATCAGAGTGGTACTCAACAGTGAGTATGTACGGATAAGATTACCCACTTGGAGAGAGGCAGAAGGTACAGGACCAGAAAATATCTCTCGGATAAACAAGGTGGCGGTTTCTGAGGCAGAGGGTAATCCTTTATGTGGAATGAAGTGTGCAGTTTTATTGAAGATGTCAATCATGACCATTAAGGTAGTAAATTGCTGTGACGGGAGTAAGTCCGTGATAAAACCCAGAGATACATCACCCCAAGGTCTAGCGGTGTGAGGAGAGATATACTGGATGAAGACCAAAATGCAGGACGGTATAATATAAATATATATATATATATATATATATATATATATATATATAAAGAACGTGAAGCTCCTACCTCTGCACAATCCACACAGACAAGGGTTAAATGTAGGAACTTGTTGTAATTGTAATCCACACTGATAGGGGTTAGATGCAGGAACTTGCAGTAGTTATAATCCACACTGATAGGGGTTAAATGCAGGAACTTGTAGTAGTTATAATCCACACTGACAGGGGTTAAATGCAGGAACTTGCAGTAGTTTTAATCCACACTGACAGGGGTTAAATGCAGGAACTTGCAGTAGTTGTAGTCCACACTGACAATAAGCAAACGATAAACAGTCCAAGATCAGGGGCAATAGAGAGGTAGCAGAACGAGAGACAAGCCAAGGTCAGGTTACCAGAGAATCAGAATAACGATAAACAGTCCAGGTATAAAGGGCACAGGCAGGCAGAAGGGTAGTCAGGAAATCCAGGGTCAGCAACAATCAAATACAAAAATGAAAACGCTAGGCTATCGAAATACACGAGAATCACCAAGCACTATTTGCTGGTGATTCTGACTTTTAAATCTTCCCGCGCCTCGCAGGTATGCATCGCGCGTGACGTCATCAGGCGCGCGCCTCCATGGAAACACATCACGTGATGATGTGGACGCGCTAGCAAGCGCGTGTGACAGATCACGGCTGGGAGAGAGGGTATACTCAGGGGAGCTGCTGCGGGGAAGAACCTGACAAGCAGGGACGTGTAAAGGTTGGGGAAGGCCAGAAGGATGATGATGCGAGTCTTTGGATTGGGCACAGATGATACAAGAGGAAAAAAAGTCATCCTTGTGTAGGGTAGGCCACCAAAAGGAGCATTAAATCATTTCTTTGGTTTGACTCATACCGCCATGACCTGCTGCTGGAGTGTCATGAAAACATTGTAAAACTTGAAGACACACCTCAGGGGGAACATATACTTTATCTCTGTAGCAATACAGTCCGTGTTGCAGAGTGAGGGGTGGTTGTTGAGGAATCTGTGCAGGATCACTATGCCTTCAGAAAGTCTCCCAAATAGTTTGAGTGACTGGCAAGAAATACCGTATTTGCTCGATTATAAGATGACCCTGATTATAAGACAACCCCCCAAACTTTGGATATTCCATTAGGAAAAAAACTAAAAGCCTGAATATAAGACTACCCTATAGGAAAAAAGTTCAACTTGTATATATTCATATGTAAATTGCTTTTTTAATAAAAAAATTATGATATCAAAAAATGTATTTCTAGTTTTTATTTCTTTTTATGTGCCAATGCTGCCTTTCTCTTTCCCTTGCCCCCATTTTTCTCTCTCTCCCCCCTCGCCTTGTCTGTCTCTTAACCCCCTCACTCCCCTTGTCTCTGTCTCTTAACCCCTTCCCTCCCCTTGTCTCTGTCTCTTAACCCCTTCCCTCCCCTTGTCTCTGTCTCTTAACCCCCTCACTCCCCTTGTTTCTGTCTCTTAACCCCTTCCCTCCCCTTGTCTGTCTCTTAACCCCCTCACTCCCCTTGTCTCTGTCTCTTAACCCCTTCCCTCCCCTTGTCTCTGTCTCTTAACCCCCTCCCTCCCCTTGACTCTGTCTCTGCCCCCCTCCCTCCCCCTGTCTCTCTGTCCCCCCTGATTCTCTGTCCCCCTTCCTCCCTCCCCCTGTCTCTCTGCCCCCCTCCCTCCCTCCCCCTGTCTCTCTGCCCCCCTCCCTCCCTCCCCCTGTCTCTCTGCCCCCCCTCCCTCCCTTCCCCTTACCTTGATCCCTGGTGGCTAGTGGGGGCAGCCGGGGGATGTCTGCACGATACTTGCAGACATCCTCCATGCTGCCCGACACGGCAGTCTATTATGACGGACAGCTGTCCGTCATAATAGTCTGCCGTGTCGGGCAGCATGGAGGATATCTGCACGTATAGTGCAGACATCCCCCAGCTGCCCGATTGTCCCTGGTGCCTAGTGGGGCAGCAGAGGAAGTCTGCGCGATGAGCGCAGACCTCCCCTGCTGCCGCCCGGCACGCTCGCCGGGACTTCTGTGACGAAAGCGGAAGTACCCGGCTTCTTCACAGAAGCCCCGGCGGTCGTGCCGGGCGGAAGCAGGGGAGTCTGCGCTCGTTGCGCAGACATCCCCTGCTGCTAGAGAGGGGGATCCAGGTCCCCTGCAGCTCTGCTGGGGACCTGGATCCATGTCTTATAATCTGACCTCAATTTGAGGTCAGATTATAAAAAGACCTCGATTATCAGATTTTTTTTTCTGAAAAAAACCTCGTCTTATAATCGAGCAAATACGGTAGTTGGGATGTAGAATGGTATCATCATCACTCATAGTTTGATGATCATCACTCATAGTTTGATGATCTTTCTCTTTCATCCAGGATAGAGCGTCTTCCTTTATGTTATGAGAACCAGGGAGATACGTGATGTGTATCTGGAATCGCATAAATTACAGGGCCCATCTGGCCTGACTTGGTTGGAGATGTTTAGCAGTTTTATCTGTAAAACACTGTAATAGGGTACAATGCCCCTTCCAAAATGTGGCGCCGTTCTTCAAGAGTGAGTTTGATCACCAATAATTCATGTTCACCCACATCATAGTTACGTTCAGAGATACTCACGGGAGAAAGTATGAAACACAGAAAACCCCAAAATCAACTTATTGTGTTTCAAAAATGTAGATCCAGAAAACAAACACCAGCCCAGTATTTGATTCCTAGATATTGCCGGAAAGGGGATACCCCTTCTGCTTGCTCTCCCTGTGTGGATTGATAATGCAGGGCATCGCATTATCTCTAAACATGGGGAGCGCGAGCAGCACTTACTGAGCTCTATGTCACACAGAGCTCATGCTGCTCGACTCCCCGAAGCAGACGCCGCTCTACTTCAAGGGGAGGGGGCAGATCTCGCACCGTTGAGTTCCGCCCCCTCCCAGGCTGCACCACAGCAGCCGTGTAGAGGGCTGGTGAGGGGAGATCATCTCCCCAGCCAGTGCCTCTACAGGCATTTTTTTCCTTCTTCCTCAGGGCTGGTGCCCCTGTCACTGCAGCGCCCTAAGGTGGCTGCCTGAGCAGCCTTACGATGGCGCCGGCCCTATATGTGTGTGGTTTGGCCAAATGTCCTGGGAGGCTTAACTAAACTGGGTTTAGTGGGAAAACTAAAACAGGAACGTCCAGAAAAAAAAAATTACCTATATGAATCACCAGACACCTTTAACATTACAGACTGGTGAGACAAATAAAAGAAAAATAAAGGGCAAAAAATGGCACATCTTTAAGTAATGTGGCTTCTGTAAAAAGGGTGTAAACAAAGACATAAAATATGATGCCGAGTGACGACTAACAGTACCTAAACCATAAACACCCTGCAAGAATAGAACTCTTAATGAACTGGATCAAAACCTAAAATACATGAATGACAAAACACCATATAACTTGATTCACACCACAGACTAATAATAAAAATGTAAAGTGCCAACTGCCAAGTAGACAAACCACTGCCAAGATAAACCAATCTTCCAACATAACCTCAAAGGGGGTATGAATTCCTCAAACAATACTGCATTGGAAACGTAATATCTTTAACCGCACTACCAAGATAAGAGATAGAATTTATATAAAGAAAAGTGTTGAAAAACGAATAACAAAATGTATTTGGAAGAATTAACAGGATTTAAAACAATATGGTTGGTACTATTTCATTTGAGAATTGCATTCTGAATCAATCGAATAATTATACAAAGCTATGCATGTCATAGTTTTACCTAAAGAATATATAGCCGAAGCAATACTTAAAAGTACACTGTGATGTAAGTATAATTGCAAAACACATATATATAATTATTTGTATGTAGTTGAAAGTGATAATGTACATGAAAGATCACTAGGTGGCACTCCCTACCAAGATTACCCTGTACTTGAAGCTAAGTACCGTACTTGCACAGTGATGTAGAGATGACCACTTGCTCGCCTTGATGGGCTTTTTAGTCTTTAGCAGGTGGCAGTGGTATTGGCAACTATTCTAAGGACTCACAAAATGCCAAATGTCAATCTTATTTAGAGAAACCATATCCCAAGAACATGAACTGATGCCATGAAAAGATGTTGAAGAATAAGTATCATAATACATAAGTACAGTGAGTGAAACATTTCTATGATAGTAAATGGAGAGTGCTGTGTCTCCAGACAAAGTTGTGAAGTTTACAGACCAGACATAGTAGTATTACAAAAACAGAGAAAACATGAAGGCAGCACCTGATTGATAACAAGAATAACGGTTAGATAAAGGGGTGGGGGTAGATTTAGGGTTAGGGTAGGGTTAAATTTAGGGTTGGGGTTAAAAGGTCACTGTAGAAGAAAATGGTTAGAAAACACTAATATTGTTTATTGAAAATAGAAAAAATTGTGGACAAAGGACGCATGCACTCCAAACTCCAATATGATTGTAAAACTTCCGATTTATTCCAAAAAAATAAAATGGATCACAGGGACAATGATTACAAAGACAGGGAAAGGACGAATGCCTTACATGTTTCGCGTGCTCACACGCTTAATCATAGGCTTGATCATAAGCCTATGATTAAGTGTGTGAGCACGCGAAACATGTAAGGCATTCGTCCTTTCCCTGTCTTTGTATTCATTGTCCCTGTGATCCATTTACATTTTTTGGAATAAATCGGAAGTTTTACAATCATATTGGAGTTTGGAGTGCATGCGTCCTTTGTCCAAATTTTTTTCTATTTTTGCCTATGGTGCTTTTGCTGCAGCACGGACGGAGCACCCATCTTCCCAAAACATATAAGAGGTATGTTTACTGCCAACGGTGGAGCCGGCTTGTTTTCCCCTTTTGTTTGTCTAATATTGTTTATTGCCCTATTGGTTGAAATAAAACATAGACAAACATGGAAACATTGGTATTTCTAAACTCAGGACAAATAGTAGAAATATATGGACTTTGAATTCATTGAATTTTGACTTTGGAGGTCAACTTTCATTTGGAGACCAAGTCAAATCAGGCACCGAGTTTGACTAAGAAAAAAAACCCCAGGTTAGAATCTTCCTCAATGAAAGTAATGGGAGGCAAAATGTTTGAAGCTAAGTCAAAGGTGCCAAATTTAACTTAAGCGTCTATTCAAAAGGTGAGTTGCAGGTGAGTTGAGATGAATATTTTGTCTCACCAATATAAATAAACATTGTGCTGGGACAATCCTTGTAAGTTTACGTAGCAGGAGAAACTCATCAGGTTTGTCCCTACACAGTGTATAGGTAAAATGGTAAGAGGAAATGTTTATCGCAACTCACCTTTTAGTGAATAGACCGCTTAGTCTCAAAAATAGCTTTGATCATTTCACCTCCCATTAATTTATTTGGGGAACATTCAAAATAATCCTCGTCCCTGTACCATAAAACAAGACTTTTGGCTGGCATTTAATACAATCCACAGCATTTATTTAAACAATTTCTTAACTGCATTAACTGCATTAGCCAAGATTAACTTCAATTTTGTATTCAGTATTAACATAATAATAACCCATCCTTGTCAATTACTGGTACAACCTATAATTTTAACTCATATAATCAATTCCTATGGGTGCTCGCCTCCCCCTTGACCATACCTATTGTGCTGCCATCTGCCATTTTCCTAATGCTGACCCCCAGCTGACTATTAGCTCACTGGGCATGTCCTCTGATCTTACTTACTACCAACCAAAAGGTTCAGGGAGCAAGTCCGCGCATCTTTCTTGGGCAAATTAATTCCTCCTCTTTTCCAGTATGGTGCCCAGATCATTCCCTCCAAGGTTTATTACCAATATGTCAGCTGTTCTTTGCAAAATGGAAATTTGTCCCAGCTCCTGGATTATTGGACCCACCTTCATTGGCACTCAGCCTTGGTTAATAGAATCCTAAGTTGCTCACTCCCTGGGCTAATTTTTGGGCACCACATTGACAGGGAGACCCGAAGGTTGCTAAGAGGATGTGATGTGAAGGGGTCCACTATCATACCCAAGGCAGCATCCTTACCTAGTAGGTTGTGCAATGACCAGTTTGTTGGCTCTTGAAAAGGCTTCCAAAATGCCTCCTCAAAATCTCCCAGGAGGATGTCTCCAGCTTTTCAATTCCTATACTGATTTAGCCATGGACGCATCGCAGCAACAACTACTGGTGTCCTTGCCCTTTGTCCCCATGTCTTCCTTGTCATCTGGCTTGCCTCACTTTAAAGCAGTGGTAAGCGTGATGGAAATCCCTGCTCCTAGAGCATTCATGCTTAAAGCGCCAGCTAGTGCCCCATTTGCAGGAGTCCTTGGATGAGTGGGAATCCCAGTAGAAACTGTGTGAGCAGTTGAAGGCAGCCTTGCTGGTCAAAGCTTGGTGCAGGATGCATTTGATGAGATGATATGACAGCAGTCACAGACCTCCCTTCACAATCCTTTAAGTGAGGCTTAAAGCTGGGATGGAGAGGTATGTGACAAGGGTCCAATAGGGAACTGCCAAGATATACTTCCTCATCAGAGGAGGACACCTCAGATGGCTGCTCCTGCTTTGCCAACCTACCAGAGAACATGAGAGTGATTTGGTGCATTGATCTGCATCCTGCAATCATTAAGTTCTTCTTACCTCCGACTGTAGACCTTTTGCTAGTCTTCTAGATTGATTTTCCATGTTTCAAAAAGTTTCTTTACACTCATATGGAGATTTATATATCTCACTATTGTACTACAGCTATAAAGTTTATATTTTAGTACAAATGATATAAACATTTGCCTTGCCTGCTTATTTGTGATCAGAGGTTTATTATGAGTTGACCATATAAATCCTAATAAGAGGATAAAAGTCCCCTACTGAGAATTACCTCCCTTTTTTATGTGCTTTATAAGTGGAGATGGACATGATTGTACAAGGACACTAATGCCTTTGGCAAGAAGATATTACTATAGCCAGATGTTCTTTAAAGACCATTTTCCAGTTGCCTATATTTATGGAATACATATACTTGGGTCTCTTATCATTATGATGAGACATGCATTACTTTCACTTGCTTACTTTTGTTTTCCAGGGAGAGGTCTTGTTGAATTTAGATTTTAGTGTTACAAATCTATTGAGTCAAAAAACATATATTGCATACAAGCATAGTACTCAACTGAAATTTAGGCTAACTATGTGGTCACATTCAGAAGAAAAATAAAGATGACACATACTTGAGACCGTTATATGTATCATATGCTGGAGCCTATTAAAAGCATAAAACCATTCTGCCCCCCCCCCCCCCCCCCTAAACTTGCCAGTCTGGCCAGGGAGAGGAGGAGGAGCAGGGCATATTCTCTGGGGACACAGGCTGGTGAAACTATTATGTGTTGCTATAATGCCTTCATGTCAAGGCTGTAAGAAACACCAAAATCTGGCCCCAGGGTACCATGATCCTCCAATAAGGCACTGCCCTGTAAGAGATTACTGTGATTTTTATTGCTGTGGAGCTCTGTGATACACTCACAGGTGTGCACAGTGTGAGTGTATCACAGTGCTCCACAGCAATAAAACTCAAATTCCTAGTAAATAACAAAAAATAGAGAACGTTCCCTCAAAATAGGAAATGTGTAGTGCAATGATGCAAATGTGTTTTAGCTCAAGTGCCCATGCTTCCACCAGAAACCAAGTTATTAATCTCAAAGTGCCATTTTACCATCACATTCAACTACCCCGTTCCCATTTTCCGTTCCCTTAACTTCTTTTCCTTCCATTGCTCCATCTCAGTGGCCCTATGTGCCGCACTTCTGTTAATACATGATGATGGTGTCCTTGTAAGTCAGATGCAGAGTGCCACCTCAGATGTGGCACCTGGGCCAGTGCTACCTATAGATGAGGTGGAGTCTAGTGGGGAAGGGGCAGAGGATTTTGATTTCAGATTTGTCTTTTGTTTTTGTTATGTTAGTTTATTTTATGAAGTATTTTACTAAACAAGTGTGACTGGGTGCTGCCATTTTGTGAAATATACTTTTTTTGGGTGCCACCCCCCAGTGACTTTACAGCACTATTATCTCACTTTGGGGCTGGGGACACAGAATGCAGTCTATAAGTCAGAATTCGGACCATAGACTTGCATTGAATGGGAGGGTAATGAACTATTACATCACAAGGGGTGGAGTTATGATCCTGCTTTATCAGGCCAATCTCCTCTCTTTGTGTTGGAAGGCAGGTAAAATAAATTCCCACAGCCACCTTGTCCTGCCTACTAGTGATACACAGGAGCAAGTAAGAGGGCAGGGGTGTATATTATGACATCATCATGCAGGCTTTGGCCACAGCAGTAAATTAAGACTTGCTTTGCAGAATGTTGCATCATGGGTAACATTCTCAAAATGGATGCTGGATATCGACACTTAATTTTATTTTTACTTTATATGTAATTAATTCAAAGATAGAAAATAAAAACAGTGCCATGTCTTATATATGTGTTTGATTTAAATGCACAGGTAATCTAGAAACATCTTATGCAAGTGGTAGTGTCCCTTTAAACTCTTATTAAATATGTTTAATCAAGACCAGTCTAATTAATATTGATATACAATTTATTATGCTTCATCAGCATTCCACATCGACTTAATTGGAAAATCTTTCATTTTCTCTTGGGATACCTGAATAAACTCTTCATTCTGAGCCACTGTCAACGTACTTTTCCATCCCCTAATGGTGCCTAGATGTGACAAAGGTTATAAACACATGGACATGTGAGTTTTATCAATACCATTTAATAATTAATTTGTATTTCTACATTAAGGTTTATTACCAGTGAACTAGGGTGAATTGGCAAGGGCATTGCAATAATCAGATAAAATTTGCTGAGGAAATATTTTCCAACCGTTCTATCTTTGCAACAAATCTATCTTTTAATAAAAAGATCTTGAGAGGATAGCATGATATATGACACTTGACTGAGCAAATTCTGCTTGCCAAGAGAGTATTTTACTTTCATATACTGTCCTGACACCTACTGGAAAGAGATTATTCCTTCTTATGTTGCACATAACTATAGAAGTAACCTCTCACCTGTGAGTTAAGTTTTACACAAAACATAACTGATGTAGACAGTACATGAGAAAACCAAGTTCTGTATAAGTAGAATTTTATCTTTCTTTGCCACAATGAGGCCAATATAAGGTGTTACTGTGCATTTGAGCTAATGGGCTCCATTCAGTGATGTACATTATCACTTACACCTGTTTTTTACTGAAATATAAATATCCCTTTTAAACAGAGTATTTTACTTTTCATGAAATTTAAATAAATACATTTTTCATGTTACTTATTTATAATGCTCCTTTACTTACTTTTTTCATCACCTAACACTAAAAATGACATAAATAGAAAATGAATGACTAATTATAGATGGAATAGGATAATGGGAAATGGCAAGTTCATGTATAGACTGATGACCTAGTGAAAACAATGTAGTGATCTCCTAGTACAGTGTTATGAAAAGTACTTTTAGTTTAGTATAAGATAATAAGGGTTGTTTTGTGATCTCAAAAATACCAAAAAGTGAAGCACAAAGGGAGAAAAATAAATAAAAATGTATTTAAAGTACAAAGTCCACCCGTGGTGGAGCCTACCTACCATCCACACTGGGGCAAAGTGGTTTCTATGTACACTCCAGTAATTCCCTTTTAGTATGAAGCCAGTACTGTAGCATGTAAATATTACCTTTTCCAGCCATAACGTGGTCAAAGAATTCTTCCCAACTATCTGGCTGTTGTATTTTCACCAGGAGTTTATAGAAATGATAAAATTAGACCAAAACATCTTTGGGATTCATGGATACATAAATAATATGCAAATGTAGATTTTATTGTATTATTATTTAAATGTAAACAGTTTGACAAAAAAAGTCACACTTAAAGGGACTCCATTACTAAACATTGTTTTGTACTTTGAATGGAGAGAACAGAATATGCTCTATACATTGCATCTGCAGAAATGTAACAAAATGAATAGCTTAAGAAAAAAAAAAATGCTGTATTTGAGAGGGAGAACTGGGTCTTAACTGGGGTGGTGATCTTGGTGTTCGTTATCTGTTAAAATATATAACTTTTGGAAAGTGATTTGATGGAGCAGATGGTTTACAATTTACAGATTTTATATTTGATGATAGACATAAAGGACTTTTTTTACTCAGTGCTTAACAATGAGTCAATAATTAACCTAATTAAACATTGTTTTGTTTTTTTATTGGATCACAGGGGGACTTACTTTATTTACTCTATAGAGTCCTCAGCCCCTCCTACTTTCATCCCTGACTCCTTGGCTCAGTTGTGTCCCCAACACAAATGAACCAAGGGACCGAATATGGCATCCAAATTGCATTTCTGACACAACCTGTGTCGGGAATGCAATTCTGTATGATGCCTGAATTGTGCACGTGCGATCACAGCTTTTAAATGAAAGCAGATTCAATGGGACCTACATTTCCCATGATAATGCGGTGGAAGAAGCCAAAATTGTAAAAAAAAAAGTATTCAAATCCCCTCATGTGTAATAAAATTCATCCAAACAAATATGATAATATTGTAATAAATAAAAAGATAAATGACATATAAGAACAAATTACCGCCTATTTCCTACTAACTGAGTGCTGTCATATTGTGTGTCCTGCTCTGTCACATATGATGATGCACTGGCCCTATGCTGGCTTTACTGCAGATGTGTTACTGGTTTTGTAATGTGAAAACGGAATATGGTGCAGGATGAATGTCAATGTGACATGTAATATAATACATCCGCTGAAAAAAGGTTAAGACTCTTGCTTGGTCTTCTAAATAGACTAAAATATATAGTGTAATTACTGAGGATGTACATGGTAAATATTTGTAAATATGTGTATATATATATATATATTGGTATTGTGAGATACATGTCTTGTTTGGTATTATGTATGTCATTGTTTTTACTGTGAATTAACAGACTACAAAATGATTGTATGATCTGTACATTGTGTATCAAGCTTGCTTCTTGAAGAAAACTCCATTTTAGGAATTGAAACGTTGCTTACTGGACAATAAATCCATGTTTTGTCACTTTATGTTCTGGTTTGGCTATTTATTGAAGTGATTATTGGCAATCTGGGTGAGACTCCGACCTTGCACTGAACATTTGGAGTGAATGCCTACATTATTGGAATTGAAATTGGATAAGACGGAGGACTTGGCCTCCTAGGTGGTTAGTCAGACAGACATAGTGGCAGAACTACTTGCCCAACGCAAAGTGATGCAAAAGCATTGTACTACTACTTCTGATGGTGGCTGGAAAATGACCCTCCCTCTCTTTCCAAGTACTCAAAACTTAGGAGGATCAATTTAGAAGTTTATTACAGAAACTAGAAATATGTAGTATGTGGTGCTTTACTAAACTTCATTAACAAAATGATAATGTATAATTAAATTATTCTTCTATAGAGCAACACTGTTTAAAAAAAAAAAAAGCATACAGAGGCAGATTTATTTACTTTGCTTGGTTTCGGATCACTTTGATTATTTCAATAGCATTTGAATTGGGGCTACTCAGAATTCAGCCACAATGGCACGAAAATCAGCCATTGTGGCAGACTTTCATGCTGAAATTTCATCAGCATAATGACTCCGGAATTCGGATCACCGAAATAGTTGCCTCTATCCTCCCAAAAGATTTCTATAGGAAGGATAGTGTTGGGTGGACTTCGCCTTCTCCAAAAATAGCAAAACTCCTCCTAAAATAAAAAAAAAATAAAACAGCACCTCCCGTGCACCTCTCATACTCATAGAGGGCCAGGGCAAGTAGCCCTGCTCCCGTAATGAATGGGGCTGAGAGCTAGGCAAATGTCTACCAACCCTCTGTATAGTACATGGGGGGCCAGTAGCCACCAAAATGGCTCCAAGCCCCCCTGTATAAAAAAAATGTCAGAAGAAATAAATGAATTACCCCCAGTGGGCCGCAGGTTGCCAAAATGCATCCAGATTCCAGAATAAAAATAATTTTTGTCCCAAGGCTCCCAGGCTCAACAAAATATATTAAAATTAAAATAATTCCTACCTACCCAACCCTACCTCTACTTTGCCCAGGTAGGGGGGAGACCACCAAATGTACCTGTAGAAAAACCCACCTTTGGGTGCCAGGGGTCTGTGCAGTGAAAATCACTGCCCACTCTCCTGTACCCAAAGAGTGCAATGCAAAAATATAATACCTTTTTTAACCCCTTAAGGACAGAGCCTTTGAAACATTTTTGTCCATTCTGGACAATGGTTATTTTAACATTTCTGTGCCGTTTGTGTTTAGCTGTAATTTTCTTCTTTGTCGTTTGCTGTACCCACACAAATTATATATTGTTTTTATCGGGACAAGAAGGACTTTCTGTGGATGCCATCATTTTGATCATATCCTTTAATATTATATAAAAAAAAAAAAATATGGTAAAAAAAAAAAATGTATTTCCTGACTTTTTTTTTTTTAAACATCTTCTCCTCATCGACAAAAGCGAACAAAAACAACCTGCTAAATAGATTCTACTATGTCTCCTGAGTATAGGGATACCACCCATGCATACGTTTGTTGGGTTGTTTGGGGGCTAAAAGGCCACATTTTGGAGGTGCAGTTTTTGGTTTTCCAACTTGAAATTTTGACATGGAGACAGATTGCACCCATGTCCCATTTGGGACATATTTGAAGCTAGCCAGTGTATTTTACCCCATCAACCCATATATTTTCTAAAAGTAGACACCCTAGGCTATTTCAAATGGTGGTATTTTAACACTTTCCATGCACTAATTCTGCCACCAGTCTTTGTCAAAGTTTGTGGTAGTAATTATTTTGTGGGTTTTTTTTCACAAACATTGTACTTCAGACATGAATTCACAGATTTTGGTACATGTCACTGCCAAATAACACCCCAATATGTGTTCAGCAACTTCTCCTGAGTACAGGGATACCACCCATGCATTGGTTTGTCTGCTTGTTTGAAGGTTAAAGGGCCATATTTGAGAGGTGCGCTTGTTGGTTTTCCAACTTGGAATTTTGACATGTAGGGCAAGGAAGGGGTTAATAGCTCTTATAAGAGCTTTTGTAGTACTGTACAAAAACATTAACCCCTAAAAATGCACAGACAAGAGAAAATGTTCTGCTGTGCAGTAATCAGTGGCAGGGAAGAGGTTAATACAAAGTGTATGGCTTTTATAAAAGCCCTTGGGTCTCACAATTTTGTAACATTTTATTTAATTTATTACAATTAAAAACATATTATACAGATCTGTCTCTCTCCCTTAAAACTCAAGTCAGGAGAGGAAGGCAGATCCATATGGGTCAGAACAATATTTACCAATAGTGATCTGACAAATGGTGATGCTCATTTGAGCAATTACCAAACCATCTTTGCCACTGATCGGTTGTTACTGATCGCTATACACGCGTTCAGACAGCTTCAAAAGGAATACACATAATCCCCTAGTGGTTAAAATTAACCCATAGCGAGTGTGACAAAAAAAAAAAATGACGATACCAACAAAAATCCTTCTGCAGACAGATTGCTCCATATCCGCTGCTTAGGCAGTGACCATATGCGCTGCTTAGGCAGTGACACTATGCGCTGCTTAGGCAGTGATATATGGCAAGCAAGGGGTTAATAGCTCTTAAAAGAGCCTTTGATATACTGTAATAAATGACAGTAAAAAAATTAACCCCTAAAAAATGCACAGACAGCAAAAAATGTGCTGCTGTGGAAGATCACTGCGTACACAGCGATCAATGGCAGGAAAGGGGTTAAACGCTGGAAACGGCTTTTATAAAAACCCTTGGGTCTCAATTTTTAAAAAAATATATTATAATTACAAACTTCCATTATACAGCTCTGTCTATCTCCCTTACTAAAACTCAAGTGAGGAGAGAGAGGCAGATCTACACGGGTCGGATCAATATTTACAACAAATATTGATCTGACAGGGCGAATTGTGATGCTCATGTTTGCAATCACCAAACCGCCTTTGCCACTGATCAGCTGTTACTGATCGCTATACATGCGATCAGACAGAAAAAAAAAAAAAAATTGACGTTAAACATAACCCCTAACGGGTACAATTAACCAGAAGCGGGTGTAATAAAAAAGTAAAAAAAAAATATAAAAAATGCTTCTGCAGCAAGATTGCTGCATTTGCGCCAGATCGCTTAGGCAGTGATCTACAGCAAGTAAGGGGTTAATAGCTCTTAAAAGAGCCTTTGTTATACTGTAATGAATTACAGTAAAAAAATGAACCCCTAAAAAATGCACAGACAGCAAAACATGTGCTGCTGTGTATGCTCACTGCGTACACAGCGATCAATGGCAGGGAAGGGGTTAAACACTTGAAATGGGTTTTATAAAAGCCCTTGATTTGTAAAATGTTATTAAAAATTTAACTTTATTATTTTTTTACATGATCTGATCTGTCTCTCTCCCTTACTAAAACTAGTAAGGAGAGGGAGGCAGATCAATACTTGTCAAAGGCAATATTTACAAATATTGCCTTTGACTGTATGATAAGTGCTCATCAGAGCACTTATCATACATGCCTGCACACAGATCTGCTGTGCATGCATCGATTGGCTCCCCCTAGAGCATCGGAAGTGAAATACATTTACTTCCGATGCTCTTGCCAGTAGAAGGGAAGCCTTCTACTGAGCCGATGGGCCATCGGTTCTGGGGGAGCATCATGGTGTTGCTAAGTGCCTCGCTAGCAACACTGGAGATGCTTAGGAAGCGAACGATCGTCCGCTTCCTAAGCACGTGTGCAGGCGGCGCAGACATTTTTAAATGCACTTTTTTTTAATGTTGCACAATGCCTCTACCTAGAGGCATTGTAGCAACACTGATAGAGTGGTGCATGACGTGTCAGGCACGTCAGCTGTCGGCAAGTCCTTGTTTTGCCGTGACGTGCCTGGCACGTCATCTGTCACTAAGGGGTTAAATATCCCTTGCTGTCCACAATGCCTTTTATCCTCAGCTTTAGCCCAGGGAAAGCAGCCCACGAAAAATAAAAATGGATGCCTAATGAAATCTCAGCTTTGTGATTCTGGCAACCAATCAGAAGCCTCCCTTCCCAGCTATACAATTGGTTGGTATTGAAAATCAGCCTATTGTATAGCTGGGAATGGAGGCTTCGAATTGGCTGCCAGTCAGCCAGTCAGGAGCCTTCTTTTCTTCTTTGAAATCCCAGATTTCATTAGGTATCCATCCTTTTCTGAGAATAGATGTGGTAGAGACTGCTGAGAATAGATGTGGTAGAGAAAAGATGCAGTAGAGATAGAGATAGCCCCCCCCCCCCCCCGGGCTATTAATTACAATTAAGTAAAAACTATTTTTTCTTAAATACATTAATGCATTAAAATTTACATTTTATTTTCCCTTCACAACACTTCACATTTTTAAGTTGATCCCCAACTTTAGCTCACAGGTATCTCAATTATTCTGAAGGTCTGGTCTCTGCCCATGGGATGTATTAAGCTGCTTGCATTATAGTTCCTTGTGTTATTGGAATCAGACTGTTTGTCTCTGCTCTCTACTGCCAACAATTTGTTAGCATTAGGAAGCAGAAACAATACATTGGTTATGCCAAAGAAACATTTTTATTCTGAAGGGATGTATTAAGCTTCTTGGAGGAAGTAGGAAGAGGGAAGTGCTCATGCCATTGTACAGAGCACTGGTGAGACCTCACTTGGAGTATTGTACGCAGTACTGGAGACCGTATCTCCAGAAGGATATTGATACTTTGGAGAGAGTTCAGAGAAGGGCTACTAAACTGGTTCATGGGTTGAAGGATAAAACTTACCAGGAAAGGTTAAAGCATCTTAACATGTATAGCTTGGAGGAAAGACGTAACAGGGGGATATGATAGAAACATTTAAATACATAAAGGGAATCAACACAGTAAAGGAAGAGAGTATATTTAAAAGAAGAAAAACTACCACAACTAGAGGACATAGTCTTAAATTAGAGGGGCAACGATTTAAAAGTAATATCAGGAAGTATTACTTTACTGAGAGGGTAGTGGATGTATGGAATAGCCTGCCAGCAGAAGTGGTAGAGGTAAACACAGTCAAGGATTTTAAGCATGCGTGGGATAGACACAAGGCTATCCTAGCTATAAGACCGGGAACGGGGGACTAATAAAAGTACTCAAAAAAAAAAAAAATTGGGCAGACTAGATGGACCGAATGGTTCTTATCTGCCGACACATTCTATGTTTCTATGTTTCTATGGATAATCATTCCCTCGGTTAATGGGATAAGATGGTTTGTTTTACAAGTAACGTAAGCAGTGGCGGATCCAGAGTCTGGTCTTGGAAGGGGAACTGCCAGATTTTGTCCCAAGTCAGACGCAGTCAGCAAACCATTTCACACAGTCACACACAAGCTTACAATCTAGTGATAGAGGTCACTATATATGTCAATATATTTTACATGTACATCCCTCACAAGGATCAAATGTCTTAAATAAAAAAATGACTCACAAAAAATAAAATTCAACACGGGACAGTAATTCTTGGGGCCATACATGTCAATGTGTGAAAAATGTGCTCCTAAACCAGTATCACTACTGGTTTAGGGAAGAAAAAATAAAAAGCCATTTCCTCTATAAACAAAATAACCCTTCCTATCCCGTGCTGATCACAGTTTGTTACTCTGAACAGTATTCTTCCTACTTTATGGCGCTCCCAGGGGCCGGAGGCTTGCATAATGCCTCTGGAACCCAAATTATATAGAAGACCACCCAAACAATGTAACTCAATCCACCATATATTGTGTAGACCCTTAAGATACCTGTAAGCTCAGCCCTGGTAAATTCTAAACATTTAAGCCAATATAGAGGAAATAGGGTACCACTAGCCATTACAGTAATCAATTTTTTTTAATACATATGTTATGTGGCAGCACTAAACAATTTACAGAATAAAATACATATAGAGAAAATAGTTTACCCTCTTCAGATAAAGAATACCCCCAATCTATAAATTGGTGGTAACACATCAAGCCAAGACTTTGTAATGCATGTCACTCTAATCAGCTTTTTAAGTGGTCTGTGTTTTGATTATCCAGCCCAGAATATGGGATTTTTGGGGATTTGTCCTTTTCTTTACAAATGTTGGAGTGCAACTTACTTCTTAACGTATTCCATGGTTTTAAGTAAGTGCATATTTTTCAGTAGATTCAACAATACCATCACATAGTATAAAGGATATTCTAGACCAATTGACCAAACATGAGACAAACTATTTAAAAAAAATAACTTTAATAACAAATGCTACAAAAATAGCAGACCTAAAAAAATGTATATATACACTTTATTTCTCCTGAATATTTCTAAACCAAGTAATATACAAAGATCTTAAATATTTTTTTGCATGCGATAGCAGCTTTCTTTATGGAATTCTTTCCGCCTTGAAGGTTTTTGACATTTGCAACCGTACCTTATATTAAAATAAAACAAAATAAAAAATAAATTAATATTGCATAATACATTACATTCAATATACTTTATTTATGCATTCTTTACTTAAACTTGAATAAAAAGCCAGTAGTAATATATAGCAGAACACATACATATTAAGTCATATAAAATGGGTGTAAACACAAATAATTTATTATATCCTTGCCTACATAGGACGTGACTGGAGTTATGATCGCAATTTGAAACTGGACAGAGGCACTCCAGCCATATCTGCCGAGGCACCCTCCATCAAATCTCTGTCCTACACATACCTCCTAGTGGCTATTACATCAATAGATTAGGACATATTAAAATAAAAACATAGGTTAACTGTGTATAGTGCATCTGTGCACTTATCTGGTATGCTGTACAATTGGTCCCAGAATGCTTTGTGCATAGGGCTGATTGTATAGTGTACCAGGTGCATGTTTATAATCAAGCCACATCAACAACAAAGTTCAATCACAGGATAGTGGGTTCTATGTTAATGTTCTGTACAGTCAGAATGTAAGAAATACTTACAGCCTTTTCTTCTGCAGACAGCACTCCTTCTACTGCCACGATCTGGTATTGCTTATGTTTTAAAGCTCCTACATATTTCCGGAGAGATTTAAGAGCTGAGCCATCTATATTCTGCTTTAGCAGCTTGTGCATGCTTTCAGGAGGACAACCAGGGTCAAATATTAAAAGACAACAGGTTTTATTCTTCCTCTCTTCTATTCCCACAATTGTACGGCTATGACCTGCATAAATGAGGTACATAAAATAATGAATATCCTCACAATAAATGGAATTTACATTTATATTATCAACAGAGGCTATAAAACTTTGAGTCAAATTAACTGGTGAAAGGTTTTACATTTTCCAACACTAGCTAGCCTAATATAATGAGGAGGTTATACTTCATTGTCAAGAGGTCAGAGGTAGCCAAAAAGATTTAGGCCAATAAGTAAACCAAACGTACTAAGCCAGTACAGGAAGTAGAAATACTGATCAGCCAAAAAGTAATGGGTGCTTGTTTGGGAAGGGTTTACAATGGTCAATTGTCATACAATGGGCTCTGCAAGGGAAGTGTGTGCAGGTCCAATAGCAAGGGATGTAAATCTTGTGGCACACATGACTAATAACTGGTGTGGGCATTTTCCTTGGACTAAACATGTGAGGAATCACATTAGAGCACTAGCCGCAGGCAGAGCCAAGTAAGAGCAAAAGGTTGTGTACAAAATCACATCAATAAATGAGCATGTGAACTGGTTATATACCTTGATGCTGAAGGTAAATAGCAGGTCTGGAGGTACAAACCACCCGACCATTACCACAAGGTGTATCGGACGAGTAGTAGTTTAGCACCCACTCAAACAATAGTGGGTGTGTTCCCGATGAACTGCTTGGCTTATGGAAATCAAGTATTTGAGACCTATGGAAAATGACATATATATTATACATGTCAGTAAACAAAACATTACATTCAGAAATTAGTCACTTGTTGGCATGCACGGGGAATTAAAATATTCTCTTATATTTAAACATATTCAACATATGGCTTTGGCGAAGGACAGAATATTCAACAAGCAAAGCATTTATTTATAGATAAATATTTCACCATAGGGTTTGTTACTTCCGGACTATGGAGCTTATTCACGAAAATTGAATGTGTCTCAGCGGGTCAAGTTGTGAAGGGTGGGTGAATTGCTTTGAAATTAATGCGGGTGTGGGAAAATTGCCCCTGGCCCCCTAATAAATAATGAAAACAAAAGAAAGTTAGTTTTAAAACAAAGACACTGAATTCCAACTCACTTTAATTGCAGGGATGTCAGCAGGCAGTAGATCTCACATGCACCAATCCAAGCTTTGGTGCCCTGTAATCTGCTGTTAAAATGACTGGCACCTTGAGGGTCAAAGCCTTCCTTCCAGGCATTTTCTATCATACATTGGATCTTTGGAATGCAAGGAATTGACCTACAATCTGTTTATAAAAAAAAAAAAAAATATTCTCAAATTGGTTAATCTAAACACTTAGTACTACATAATGAGTGCATTGCTCAATAATAGCATACCAAAGACTTAATAAATGGTGTTATGAGATCTTCCTCAACCTGTAATGGCTAATCTGTGCAACCATGAACTAGAAGTGTGGGAGTAAGCACGTAAACATGCTTTCCAAAGCAGAGCTATAGTTATTTTAATTTCATCAAACATCATCCTAGTATGAGATACTGTGAGTAAAGCTATGGGAAAGCTAAATAAAATAAATAATGCTACTGAATCCGTCACCTAGAAGCAACTTAAAAAATAAAATAAAAAAAATGAAATATAAAAAGAGCAGATCAGGATTTGCGAGTCCCCAGGTAAACACAGCTACTAAAATGGTTACTTATGGTATCTATAATAGTGGTGCCGAATATTTCAACCTCAAAGCCCATACATTGGTTATAGACAATTATGCAAGTGCAGACATATTGGCCCAGATTTAATGCAGGTCGTTACCTGAAAAACTGGTCTTAGCAGTAAATTAGCAGGCATTCTTGATTCAATTACATTAACTAATGCAGTTCGCAGGTGTGGTCAAAGCATTACTGAACCCGATTAAAAAAATCCTAGATGAATACTGTTTGTGTGGTAACAAATGAAAAAAAAAAAAAAAATCCAAAAAAATAAATCATCCACCTAATCCAAAAAAGAAAAAAAATCCCACCGCACCCAACACGTCTATGCTCAGCGGGGGACGGACACAGAATGAAATCAGAGCCCTTTAGGGCTGGGATTTCAATGCCTAAGGAGGCATCTGGTCTCAGTCCTGCCATTAGCTGGTTTTCAACAGAGGACAGATGCAGAATGAAACCACAGCCCAGTAGGTGGCATCTAGGCAGCCCCTGGTCCCATTTATACTTGGAGGCATGGCCTCCTTATTTATTTTAGGGGGGTCAGAGGCACTTGGCTCCTGCTCCTGGCCTATTTAATAAACAGTCAATTTATTAAACAGGAGCATCTAGGATAGTTCAGCGCAGCAGTTTGAGCGCTGAACTGTCAGTGGTGAAATGCAATGCGGCCGTTTCAGCGTGACAATGTAAGTGCTGACAGTTCAGCTCTTACAATCAGAGTAATCCCACCTAATAAATTAACCCCCTAAAAGTTACCCGTCCCCAAACTCTAATACTAACCCTTCCCAAACCCTAATACTAACCCCTCGAACCCTAATATTAATACCCCTAATATTAGCCACCCAAGCCCTAATACTAACCCTCAAGTACTAATTCTAACACTAAGCGCTAATAGTAATAATGCACACCTTGTACGCAATCCCGCGATGAACTGTCCCATCCCCTAAACAGGAAGGCCGGGGTCCATTTCATTTTACTATTACACCCCCAATAATGTTTTTTTTATGAAACACAGCTTTTTTTTTTTATGTTATTGTCTTACAGCTGAACTAGTGCTTTAACGCACGTTAGTCCTGAGGGCTCGTTTGTGACTGAATCGCAAATTTTTTACTTTGTACTTTTAGTTACAATAAGCTGCATATAACTAAAGGAAAAAGTCAAAACGTGAGGTTTGGTGGAAATACATTCGAATTCATAAAACAAATCTACAGAAGGGATTAACAATTATAAATGCCAGGTGAAGCAGTTTTTCAAGTGCTATATGATGGTGCAAAGAAAGACAAGTCCAAGACAACCAACTATTTAGTTGGTATAGATTTGCATACCTTGTAAGCGGTTTTTAAAGGCGTCATTCAACAACATAGAGGACAGTAGCATTTGAAAATTCCGGAAACCACACCCCCATCCTTTATCTCCTCCAGAATTGCTGAAATGGTCCAAATGTGAACAAAGCCAGACACGGTTCACTTCCGGAGCTGAGCTGTGATAGTATTTACACAATGCTTCTAGAACTCCTTAAAAAAAAATAAAAAAAAAAGAGAATTTTTTAAAACTTGACAGAATTAAAATGCAAAAGAAAAAAGCATGATCATTTACTAGTAACAGTGAATCTACAAGTATGTACGTAGTTATTCTATACCCCACAACCATCCATCTTCATTTAAAACAGGATCCTTTTCCCGTCATGGTTTCACCCTAAAGCATGGCTTGACAAATTTAATTTAATTTTAGGAGTCAGACAATGGCACATCAATCACACACACACATAGCCACTCACACACCTCACATACATGCACACACACAAAACAAGTTAACATTTATTTTTTTTAAAGAAAAAATACATTTTTTAATGTGTGTCCCCCTCCCTGCTGCTTTACTTCAGTGCAGGGGAAGGGGACATTCGTGCTGCAGCTGTCTTGATTGATCTTCCTGCTGAGTTCCGGTATGTCACGTGACACCCAGACCGTAGACTGCATTGCGCAAGGGGGCGGAGCTTCCCCCCTCACGCTGCAAGAAAAAAAAAAAAAATACAGATGGTAGCGGCAAGTGGCTCCAGTACCTGGTCTAATTTTCTGGTCGCCATGGCAACCTGGCTCTCAGGGTTTGTTGAGCCATGGCCTAAAGTGTCCCAATTCTTTGAGACATTGAACGACCAAAATGATTAACCTTTACACTCTTTACAGAGTGAATGCGAATTGCTACTGGTTCCTGCTACATGGAAAAAAAACCTTCACACGGTCAGGGAGAACGGGCATTTCTCATTAGCTGCAAAACCTAGCAAAGTATGATTTTTAAATAACTAAGTATTTCTTATTTTAACCAATGCAAATATGCATTTTAAAGTACTTTACTTTAGCAAGGACTTTTGGGCACCAGACAGTCCTTTAAGAAGCACTGTATGCATAAACATAGTAAAGATATTAATCATTTCGATTGTTTTAAAACAAATACATAATGTGGTTATATTCAGAAAACACCAGAAAATAAAATATCCTGCAATATATGAATTTTCAACAAATCTCATGTATTCTGGCCCAACATGTTCCGATGTACTTGCTTAACCGGACTTAAATAACCAATGTTGCTATCTTGACAAAATGCTATTGACAGCTTTGGTTGGGTTTGCATTTAGCAAATGGAAATGTGTAAAAGTAATCCATATTACACAGAAGCATGCCCAAATTTACCTGATGTCTTAGTTCTACCATCATCTACACCAGTAGCTAACGTTTCCATCATTCGTGTTCTCTGTACATGAAAATCCATGGGTTGCATTCTTCCCCTTGCGACAGCCTTTTCTAGATTTTGCAGAGATTGCTGCTTAAATCCTCCAGAGTTATCTAATCCAAATTGTTTCTGTATAGATGAATTTTAGCAAATGGTAATTACATATGCATGGAAAAAAGGGCAGCTCTCAACAGCGACTGTCTTCAATATTAAACAATTACCACTAGCTAATTTAGATACATCAGGCTTAACAATGCATTTAGCAGGGATAGGCACATGTCTGCAAGTCAGTTGCTGTGGAAAAAGTTTGCTAGCAAAATAGAAGTTTTAGACCACAGCAGCTGAAGTGCTAACAGGCAGATATCCTTGGGAACAAACAGGCGGTGGACAACCTGAAACAAATAAGAAAACAATGTGAATGACATGCTTGATCATTAGTATTTCCAGGACTGACAATAGAAACATAGAAACATAGAATGTGTCGGCAGATAAGAACCATTCGGTCCATCTAGTCTGCCCAATTTGTTTTTATTTTTTTTTGAGTACTTTTTCTTAGTCCCCCATTCCCGGTCTTATAGCTAGGATAGCCTTGTGTCTATCCCACGCATGCTTAAAATCTTTGACTGTGTTTACCTCTACCACTTCTGCTGGCAGGCTATTCCATACATCCACTACCCTCTCAGTAAAGTAATACTTCCTGATATTACTTTTAAATCGTTGCCCCTCTAATTTAAGACTATGTCCTCTAGTTGTGGTAGTTTTTCTTCTTTTAAATATACTCTCTTCCTTTACTGTGTTGATTCCCTTTATGTATTTAAATGTTTCTATCATATCCCCCCTGTTACGTCTTTCCTCCAAGCTATACATGTTAAGATGCTTTAACCTTTCCTGGTAAGTTTTATCCTTCAACCCATGAACCAGTTTAGTAGCCCTTCTCTGAACTCTCGCCAAAGTATCAATATCCTTCTGGAGATACGGTCTCCAGTACTGCGTACAATACTCCAAGTGAGGTCTCACCAGTGCTCTGTACAATGGCATGAGCACTTCCCTCTTCCTACTGCTAATACCTCTCCCTATGCAACCAAGCATTCTGCTAGCATTTCCTGCTGCTCTATTGCATTGCCTACCTACCTTCAAGTCCTCTGAAATTATAACTCCTAAATCCCTTTCCTCAGATGTTGTGGTTAGGACTGTACCAAATAGTCTATATTCTGCTTTTGGGTTTTTACGCCCAAGGTGCATAATCTTGCACTTGTCCACATTAAATGTCAGTTGCCACTGCTCTGACCATTTTTCTAGTTCAGCTAAATCATTTGCCATTTGGCTTATCCCTCCATGAATATCAACCCTGCTGCAAATCTTTGTATCATCAGCAAAAAGACATACTTTGCCAACAAGACCTTCTGCAATATCGCTAATAAAAATATTAAAGAGAATGGGTCCAAGAACAGATCCCTGAGGTACCCCACTAGTAACAAGACCTTGCATCGAATATACCCCATTGACTACAACCCTCTGTTGCCTGTCACTCAGCCATTGTCTAATCCATTCAACAATGGTGTAATACAGGGCTCGACAAACCCCGGGCGCCAGGTCGCCATGGCGACCAGGAAATCAGACCTGGCACCCGGGTAACGTGAGCCCCGCGTTGTGCCCTCGGCAATGCAATCGTTTTTTTCCATTTTCAGTTTTGCAGCAGCGGTGCGCAAGGGAGCAGAGTGAGTGCACCGGCTGCACAGACTTCCTGCTCCGCCCCCTCGCGCACCGCGTTATCACCCGGGAGCATAGCAGGGAAGTTGCTCTGTGCCACCAGGCTGCAACAGAAACATCCCCCTTCCCTGCATTGAGGTGTAATAGCTAGCAGGGAGGGGGGACATTGATAGGTGAACTTTTTTTTTTTTCCTTAAAAAAAACCCCAAAGACCTGCTGTCTTGTGTATGTTTCTGCCTGGATGTGTTTGTGTGTACATGTGTGTGTGACTGGATGTGTTTGTGTGTATATATGTGTGTTACTGGATGTGTATTTGTGTGTGTGTATATGTGTCTGCCTGGATGTATTTGTGTGTATATATGTGTCTGCCTGGATGTGTGTGTGTGTGTGTGTATATGTGTCTGCCTGGATGTATTTGTGTGTATATATGTGTCTGCCTGGATGTCTGTGTGTATAAATGTGTCTGCCTGGATGTCTTTGTGTGTGTATGTATATGTGTGACTGGATGTGTTTGTGTGTATATATGTGTGTGACTGGATGTGTTTGTGTGTACATGTGTGTGTGACTGGATGTGTTTGTGTGTACATGTGTGTGTGACTGGATGTGTTTGTGTGTATGTATGTGTGTGACTGGATGTGTTTGTGTGTATGTATGTGTGTGACTGGATGTGTTTGTGTTTATGTATGTGTGTGACTGGATGTGTTTGTGTTTATGTATGTGTGTGACTGGATGTGTTTGTGTTTATATATGTGTGTGACTGGATGTATTTGTGTATATATATGTGTCTGCCTGGATGTGTGTGTGTTCAAATGTGTCTGCCTGGATGTCTTTGTGTGTATAAATGTGTCTGTCTGGATGTCTTTGTGTGTGTGTGTATGTATATGTGTGACTGGATGTGTTTGTGTGTATGTATGTGACTGACTGGATGTGTGGGTGTTTGTATGTATATGTAGAAAAACAAGGTGTAACAGGTTTCGCACTCAGAAGTGGAGGGTGCAAGGAGAGGACTTTCACCCTAGTGAAATAAAGTATCCTGAATGTATATGGGACAGACTATGTGTGTGACTGCGTGTGTTTGTGTTTATGTACCGTTGGCTGGCTCCTAGATTTTTTATCTGGCTCCTAAAACTCAGATAAATTTGTCAAGCCCTGGTGTAATATGTATAGACAGTGATAATGAATATATAATGAATATAAGAAAATAACTCACAAACATTTTACTTGGGCCTTGAGTACAAAAGAAATAATCACTCCCACTATTTTGACTACCACTTAGGTAGTTATTTAAGGATCTCCAACTCTACCTCCAAGCAAGAGAAACACTAATCATTATATATGAAAAAAGTATAGACTTTTTTTGAAGTAGGTACCTTACATTGAAGTAAGCAATGCAATTCACCCGTAGGAGCGGGCTTCCTCCAGGCTAGATATAAAGTACCACTCTTTCTTACACTCCTATGTGTTTCATATATATTTGCATGCTTCACTTTGTTAACATGTGTTTTAATTATTTATGTATGCAAATACTTGGTGCAGAGTTATATTGCACATTCACTTACAAATATCCACTTTCCTCGAGGGTATAAACACTGAAAGAAGATCTGCATAAACCCTCTGAGATCCAGCAAGGCTGCGATAATACAAATATGCAGCCACAAAGTAAAAGCGTAAAACAGAAGTTACATAGTCGCAACCGGAAGTGGACGTTCCGCCACTGAAAAAACATTGAGACAGGAAGATGAAGGCAACTGAATATCTGTTTCTTCATGCCGAATTGCTGCTGAACCTGTTTCTACTTACTTCATTATAAGCTATCTACTGCAATAGAGCAATTCTTTTGCTTGGTATATATGTACTTAGAAGTGGGAGTCAAAATACTGGGAGAGGTTATCCCCACTCAAGGTGCATATTAAACCTATATATATAAAACACACTTTTGTTCTTTTTTTCTCACATGTTAATGCTGGAAAATACCATTGGTGGAGCAATTTACATGCAAGATTGAGTTGTAATATACATTCTTTGGAATATCTTATCCTTTATCAATCACATGGGGGGATACCATTGTAGGGTCTTTGTACAATTATAAGTGCTTCTTTTCTCACATTTATGTTTATATGTCTTTCTAACACCATTTAAAACACCATAGATTGGGGTCAGGAAGGCAGTTTACTAAAGCACAATCAGCTATACATGCACTGATTTGTGTACAGGTAAATGCCATGTGATTAAATACACAATGACATATACTTCTACAGTATAGACCTACACCTTGTTAGACATCCTACTACTTGCTCATGACATTCTATCAGCTGACTAACCTCCTACACGTCTTACTATAGCTATAAACATATGCACATGAAGTAATTCTATATAAATAATGCTAACTGGTGGATACAGTTTGTACATCTGTCACTTTGGTGTGTGGCAATCAAATTGATTGGATGTTTGTAGCCCCAAACCAGAGACATCACACAGCGCCAGTATTGGGAAGCTGATGTAGGGTATATGCATTTTTAAAACATATTTGGTCTTAACCCCTTCGCGACCGATGACGGTCCTGGACCGTCATAGGGAAATCTCCCTTCGTGACCGATGACGGTCCAGGACCGTCATGCAGGTCTGATCGCGGTATGCACGCTGGCATACCGCGATCGCGCTACCAACGACATGGCTAAGTGTCTCGATACCGAGACACTTCAGCCATGTCGATTGAGGACCCCCCAGGAAACATCTGGGCACTGTGACAGCCAATCACAGTGCCCGGATGTTAATAGCTGTCAGTCTATAGTCTCTCCCTGCTCCACGGTGATCGTGGGGCAGAGAGAGACTAAATATAGTGTGTGAAGTCTCCCCCTGGTCCCCCCCAGTAACAACCAGCCCCCCAAAGGATTTTTTTAATTAAAAATAATAATAATAAATTGTATAAAAATAAGAAGTTATTCCGTAGAGGACCAATGACATGTTATGTCTGTCTGTGGTCCTCTAGGGATATTTTATTTAAAAAAAAAAAAGACTGCTAGTGGGGCCAGCAGTAGATAGGGGCCCGCAGCAGCTGGATATTTGATCCATGCAGCCGCAGGATAGCAAAAATCAGTGCTTCCTATTATAGACTACATTTCCTATTCTGCTACAGTAGCTTTTGGCTGGCTGAGCATGATAGGAAATGTAGTCACAAGTATTACATAATAAATACACGTTTTAAAGCTGCAATAACCATATCCTAAATTTTGCCCTGTACCTGCCACATAAACCTAGCACACCTGTGGGGTACCGCTATACTCAGGGGAAGTTGCTGAACATATATTGGGGTTTTGTTTGGCAATAAAATAGGCATGAATTTAAAGGGGCTGTTCTAAGTTTCAAAGTGTGTGGAAATAAAACACACACAAAATTACTACGCCAAAACTTGTCAAAGATTGGTGGTAAAATGACAGAGTGAAAAGTGTCAAATTACCCCAAGTTGAATGCCCTGGGATGTCTACTTTATAAAAATGTGTACATGTGGGGGGTTATTCAGCAATTCATATCAGATATCGGTGTTACAGTGTCACTAACGCTAATTTTTAATAAAAATTGTTTTGAAACAGCTAAATGCTACTTGTATTTATTAACCTAAAACATGCAAAAAAAAAAAGCAAAAAAACATATAAACATTGGGTATTTCTGAACTCAGGACCTATAGTCGAATCTATTTAGCATGTTTTTTCATTAGCTTTTGAAGCTTAGTAAAAGAATTTACAAAGAAAAGTCAGGAAAGGTGTTTATTTTATTTAATTCTAACCATATTTTACTTTTTTTTACACAATACAATAAATGATATGAACAAAATAATGTCATGAAAAGAAAGCCCTTCTTGTCCTGATAAAACAATATATAATATGTGTGGGTACAGAAACTGACAAAGAAGAAAATTAAAGCTAAACACAAACACCTCAGAAGTGTTAAAACAGCCTCGGTCACTAACGCACAACATTCCAAAAACAGTCTGGTCATGAAGGGGTTAAATATGGGCCAATTATTATTTGTTGTTAGTTCAACAATGACAGGGATTACCAATGAACATATTTTTAAAGGTATACACAAATCACACTGTACTGGAAATATTATATTAAAGTGAGCAAAGTACCTGCAGTTTCTGAAATTCCTCCTTCTCTTTTAGCAATTCTTCTTCTCTTCTACGTTTGTCTTCCTCAGTCTGGAGCTTCCTAGCCAAATAAAGATCACTAGATGCTTCAGCTGTTGACCCTAGAATAAACAAAACTACATGATGCAACCTAAGAATTCCGGTTTTAGGCGGTGTATAATTTAAAGTAAAAGGAACAAATAAGATAAAAACAACGAGTTGTAAAAGTGAATACAACCGAGAAAGATGATGGGGTGACCTGCTGAAACAGCAGAAACAGGAAGGCGAGTGAGGAGTTAAGCACACGCAAAGGATTAGTAAGGATAAAAGCTGGTATAAGTTCCAGCCCTACTAATATGGGTGTTATTCTGCCTTTCATGTCATTTACAGAGCGTTACGTAATTGGTTTAAAAAGGGATTAGGGCATAAAAGTAAAAACAAGCTGCATTAAAAGGTTCAGCTTTTGTCCTGGTCCAATGTGGTGGAACAATTAACTTACCTGTGACTTCTCAGCATGTTCTGTGCTCCCTCTTCACTGTACTAAGTATTTGTGTTTTCGGTCATTTACAGATTTTTTGCAGATGCACAGAAACACCATTCACGATGAGATTGTACAATAGGGCTTGATGAAAATGTGGGAGCTAGCAAGTGGTGTTGATTATTAATTTAATGCATGCCAATGAGAGAAAAGAACATTTAACCTTTTAGGTGCCAATTGAGTGACAATATAATAAAACAAGTAGGGTTTTGTTATTAGCTACCTATTTAGGACCTATGTTGCTACACCGGGTACCATACATCACCTCAAACATATAAAGCCAATAATTTGGAAGTTGCTGTCCTATGTGCTCTAATTTTGTGTAGCACTATTACTCACATTACATAATGTAACTCTTACCTACACTGTAAAAGGGTTTGGATACCCTACCTAGCCGGTATTATTTATTTTACAGGCCGGTAAAAATTGGTTTGAGGCCAATGTTAAGTCTATGGAGACAATAGCACAGTCAGTACTTTTATAAAGAAAAGGTGTCAACCCTTCAGTCCCCAAAACAGTTCACTCCCTATTTGCCATTGGCTGTGTGGTACTTTGAATATAGAGGAAAAGATGGAGCTGGATATAGACCAAAAGTCGATTTTAGCTATTTGTATTGTTGTTGGAAGGTCAGTGTGTTGAAGACATCACAACACAAGTCAGGGAGTGAAAAGTAAGAGTATTCTGAGAAAGATTAATTGCACTGTAAGTAATTGTGTTCCCAAAGCCTCACCAAAGACAGTGCCGTGGCTGGCTTCTCATAATGTCCCCCGACACATACCTGAGCAAAGTTAGTTACTGGCTAGAGCTGCACAAGCTGAATTTCATTTCAAAATGGTGGATTTGTGTAACAATTAATCTATTGCAGATAAATCAGTGGAGCAGAGAATATTTTATATTTTTGTCATAACTTACAAAGAGAAGAGTAATGTATACTGAACAAAATAAGTCAAGAAAAAAATGCTACCTTCATTAAGGTTGCTTTCCTCCATATGCAGGTTTACATGTTCTTCAAGGATCTGACAGCTAGAACATACCAAGGAACACATTGGACATTCATACTGTTTGGCATCACCTAAGATATAGAGATAAAAAACCATGAAAAACTGATGCCTATCAACTTAAAGAAAGATTATGTTTCTGCTGTCATACCAGGAAACTGTTAAATGTGGTTCACATATGACAAAGTATACATCTAGAGACTATGAGAAAAGAGTGGTTATAGCAGAACATTAACCCTTCACATGTCTTTTGCAGACATAATAAGCATAATCGCTGCGCAACACGTGGAGTGCCACCTGTATTTGTAATTATTCAGTGGCTGGAGGTAGAGCTGGTCTATGTTGATGTAAAGGCTCTCAGTTAAACTTGTTTAAATAAATAGTAGTAGATACCTAGAACAATCTCCCAGTTGAATTAGTACAAAACATCACTGCAAAGGAATTCAAAAATTTGCCAGGTAGGTGCACTACACTCTACAGTCAGATGGGCCAACGAGTTCTTAACACCTTACTGACAGAGGCTGTTTTTCTCACTTGCCCATTTTGCGTTTAACTGCAATTTAATTTGTTCTCTTTGAATGCACCCACACATTATATCCTGTTTTTTTTAATCGCCATAATTTTTTTTTCTTAAGATACCATTATTTTCAAGATATTTTGTATTTTACATAAAAACAATAAATCATAAAATATGATGAATTTTTTTTTGACAAAACACTAATACTTTTTCTAACTTTAACCTGGAAAATCAACTACATAATTACAAACTATAACAAAGAACCCATCTAAATAAATTCAAAGTATAGTGCATACTTTTGCTCCTAGGAACGATTGTATGTGCACCGGAGGGATATTTTCAGCGTTGACTGATGCCTCCTAATGGAAACACCGTCTTGACTGCCTCCGGTGGCCTTAAATGTTTTTGGGCGGCGCTACTAACCCTCATCACAATAATAAAAAAGCAACCACCATATATTGGGATTGACCTCAGAAGAAGCCATAAAGTGAAATGCATTGAGTTTCCGGTTTTCTTTTTGTTTGGTGTTTATGTATGCTATAATTATAACGAACTGTGAATTAGAAGTTTTGTTTTTATAGTTATTACATATTTTATGTTAAATTCTATTAAAAGGTTATACATGTCTTCTTCCTGCTCTGGATTGTAATAGACTCAGAAGTATAAAAGTATGTGATATAAAAATATGTGATAATTCATTAATGTTTTCTCTCTGTTTAAAACCTTTCTGAAATGTTTTCTTCTCTTGCCTTACAGCACTGTCATTTCTCTAAGTTTATATTCCACTGTGGGAAACGGGGAGGGGGGCGCGCAAGAGGCGAGGATAATTATGAAATATGCCTCCTGTCCTGTGGCCAAAGAAAATTAAAGGAAGTACACGGTATCTGAAAATAATCAACATCAGCAGTTTTAAAGTTTATGATATTGAAAAGAAGAGTTCACATAAAAAAATTTTTTATAGAAACATATTTTACTACTGATCCTAATGTGAGGGTAAGATGGTTTAAAACTGTATTAGACATGTGCAAAACTAAAAATTTTGTTTAGTTTTCGTCCATTCTAAAACGAATTTCGTTCATTACTGCAGGGCTCGACAAACCCCGGGCGCCAGGTCGCCATGGCGACCAGGAAATCAGACCTGGCGCCCGGGTGTTGTTTGTCACAGGGAGCCCTTGCAGACTGCCATCCGTTTTACTTTCAGCGCGAGGGGAGAAAGTCTGTGCGGATCACACAGACTGTAAGCTCCGCCCCCTCGCGCAACACGTTGTAGTGCCGATTGTCACGTGACAACACGGGCAGGAACCAAAAGAAGCTCGGGCTCCAGCATAAATGTCCCCCTCCCTTGCAATGAGGTAAGCAGCAGGGAGGGAGGACACCGTAAGAAATACATTTTTGTTCTTTGGTCTGTGTGTATGTATGAGTGAATGTAACTGGCTATGTATGTATGAGTGAATGTAACTGGCTATGTATGTATGAGTGAATGTAACTGGCTATGTATGTATGAGTGAATGTAACTGGCTGTGGATGTATGAGTGAATGTAACTGGCTGTGGATGTATGAGTGAATGTAACTGGCTGTGGATGTATGAGTGAATGTAACTGGCTGTGGATGTATGAGTGAATGTAACTGGCTGTGGATGTATGAGTGAATGTAACTGGCTGTGGATGTATGAGTGAATGTAACTGGCTGTGGATGTATGAGTGAATGTAACTGGCTGTGTATGTATGAGTGAATGTAACTGGCTGTGTATGTATGAGTGAATGTAACTGGCTGTGTATGTATGAGTGAATGTAACTGGCTGTGTATGTATGAGTGAATGTAACTGGCTGTGTATGTATGAGTGAATGTAACTGGCTGTGTATGTATGAGTGAATGTAACTGGCTGTGTATGTATGAGTGAATGTAACTGGCTGTGTATGTATGAGTGAATGCAACTGGCTGTGTATGTATGAGTGAATGTAACTGGCTGTGTATGTATGAGTGAATGTAACTGGCTGTGTATGTATGAGTGAATGTAACTGGCTGTGTATGTATGAGTGAATGTAACTGGCTGTGTATGTATGAGTGAATGTAACTGGCTGTGTATGTATGAGTGAATGTAACTGGCTGTGTATGTATGAGTGAATGTAACTGGCTGTGTATGTATGAGTGAATGTAACTGGCTGTGTATGTATGTATGTATGTGTGAATGTAACTGGCTGTGTATGTATGAGTGAATGTAACTGGCTGTGTATGTATGTATGTATGTATGTATGTATGTGTGAATGTAACTGGCTGTGTATGTATGAGTGAATGTAACTGGCTGTGTATGTATGTATGTATGTGTGAATGTAACTGGCTGTGTATGTATGAGTGAATGTAACTGGCTGTGTATGTATGAGTGAATGTAACTGGCTGTGTATGTATGAGTGAATGTAACTGGCTGTGTATGTATGAGTGAATGTAACTGGCTGTGTATGTATGAGTGAATGTAACTGGCTGTGTATGTATGAGCGAATGTAACTGGCTGTGTATGTATGAGCGAATGTAACTGGCTGTGTATGTATGAGCGAATGTAACTGGCTGTCTATGTATGAGCGAATGTAACTGGCTGTGCATGTATGAGTGAATGTAACTGGCTGTGTATGTATGGGTGAATGTAACTGGCTGGGTATGTATGAGTGAATGTAACTGGCTGTGGATGTATGAGTGAATGTAACTGGCTGTGTATGTATGAGTGAATGTAACTGGCTATGTATGTATGAGTGAATGTAACTGGCTATGTATGTATGAGTGAATGTAACTGGCTATGTATGTATGTGTGAATGTAACTGGCTGTGTATGTATGAGTGAATGTAACTGGCTATGTATGTATGTGTGAATGTAACTGGCTGTGGATGTATGAGTGAATGTAACTGGCTATGTATGTATGTATGTATGTATGTATGTATGTGTGAATGTAACTGGCTGTGTATGTATGAGTGAATGTAACTGGCTGTGTATGTATGCATGTATGTGTGAATGTAACTGGCTGTGTATGTATGAGTGAATGTAACTGGCTGTGTATGTATGAGTGAATGTAACTGGCTGTGTATGTATGAGTGAATGTAACTGGCTGTGTATGTATGAGTGAATGTAACTGGCTGTGTATGTATGAGTGAATGTAACTGGCTGTGCATGTATGAGTGAATGTAACTGGCTGTGCATGTATGAGTGAATGTAACTGGCTGTGCATGTATGGGTGAATGTAACTGGCTGGATATGTATGAGTGAATGTAACTGGCTGTGGATGTATGAGTGAATGTAACTTGCTGTGTATGTATGAGTGAATGTAACTGGCTGTGTATGTATGAGTGAATGTAACTGGCTGTGTATGTATGAGTGAATGTAACTGGCTGTGCATGTATGAGTGAATGTAACTGGCTGTGCATGTATGAGTGAATGTAACTGGCTGTGCATGTATGGGTGAATGTAACTGGCTGGATATGTATGAGTGAATGTAACTGGCTGTGTATGTATGAGTGAATGTAACTGGCTGTGTATGTATGAGTGAATGTAACTGGCTGTGTATGTATGAGTGAATGTAACTGGCTGTGTATGTATGTGTGAATGTAACTGTTTGTGGTGTGTGTGTGAATATAACTGACTGTATGTGGTGTGTGTGTGTGAATGTAACTGACTGTTTGTGGTGTGTGTGTGAATGTAACTGACTGTATGTGGGGTGTGTGAATGTAACTGGCTGTGTATCTGGCGTGTGTGAATGTAACTGGCTGTGTATGTGAGGTGGGTGTATGCGACTGTCTCCGTGCGTTTATGATATTGTGATGTGCCGTTGTCTGGCTCCTAAATTTTTTAGCTGGCTCCTAAAACTAAATTAAATTTGTCAAGCCCTGCATTACTGCATTCGTTTCAGACGAAATTCGTTCATTATTTTCGTTTCGTTTAATTTTATTTGTTCGTTTTATAGAATACGTGTAATACTATTGGCTTTCTATAAACCGAACGAGAGCCCCAATTCTTATGAATGGGGCTCTCGTTTGGTTCATAGAAAGGCAATAGTACTACATGTTTTCTATAAGCCGAAAGTCTATAAACCGAACGTTCGGTTTATAGACTTTCGGCTTATGGAATACATGTAATCCTATTGCTATTCTATAAACCAAACGTTCGGTTTATATGCTGTCGGCATTTAACTATACGGAGACAGAGTCTCCATTCATTATGAATTCATAAATTTATGAATGGAGACTCTGTCTCTGTGTAGTGAAATGCAGACAGCCTATAAACCGAACGTTCGGTTTATAGGCTGTCGGCTTATGGAATACATGTAATCCAATTGCTATTCTATAAACCAGGGCTTGACAAATTTAATTTGATTTTAGGAGCCAGAAATTTTTTTTAGGAGCCAGACAATCACGCAAACATAAACACAATTCATTAACACACACGTCTACTTCACATATATACAAACACACCTACTTTACATATACACATATATCCAAACATCTCACACACACCTACTTTACATATACACATATATCCAAACACCTCACACACACCTACTTTACATATACCCATATATACAAACACCTCACACACACACACAACAACTTTACATATACACATATATCCAAACACCTCACACACCCCTACTTCACATATACACATATATCCAAACACCTCACACACACCTACTTTACATATACACATATATCCAAACACCTCACACACACCTACTTCACATATACACAAACACCTCACACACACACCCATATATACACAAACACCTCACACACACACCTACTTTACATATACACATATACACAAACACCTCACACACACCTACTTTACAATACATACAAACACACACCCACCTCACACAGTCTTTTCTTGGGGGTTTCTTCTTGGTGTGTACACCCTCCCTGCTGCTTTACCTCACTGCAGGGCAGGGGGACATTCGTGCTGCAGCTGAACTTGGTCGGCGTGCTGAGTGCCAGGATGTCACGTGACGACACCCGGCACTCAGACACGCGCTGCGTGAGGGGGTGGAGCTTGCAGTCTGTGCCATCGGCCATCGGCACAGACTTTACCCCCTCGCGCTGCAGAAAAATCGGATGGCAGCGGCAAGGGGACCATGAGGCTGACAGCACCCAGGCGCCAGGTCTAATTTCCTGGTCGCCATGGCGACCTGGCGCCTGGGGTTTGTCGAGCCCTGCTATAAACCGAACGTTCGGTTTATAGAATAGCAATAGGATTACATGTATTACATAAGCCGACAGCCTATAAACCGAACTTTCGGTTTATAGGCTGTCGGCATTTCACTACACGGAGACAGAGTCTCCATTCATAAATTTATGAATGGAGACTTTGTCTCCGTGTAGTGAAATGCTATTGTATTCTATAAACCGACTCTATTTCGGCTTATAGAATGCAATAGTACTACGAATGGACGAATGATTTTCGTTTATTAACCATTCGTTCATTCGGCTTTCGTTAGCTTAGCATTTTCGTTATTCGTTTTTCGGACGAATGCACATGTCTAAACTGTATCATGTGGAGTATGTAAAAAAAAAAAATATATATATATTTATCTAAAAAATAAGCCAACAAACATCTACACACCTTTAGTAGGTGTGTCTAGGATATCTGCATGCTCGGTCCTTACGTGGAATTCTAGCACTTCAACTGAGGTTTCCACTCTGCAGCAGAAAGGGCACTCTGGTGGGATATCCATGTCACATGGGGTTGGGGATTCCGATGCATCTATATCAGATTCAAACTTGTGGTGTTTGCTCTTTTCTTTCATTGCGTTAGAATCAGTTACGTCCAACGCAGAACTTGAAGGATCACAAGAGACTGCCACAGACTGCAAGTTTCCTGCTTGTAGGCTTTTGGAAAGACTCATATCATTGCACGTTTCCTCAGACAACCCATTTTCCTCTATACAATTTGCTGAATAGGAGATTTCTGGTCCTGTACAGTCTGAGACATCATTCCAAGAGTCTAGCATGTCCTCATGAGCAGTGTGGATGTGAAAGTTGAGTTCATCATAAGTTAGCCCAGGAATTGTGCAGAGAGGACAGGAGACTTCCTCCTCCATGTGTATTAGTAGCATATGGCTCTTCATGTCATCTTCACAGAGCACTTCCTGAGTGCAGATGTCACAGACCAGCATTATAGAGAGGTCACTGTTTTGTAAGGTTGGCAGTCCAATTAAAAAATGGATCAAGATCCCTGAAAAGATTGACAAAAGAAAATGTGAACTGAATTGTTTGTTTAAATTTCGATTATAACACTCATCACTGTAAAATGTTAAACTGAGAGTTAAACTGGCTGACGCTTGCCTCCAGGCTCACTCTCCAGCTAGCGTGCTGAGTGCATAACCACTTCTCTGGAAAGCTTCCCCCCTACCTGAGCAGCCTGATCACTCTTTACTCCCTACACATCTTACAATCTCAGATCCTGCATGAACCCTTCACTAATGATCCCTCAGTTCAAAAAGGAAGAAGATTGAGGTGCGTTCTCTTTCAGAGCTCCACATATGTGGAATAGACTCCCTGATTCTGCCAAATCATCCTCTAGTCTAAAATCCCTGAAAACGATGGTGTCTCCCAAATTCTCAAAACAGATTGTACCTTTTATTAGTTTACAAACTCCTTTGTATACTGTACATGTTGTTGTTTTTGTATTAAAAATTATTTACCCTGTATGTTCTCCTTCCAACTTGTTTAAATATATGTATGTATGTATTTTTAATCTACGGTTAAAATCTGTGTAATTCCATTCCAGAAAATTCACACAGCCAGAGATCACACAAACAAGAAATGAAAGACAAAATAAGGACACTATATTTGCATTACACACTACGAACATTGCGATTTTCATTTTCCTTCTTGTGCTGTTCAGTGCATATTAGAAAGTTAAGGACATTGAAACTCATTAATATGCATCATTGGGCACAAGCTGCTTAATCTTTTCACTGTCAGCGGCATAACTAAACATGATGTGCCCTATGATTCTGACAGCATCTAATTAATACAAAAAGAGAGTAGTAATAGCGCACAGTTCATAGACACTTGCATGTGCAAAAATGGAATGAAATATGCCCTTATGGTGACCACAAAAATAAATACATAATAACATGCATCAATAGTGTAAAAACTTACGACTTGGTAGAAATAAATTCACATAAAGTGTATCACTGTGCATAAATGTCAAAACACAGCAATGGCAGTTCACACAAGTGCAAAAACACACAAAAATAATAATAAAGGTGTGCACACATTATATATATATATATATATATATATATTAGGGATCGACCGATATTGATTTTTTGGAGCCGATACCGATACCGATAACCTGTGAACTTTCAGGCCGATAGCCGATAACTTATACCGATATTTCGTGCATTTTAATTTTTTGGGAAAAAAAACAATTTCTACACAAATCTGCTGTTAAATGAACATGTTTATTGTTAACGTTTAGCTTTTTTTTGTAAATCTTTTTCATTGCTAAATAAAAATAAATAATGCAGCAAAACAATGGTGATATGGTCAAATACAACAAATTGGACCACTTTTTTTTTTTTTTAAAATAAATATCAGTCAAAAGGTAACAAGAACAACAATGTTCAATTGCACATAGTCCATACTTAGATTAAATCTTAGTAAAATGAGCAGCAATGACATAGGCAATTATATCAAAGGGACACTACAGTAAATATAAGCAAGGCATCAAAACAGCTTAATTAACCCCTTAGTGACAAGACATTTTCACCTTGACTTTCCCTTGGTGACAATGGCTGTTTTGACATTTCTAGGGTGTTTGTGTTTAGCTGTAATGTTTTGCTTTCTCACATACAGTACCCACACAAATTATATGTTGTTTTTATCGTCATAAGAAGGGCTTTCATTAGATACCATTATGTTCATCATATCTTATAATTTACTACAAAAAAAATCATAAAATATGATGAAAAATTTAAAAAAACCCACTTTTTCTAACTTTGACCTAAAATATAATTTACACAAATAAAATCATTAAAAAAGACCCCGTCTAAATAGTTTCTAAATGTTGTCCCGAGTTCAAAAATATGCATGTTTCCATATTTTTCGGTATTTTTTTGCGAGTTATGGGGCAAAAACCAAAAATAGTGTTTTTGGTTTTTTCCTATATTGATCTTTTGACCCCAACCCGAACCCAAAATTTAACCCTAACACTAAATTTAACCCCAACTCTAATCCTTATTATATCCCTTAATATTTTTTAACTTTAATTTAATTTTAACCCTATCCCTTATGCTAAAAAAGATTTAATTTTAACCCTATAGGCTAATATAGCTAAATAACCTATTTTTATTTAATTAAATATGTATTTTAATTATTTTCCATTGCAATGCTACTAAACCACCACTAGGGGTAGTCAAGTAGCATATTCAGAGCGACGGAAGTGAAGTTACTTTCACTTCCGAAGCTCAGACCGGCAGAGGACTTAGCCATATTGACGGAGCAGCATGCTCCGTCAATATGGCTCCCCACGATCGCTCCGTGGGGCGATCGTGGGGGTCCCAAAATAGAAATATCAGTGCTGGCTATTGCCTCGATGTCGAGGCAATAGACCAGCACTGTTAAAGCGGTTTTCGCGATCGTTGATCGCGAAAACTGCTTCATTCAAATATCGGCATTATCGGTAAAGTTAGATGCCGATACCGATAATTTAGGAAACTGTGAATATCGGCCGATAATATCGGTTAATCCGATAATCGGTCGATCCCTAATATATATATATATATATATATATATAAATGCAAAGGTACTTAGCACCAGTCTTCTAGTGCTGTATGTATCTGAAAAAATAAAGATGAACAAGAAAAAAATCCTAGTGCAATATGTACTGCAAGTGGTGATCTTCTGAATATAGACAGAATAGGGAATCAAAACTCACAAACGCAGCTCCTATAACCAAGGAGCGTGGAATATGCACATTTTGATTGTATACTTGCCCCCACTCTGGAATGATGGTGTCCACGATTGTGAGGGACTGGATATCCAAATCGCGATATTAAAGTGCTTTAAACATGAGCAGGAACATCCATAAAAAAAAGCTTAAAACACAGTTCAATGTGGATAAAAGTCTCTTTCTGTGAGACACAGTCTGAACCGTGATCAGCTGTCTGAGCTTCTCTGGGCTGATCAGAAACGTCCAGGTGAGTTGCTGTAAAGTGGCTCACAAGATCCAAAATATCTTTATATCCAGTCCCTCACAATTGTGGACACCATCATTCCAGAGTGAGGGCAAGTATACAATCATTGTGCATATTCCACGCTCCTCGGTTATATGAGCTGCGTTTGTGAGTTTTTGATTCCCTGTTCTGTCTATATTCATAAGATCACCACTTGCAGTACATATTGCACTAGGATTTTTTTCTTATTCATCTTTATTTTTCAGATACATACAGCACTAGAAGACTGGTGCTAAGTACCTTTGCATGTACATTATATGCACACCTTTATTTGTTTTTTTTGTGTGTGTTTGCACTTGTGTAAACTGCCATTGCTGTGTTTTCACGTTTATGCACAGTGATACAATTTATGTGAATTTATTTCTACCAAGTCGTAAGTTTTTGCACTATTGATGAATGTTATTTTGTATTCATTTTTGTGGTCAACATAAGGGTATATTTCATTCCATTTTTGCACATACAAGTGTCTATGAACTGTGCGCTATTACTACTCTCTTTTTGTACTTCTGTTACGCAGATTGAAGTTGTCGGTCGTTTTTTGTTTTAGTTGCCGGTTCTCAGTGGACACTAAAATTACTATTACGTTTTGTGTTATAATATATACATTTTGTTTCTGTGGCACTACTGGCTTTGCTCATCCTACTTTCACCTATTACATTTCAGCATTTAATTAATGCCATCATTATTCAGACCATCAGTGTGCCATCAAGACCATTCAGTGTGCCATCAAGAAACAATTATACTAACTAAAACAGGTTTGGCAGTAAAATAATAGAGACACTATCTCCTTTTTATTTTATTGGTGATGGCCAATTATTACATTCATATTAAACACGTTACATTAAAACTGTGAGGCAAAAATGTTAACAAATAGCATATAAACACAATTACAACAATCTCTCTGTAAGTCATTATTTGACTCACATACCATAGTGCTCAGATCCATAAGCCTTTTTTTTCTATGCCTTATGGCATGGGACAAGACATCACAGTAATAAAGAACGCATAGATCTGGGAACACATTAATGCTTTATAACTTACCGCAGCCTTTTCTGACGTGCTGATCTTAATTTTCGTTCCGTAATAACTATCGTTCAGATAATTGTTTCGTTTCCCAACCGCTCTTTGCTTCTTTACCAACAGAAAGTTGACATCCTGAAAACAAAATACCGCCCACTTGCAACGTCTTTCGGTGAGCGACATCGCGTTCCAATGACGTTGTTGTTATTGTTAGGACAGAACGCTACGGGCTAAGTAGATAATAACGCGTATACAGAATGAAGTCTATGATTGGTTTAAATATGAACGGTTGATTGTTAGTACGTTAACCTATTTACATATATATGCAATGTACCTCACAATCGTATTTACTTGAATGTCCGGAGTGACGAATTTACTTTCGTTTTCTGTCCTAGTCAGATCAGAATTATAATACTGTATGTTTGTCGATATCTTTGAATTATGAAACCTTTATACCACCATAATAACACCAAATAAACCAGTTGGAATTAGACTCTTACAGCTGCTACTTTTCAAATAAAAGTATTTTCCGCAATAATAAGGCAATTAATGTAACGATTACTTTTACTTCTATTGTAGAAGAAAAAAGGTTATTTTTAATAGTAAAACGTTAACCAACGTGTAAGGTGGAAGTGAACTGCATTGCCACCATTTGAAAAAAATTTCCAGGGACACTTTGCAGCTATCTTCCAATTGACCACACCTTATTTCAAAAGCTCTGCATCGATATAATTAGCATAATGTAACCCCACCTACTTGTCACAGTATAGATTATATCACCAAGCTCCCACCAACATTACCATGCATCCTTTGTATACAACCAGGGCCGGTGGAAGGATTTTTTGATACACAGGCGGAAATGCTTTTTGGTGCCCCCATCCCATAAGTCTCCCCATATCCCTTATCTATCCTCCCTCTCCCCATATCTCTTTCCCTTCCCAACATCTATGTTCTCCACCCCCCCCCCATCTGTTCTCTCCCCCTCCTACCCCATCTCTATTCTTTCCCCCTCTTCCTCTCCCCCATTTCTGTTTTCTCCCCCTCCACTGTTTTCTCCCCTGGACGCTTTCTCTCCCCTCTCCTGTTCTCTTTCTCCCCCTGCCCTGATCTCCCCCCCTCCCCTGATCTCTTCCCCCCCTCCCCAATGGGAGGATATGCCAGTATTATTTGCCATTAATATGTCAGTATTTGCCATTTAATATGCCCCTGCCAATTTGCCCAATATTATGCCAGATGTATCTGTCAGAGCGTCGGTCACGTGACCTGTCAGCACTTCTCTGTCACACTGCACGAGGAGCCGAACAGGCAGCACAGATGTTTCTCTATGCTGCTTGTTCGGCTTCCCGTGCAGCCTGCAGGCAGAGCGATGGTTAGAGGGGATATTCTGATCTCTACTCACCTCCATCTATGCCGGCTAGTGCGCTTGCATATTTTTTTTTTTTAAAGGGCCGGGGTTTTTTTTTGTGCTCGCCTAGCATTTTTTTCCCCCCTCAGGGCTGGCGCCCCCGTCGCTACGGCTCCCTAAAGCGGCTGCCTGAGCAGCCTTACGGTGGCGCTGGCTGTGTATACAGCAGATACATTCACAGCACATCATCTACATCAGGCATTTTATCATTTTTACATGAAATATAGTAAGACCATGTGCAGATGTTCTGCGGTCAGAGAGCTGTGTGTACACCATAAAACATACAATAGTATGAACCTACCACTTCTGCTGGTAGGCCATTCCATGTATCCACACCCCTATCCTATCAGTAAAGTAATACTGCCTGGCCTTATCTTATATCTAGGATAGCCTTATAGCTATCCCATGCATGCTTAAACTCCTTCACTGTATTAACCTCTACCACTTCTACTGGAAGACTATTCCATGCATCCACTACCCTCTCTGTAAAGTAATACTTTCATTAGTGCCTGACTTTATCGTATATCTAGGATAGCCATATCCATATACCATGCATACTTAAATTCCTTCATGTATTATCCTTCACCACTTCTACTGGAAGACTGTTTCATACATCCACTACCCTCTCAGTAAAGTAATACTTTCATTAGTCCCTGTCCTTATCTAGGATAACCTTATACCTATCCCATTAATGCTTAAACTCCTCCTCTACCATTTATGCTGGAAGACTATTCCATGCAGCCACCACCCTCTCAGCAAAGAAATATTACGTTTCTGACCACAAAAAAACATTAAAATATTAAATATTTCCAGTCTTTTGAAAAGCTTGAGGTGGACCCCAAATATATGTATATAACTAGTTGCATTTATACTTATATGAACCTTTTAATATTATATTCAACTATTTGCATATGTAATAAAAATGTTATTGAAAAATTAATTTCTTATTTTTATCCCTTCCTCTGCACCCACTTTGCACCTAAAGAACACAGCACCCACAGCACTTGGCACTCACACGTTTTGGCTTGCCACTGTGTCAATTTGCCCCCCAGAACATACCACAGTGTAACTTTGCAACATTTACACACTGACTTTACACACAGTCAGACTTACACTTACATACATACACACAGTCAGACTTACACTCACATATATACACACAGTCAGACTTACACTTACATACATAAACACAGTCAGACTTACACTTACACACACATACAGTCAGACTTACACTTACATACACACACAGTCAGACATACACTTACATACATACATAACGTCAGACTTACACTTATATACATACATACAGTCAGACTTACACTTACATATACACAGACAGTCAGACTTACAATTACACACATTCAGACTTACATACATACACACAGTCAGACTTACACTTATATATACACACACAGTCAGACTTACACTTACATACATACACACAGTCATACTTACACTTACATACAGTCAGACTTACACTTACACACACATACAGTCAGACTTACACTTACATACACACACAGTCAGACATACACTTACATACATACATAACGTCAGACTTACACTTATATACATACATACAGTCAGACCTGCACTTATGTACATACATACAGTCAGACTAGCACTTACATACATAAACACAGTCAGACTTACACTTACATAAACACACACAGTCAGACTTATACTTACATACACACACACAGTCAGACTTACATTTAGAAAAGAAGCAAGGTGATCCGGGCTGCCCAGGTGAGCAAAATCGTTTAGGTGTAGAAAATCCCCGCTAGTTCAACTCTGGTGCCTTTTGCTGTTGTGAGACCCACACCAGTGATAACATATGAGAGAAAAAAAGAGAGGTAGCAAAAAATGGCACTCTCGAGATGGTAAGTGTAAAAACTAGTAATTTTAATTGTAATGAAAAAATATCCAGTATAACGGTGGTAAATCACAGCAGAGGATAAGGAGGCAAAATAAAGAGGTGAGGACGGGCTTGACGCGTTTCGCGCTTCTAGCGCTTAGTCATAAGCTGGCAACAGTGTGGGTGAAGGATATTTAAATAGTGCACCAAAAGAGTGATGTTTCAAGTGGGTGGAGAGAGGGGGTGGTTGTATTCATTCACAGAAACCCTTAATTGAAAAGTTACAATGAATGTGGGTTGGTCAGATAATTGGGTGTGTGAAGAGGAAACAACCACACCTCAAGTGAATGATACAATATAAATAAAGAAGTAGTGACTTATTGGTGCTTTAAGTGTGTCTGGACTGTTACTATTTAAAAACAAAGTGGACATAGACAGGAGGAACAGAGTTTAATTAATAGAAGACAAAATAGGTTGTATTTTGTACATTATTTGTACTAGACAAAGAGTAATATATAGCAAAAAATGAAAATATTTAGAAACTTTATCAGATATCGTTTTGAATATATTACTGCATAAGTGTTAGTTTATAAATTGATAGAGGTTTCATATGGAGGCTAAGATACATATGAATAGTAATGATAATGTACAATATGAATTGGTTAAAATAAAGCAAGATTAATATATTTGTAGATATATAGAGAGATATACAGCAGTTGGGAACCGGGAGAGGGGAATGAGCTAAAGGATGTAGTTGAAAAGGGGGGGGGGGGGGGGGGGAGAGAAGGAAAGAAGAATAGGGACAAGAATTAAATAGGTGTGACAAGTCAGTGTGAGAGTGAAAGAAGTAGGGGAGGGGGGGAAGGTGAAGAAGGAAAAAATAGAGACAAAAGTGAAGTGAATGTGACAAATAAGTGTAAAGAGGAAAAAAAAAGGGAAGGAAGAAGGAGAATAGGAACAAAGTTACAAACAAATCAATGTGAAAGTGAAAAACGTAGGGAGGAAGGAAGTGTTAAAAATATGTCAATAATAAAGTGGATGTGACTAATAGGTGTTTGGAGTGAGAAACGTAGAAAGGGAGGAAGTGAGGAAGGAAAAGGATAGAAGCAATGATATGGATGTGGCTAATAAGTATAAAGAGTAAAAATCGTAAGGAAGGAAAAAGTGAGGAAGAAAAGAAATAGAGGCAATAATGAGGTGGATGTGACAAAAAAGTGTAAAAAGGAAAAAGAAAAGAAGAAGAAAAAAAAAAAGAAGAAAAATATAAAAAAAATAAGAGTTATTTGAAAAAACAGAAAACATCATATTCCTTGTTCATTCCCTTCGGTACACGGGTTCCCAGTGTGAAGATCCAAAAGGTTTCTCTCCGGCTCAATTTCTGTGGAAGGTCTCCTCCTCTTATGTTTGGTTTTACACATTCAATTATTTGTACCATAAGTAGTGAGGTACTGCCAGCTGCACAGCTGTGGAAGTGATCGCTAATGTTGGAGCCTGCATCATTGGAGCCTGCATCATTCTCGACATCATTGAGGTGCTCTCCTATTCTAGCTTTCAGTTGTTGAGAGGTGCCACATTTTTGACAAGTGATTGTGTAGATGACATTTTGAGTACAACAGTTTGCATGTTGATTCAGGCAGTATGTCTTCCCATCTAGAGAGGAAATCATTTGATTAGAACTGTTGATATGTGAGCACACCTTGCATCTTGTGTGACCGCATTTGAAAGTTCATCTGGAGTCCAACAAAGTTCTGTTTGTGTCAGACTTGCACTTACGTACATGCATACAGTCAGACTTGCACTTACATACATACATACATACAGTCAGATTAGCACTTACATACATACAGTCAGACTAGCACTTATATACATACATACAGTCAGACTTACATACCCACAGATTATTTTTTGTTTGTCCCCCTCCCTGCACGGTTACCTTTCATTGCAGGGAGGGGGGTTGAGCGAGCCTCTGTTTTCGTCTGAGCACCAGGATGTCATGGACATCCGGCGCTCTTGGAGGCTCAGAGGGGGCAGAGCTTTCACCCCCTCGAGCGAGACCAGCGGAGGTGCGGCTACCAGTGACAATGTCACATGGGCCACATCTCTCTCTACGGAGGTCCTGTACTATGCGATCAGTTCAGTTTTAATCTATAAGGGTTGCAGGGGTCGACAGGGCAGCCGGGCCCCTGGTGTGACGGGCCAGGTCGCAGCTGCGACCCCTGCGATAATGATAGTTCTGCCACTGGAGAGGAGGTGACTACTGTAAATAGAAATTTCCTCCCTGTGAAAACATTCACAAAAGATCATCTACATAATCCACAAGACTCCTAGGTTAGAGTTCTGTGGATGATGTCAACAGTAGAGCATTTTGAAATTAGTAAAACATATAACGTTGGTAGAATAGAGATACATTTAGTTGGAACCTCATCCAAAATGTCAGGAATTATAGTGAGAATATCATAGGGTTGCTTTGCTGCTTCAGGAACTGGAATGCTTGATTCAGCCTGAATGATGCAGTGTACAAGCAGATTCAAAATTATACAATCTATAATTAAAATTGTGACAGAATTTGAATCAGGCTGTTAAAGGAAGTCTTGATATGTTACCAAGTCAAAGTAGTTCTGGGGTGATTTAAAACCAATGAGAGATTGACTGAACTTTATAGGAAGTGATTAGCTAAGATCATTAAGGAACAGTAGCTAGGTATGTACTACAGTAAATCTAAAAGTTCATGTTCTTATAAACACATGGCTATGAGATTTGGACATGCAGATTAATAAGAGCTGGCCCAGTATCATCCTTTTTTATAATTTTTTAAAATGTAGTTGTTTTATTTAAATTTAGATTACAATTTGATCACATTGTAACACAAGTTCACATATTTTCCACCACTCTGTGTAAACAAACCACTAGACATGTGCATTCGTTTTCGGACGAATGCATTTTCGTCCATTCGTCCAAAAAACGAATAACGAAAATGCTAAGCTAACGAAAGCCGAATGAACGAATGGTTAATAAACGAAAATCATTCGTTCATTCGTCCATTCGTAGTACTATTGCATTCTATAAGCCGAAATAGAGTCGGTTTATAGAATACAATAGCATAGTACACTTACATTCCATAAACCGACATAATGAACGACTTTCGGTTTATGGAATGCATGTAAGTCTATTGGCATTCTATAAACCGAACGTTCGGTTTATAGAATAGCAATAGGATTACATGTATTACATAAGCCGACAGCCTATAAACCGAACGTTTGGTTTATAGGCTGTCGGCATTTCACTACACGGAGACAATGTCTCCATTCATAATGAATGGAGACTCTGTCTCCGTGTAGTGAAATGCCGAATGCCATAATGAATGGAGACTTTGTCTCCGTGTAGTGAAATGCTGACAGCCTATAAACCGAACGTTTGGTTTATAGGCTGTCGGCTTATGTAATCCTATTGCTATTCTATAAACCGAACGTTCGGTTTATAGAATAGCAATAGGATTACATGTATTCCATAAGCCGAAAGTCTATAAACCTAACGTTCGGTTAATAGACTTTCGGCTTATAAAAAACATGTAGTACTATTGCCTTTCTATGAACCGAACGAGAGCCCCATTCATAAGAATTTCTTATGAATGGGGCTTTCGTTCGGTTTATAGAAAGCCAATAGTATTACACGTATTCTATAAAACGAACGAATAAAACGAAACGAAAATAATGAACAAATTTAGTTTGAAACGAATGCAGTAATGAACGAAATTCGTTTTAGACTAAATAAATAACACTTTCGTCCGAATGGACGAAAACGAAACGAAAATTTTAGTTTTGCACATGTCTACAACCACTATACTGCATTAACATCATGTAGTTGCTCCACAATATGTACTGGTAGAAAAGGTGCACTCCACTCTCCAGATGTGATAAACAAGAAAGTGCTTTATTAAGTGCATAAAAAACAGAGAGACGATCCAAGGACAAAACACTTGGGTAAGGGAAGGCCACCTTACGCGTTTCATTGACTTCGTCTTACCAACGATTTGGAGCACCTGCCAACCTGATAACTAAAAGATGTGAGTAGAGCCGGCTTATGCTTTCTTGTTGCTCCACAATATGTACCCAAAGATTGCAACAATTTTTTGTTTATGTTTCACATATTAATGATAATAGTGCTTATTGCATCATACAAATAGACTGACCAATGCTACATATTGTGTATTTATATAATGTTAAAGGCCCAACTATGTGACTGAAATGTCAGAATGTGTTCATTTCTATTTAATAAAATATATCTTGAATTATATTTGAAAATCCTGTGAGTGCTTGGAGTTTTATATAAACACAGGTGTTTGTTTATTATAAGTTGTTAAACTCTTATATTGATTTTATCGTTCTATTTAATGATTTTCATCCAGTGCATCATTGTCGGCTTTATCCTTTTCTTCTTGACGCCACTTTGCTTTCTTTGCTAGATTCAGACTTGTTAATGACTCGTGCCGGGCAGCAGCCTATAGAAATAAAAGAAAAATAGCTACAATCTCAGTGTTTGCGGCTTTGGTCTATGTACACGGGCCATTTGTTCAGACACTGATAAGGAAAGTGGTTCTTTTGTAGTTTTATGGTATACATGTAGGATAGTGTTGTCTATTTGTTTTAATCTGGAGGGCCCCACACCATGAAGAAGCTTAAGTTGGGGACATGATTAATTTTATAAGGTAAGAATTGTTTTAGCCAGGATAAAGGCTACACAAAACAACTTTGAGGGCTACATTGCTTCCACAGCCTGCCAGATGGACAGCAAAGATCTATGATTTATATTTCCCTAGGACTGGCTTATAATCATAATATAATAATATTTGCAAACCTGGCCTTCGGCAATTACTTGAGTCTAACTTAGAACAGCAATTACCAATTTTTTAAAAATTCACCCTACCACTTTGCTGTAGCTACCCTTGCACCAATGTCAAACCGGCCATAAATGGGTTAAGCCATTGTACTTAGCTGTAGTATGGTTCCTTTGCACAGGTTGTTAACTACTGATTTGTTAGTATTATACATTGGTGCAGTCAGCGATAGTGCCACTATTGGGCACTACTAGCTTTGCATCTTCTTTTTGAATATCCACTGTTAAATATACCTAAACACTGGTATTTTAATATATAAATTACTTTCCTATTACACATTGTTCTGCTATTATACAGTAAAGTGTCAACTCTTGTTTACATCAAGTGCAGCTGCAGAGAAGAGATGGAATAAAAGAAAGTGGGAGGAAGCTGATGTGAAAAGGAAAGATCAAATAAAGGAGTAAAGTGGCAAATAAAGGAAAGGGATGGGATTGGGAATAGAGGAGTTAAGAGTGTTTGAAGAGAAATGTAAATGAAATATCAAAAACAAACATACATATACAGCAAAGAAATAAATATGGAGAGGAAAAATGCATTTAAAGGTTTCATAGGGCACTGAAGGATGGGTACCAAATTACTGTCTCCTGTGAATTAAAAGTTTGACCATGCACAAAATGCATCATACCTTTCAATCAATTATTATTAATATATATATATATATATATATATATATATATATATATATATATATATATATATATATATATATATATATAAATATGTGTGTGTGTGTGTGTGTGTGTGTGTGTGTATGTATATTATAAAGAAATGTTATTAAATGTAATGTAAAAAGTTATATTCTAGTGTATTTTCCAAGTGACATTATCATTTAAGCAAGGATTTCTTTTAGATGTTATCATTAATTAGCAGATGGTGTTTGGCTTGGTCAGATTTTACAGATGAGCAATTCTGAGCTTTCAGTTGGATGATTCAACTTCCATCAGAATGAAACATTCAATGGATTTAAAGCTACTTAGTGATTTATAAATCCTATAATTCCAATTTTGTTTGTTAGAGGATTCCAAAAAGATATAAAAACAGCTTTTTAAACACAAATGTTATCTAAATGACGCAGTGTAACCTTTAGTCTTCTTACCTTCTTACCCGACACAATTACAGCAAAGCAAGCTATGATAGTGAGTCCAATCATGATATAACAGGTCTTTATTCGTGCTTTGTTTCTAGCTCTTGCCAGCATCTCTATGCTGAAAATGAAAGGGAAATGTATGCTGTTAACATTTTCATCTGAAGACAATTTGCTATTATTTTTCTATGTTTAGATAATACAGGGCTTGAAAAATTACATTTAGTTTTAGGAAATTAGGAATTTGGAAGCTGGACAACAGCACATACACACATTCACACAGACAGTCACATGCACACAGTTACACATGCACACAGACAGTCACATTCACACACGCACACAAACTGTCACAACCACACAAGCCAGCAGTTTGGTTTTTTAAAGATAGTGCTAATTCAATGTGCCCACCCCGCCCTGCTGCTTTACCTCGTTGCAGGGGAGGGGGTAATTTTCCTCCAGCCTGGTCTGTGCCTCTCACATAGGCACAGACCATATTCAAGTGTCTTCCCACTGAGCGTTGGGATGTCATGTGACCAGGGCTGGTGCAAGGATTTTCGTCCACACAGGCGAAGGAGCATTTTGGTGCCCCCCTCCTCTGACCCGCCAAGCCTCCCACACCATTAACCCTCCATACATTATATATATATATATATATATATATATATATATATATATATATATATATAATGTATAGTGTAAAAAATAAATACATCTAAATATTCAACTCGATTGCTCTAAATGTGTCACACATTGAAACCCTTAAACACAAAGACACCTTTGCAGTCACACACAGAGACACACTTACCTCTTACACACACCCTTACACAGACACAGTGACACACTTACACACCCTTACACAGACACATGTTATACAAAATCCCCATGTATATTCGGTGTTCAGAGCCCCCATCGGGGGTTGAGGGGCGATACACCCATCACGGCCCTTTTAAAAAAGTTCATTCCTGGGACCGAAACATGGGCTCACTGCACACGGAGACAGTCACATTCGGACAGCAGCCGACAGTCTGCATTCAGCGGATGCGTACCCGGCTTTCTGTCACTGCCACAGCAAGTCATATACGGCAGCTGTATTTACCACCACAGCAGGAAACACATTATAAGTGGCATATTAATGGACAAGATATCAGTGGCATATTAATGATCAAATTATCAGTGGCATATTAATGGTCAAATTGTCAGTGACATATTATTGGTCAAATTGTCAGTGGCATATTAATGGTCAAATTGTCAGTGGCATATTAATGGTCAAATTATTAGTGGCATATTAATGGACAATTTATCAATGCCATATTAATGGATAAATTATCAGTGGCATAGTAATGGATAAACTAACACTCGCTGTGGCATATTAAGTCTTGGAGGTGCAATGCGGGTAATGGGGCAGAAGCAAATCCTGGATGTGCAATACAGGTGATGGGGCATGTCCTGGGGTGTATAAGACCTAGATAAATTACTTTGGGAGGGGCAGTATTTTTTTTTAGTAGGGGGCGTAAAATTTTTGATGGCAGCCCTATTGGTTTTCAATAGTAACAAAATCAAGAAACAGAAAGACAACTTGCCAGATGGGCATGCATGAATGAACCTACATAGGTGGAGCACATGTATTATTTTATACTAACATTTATTTTTATACTGACAAGAGTTCACTTAGCACTTGGTACAGAGTATAAAAGTGAATTATATGCTGGAATTTTAAAATTTACAGGGAGTGGGGGATAATACTGAAAGTACTGTACTGTTAATGGGCTAATATTTGCAACAATTTTTTCACTTTCTAAACTTTTTTGTACTAAGTGGTAGCAACCTTTTATAAACAAAAAACCTGTCATATATATGAATGATAATGTATCAAGTGCCGCATAATTATGTATTTTTGTCTGTATTTAGAACAAAGCTAACAGATGAGAAGCTAAGATCCAAATTAGCTTTCATCTTTAGACAAAATGTACATTTGGGCAAAAACCCAACCATTAATTACCAGATATGTGTTGTCCTCCAGTCCTATTTATTAAATACTGATAAAAGACGAGTCTGATTTTTTTTGCATAGCACAGAGGCATACACTCTCTTTTTGGCTTGTTTAACCATGGCACTATTAGATGGGTATCATATCCCTTTGTCTGTCAAACAGTTAATAGTATTCTTATTCCAATCCAAATCTATGGGTGTTTAGCGTGGTAATCAGAAAATGTATGGTATTTGCTTAAATATAAGTCAAGGTTTTTTTCATAGCAGATGCTGTGAAAAAGTCCCCTCGTCTTACAATTGAGGTTCGTCTTGTAATCAGACCTCAAATTGAGGTCTGACTATAAGACTGGGATCCAGGTCCCCCGCAGAGCTGCAGAGGACCTGGATCCCCCTCGCAAGTAGCTGGTGGATGTCTGTGCAATGTGCGCAGTCATCTTCCACTGCTGCCAGGCACGTCCCAGGTAAGTCTGGGGGGTAGGGGCACCATTGGCTATGTCTGGGGCGCAAATGGAAAAATAAAAGGAAATAAAAACAAGAAATGCATTTTTATTAAATATGAAAACACAATTTACATGTGAATACATGAAAGTTAAACTTTTTTCCTATATGGTAGTCTTATATTCAGGCTTTTTGTTTTTTTCCTAAAGGAATATCCAAAGTTTGGGGGGTCGTCTTATAATCAAGGTTGTCTTATATTTGAGCAAATACGGTACTAAGCAATAACAGCAAGCAATACAGGGAGATCCTCTACTCTTCCTAGAATACATGAAAAGCAACATGAAAAGCCGCTAGAACTCTCCCTAGAGAAGTGGATGAACGTATGCAAAGGGAAAAAAGGAGGATATGGTATAGCACTGTTGGATAATTAAAACAATACACTTCATTTTATTAAACCTACACAAATGCAATTAAGGCTTGAAATAGGTGGGTTACCAACCACAATCTTCTGTGCTGATGATAAAGTGCACACAATCACAAAAGTTACTTTCAAACAAGAATATGGCATTCAAACAGCCCACCAATGTGTCCCATATTGTCAGAGGTATTGAACAGTAATCTCGAGACTGGTACATATGAATAAAGCAGAAGCCAAGGACAACAAGATGGATGACAGCAGCCTCCATTTTGTGTCATTTTTTGGACATCCTTCTGTGTGTTCAAATCTTATTCTGTGTCTCTGAAGGATAAAAGAAAGTCTTCCACATTCCTAACTCAGGAACAGATAAGGTGGCCATTATTTTTGGAAGGTTTATGACCCTAGCCACATCCCATTGTATGTATGCAGACACAGTGGTGTCTATATACAAACAAGAGGAGAAACGGGGGCTGAAGACACAGACTGTGAGATTATTTGTATTTTAGGATTGGATTATTTGGAGTATTTGGATATTTGGATTTGAAGAATCTAATAAGGTTTATTATAAACACACCTAGGTGATTCAAATCGCTCATTAAAAAATATAATTATATCACACCTTCACTCATAAATATTTAAAGTATAAATAATCCTACATATTAATTAGACTATTGTTTTATTAGTGTGGTATACATTTTATTATAAGTTTTTATCTAATGTACAATGATAAGAATAAGAATATTAACTCTAATTTGAAACTGTATTAACACTTTTATACATTTCAACATATATATTTTCTCACATTATACTCACAATCCAGGTATAGCTATAAATCACGACATCATCTCATTTAAATTAAACACACCTATTCACTTTTAATTGGCTAAAAGTTACATAGAACAGGGTGTGAATCTGAGATAAGTTTGGTTGATAAGTTGATACTGGAGGGGTAGAGTAGAGACCTGGGGAGACTGATTTTGGAGGAGCTGCCACTAGTGGGTTTTGAGATCGGAATGTTTAGAAAAGGGCTGAGTCTCTCTCCTTCTGGGGTGAACTCAGGAATATGAGGCTTTTAATAGCACATGTTCACTATAACAACAGACATTTCCATACACATAGTATTGAGCTAAATCCCACGATTAAAACCCATCACACAATTCTTCAATGGAAAGAGTCTCAACTGCAAATTAACCTATCATGGTAATGTATAACTCTGGTACTGTGTTTCTAGCATAATCTAATTTTTTATGGATGTAATTAGCATATATATTTGGGTAAATTAAACTTAAATCCCACAATGGGATCTATATGTTTTAGCCTGAAGTTTATCTGTCATCTTTTATATGATTTAGTAATATTACCTTACCTAAGCAGAGTATGTGCTGGTAATTTGTAGGTAAATATGGGGTACTATCAGTAACTATTTTAACTACTAATCATTATCAATGTAGGTGTGGTTGTATCTAAATAAAATGCATGGCCATCTAGAGGTCAGAAACGTAACTGCATAGTAAATTATACTACATGCATATTGATACAGCTACAGAGTTGCATAATTCATGTTTTATTTTTATTCACCTCTATTATAAGTCATACATGTGAATTATGATTAACATCTATTGATATTGTATCAGCTATTTTGCTGATCATTTGATCTTTATTTTATATTCAATAAATTAATTATTATTTGATTAATAATTGTTGCATTGTATTTACTTGTAAAAACGTCACCCAAACTCTCTATATACATAACTAATTATTGATATGGGAATTTTTGGTCGGACCCATATATATGAATCATCAATTTTTCATATTTTTAATGATTCATAATTAATAACCCATATTCATATTTGTATGGTTATTAATATCTGACAGTATGCCAATGGAACCAGCCTACAAATACTGAATATACACCCGCACCCTATGCAGGTAAACTGAATAATATAGGGAACTTTTACACTTCAGTAGTTATGAAAACAGTGCAAACTTCTGTCATTTAAGAGGTTAATATCCAAAGTGCTCAGATTACTAAATAAATTTTTTTTACTTGGACCGATTTTTTTATTTTTGTGAATTGCTATGTATAACATTGCTGTCCCGTTGTAATATACTTCTAATTTCATTCATACACTTACTCCCAAAAAGATAACTAGAAATATTAAAATAAAACTTGAGATAACTGTATAGTGTAGTGTGCCTGCACAATCATCCAGCAAGCAAAGCCCTGGGCAAAGCATTCTGGGACTGACTGCAACAAGAGAGTGGGAAGGAGCACACTTCCATGTGCCACAGCCAGACACAGGTACTATATTTGATAGTAATGTACATTATACATTATAATGTGTGGCAAACCTAGCCACTTTAGGTCATATTGCAGAACATTTAAAGGGTATCTGAAATAGCTGTGTTAACCGGGTGTAAAAATGTAGTCCACTACTATATAGCCCCCGGAAGGGGATTAAGGAAACCCCGTACGGAGGGATAATCCACTTAACAGGATAGTCTAGTGGGAGTGCCCCTCCCGTACAGCAGTGCATGGTAGGAGAAATGTCCTGTGTTTTCAGTTTCCCATGTAGTCCACTACTGTATAGCTCCTTTAAGGGGATTAAGGAAACCCCTTGCATGGGGAATTGCATAAATGATGGAGCCGTGAATAAACTAATCAGTTGACTCCCAGAACTGTGTTTCATCTGGTTACTGGGGGATTTGGGATATTGCCTTACTTTCCATCGCTTTACTTGGATTACCTTATTTTACCAGCGGAGATATTGGGATATAATATTGCAGCTCCGCTACATAATGGAACTTTTATGTTAAGCATGACACAGGGGTCTATTTACTAAATGGTGAGTTGTAAGTGAGTTAAGGTCAGATGAACATTTCATGTCAAAATTTTTACCATACATTGTGCAGGTACAGCCTGGTGACATTCCCCCACTAAGCAAACTCAACAGGATTGTACATGCACAATGTATAGGTAAATTGGTGAGATGAAATTTCATCTCACCTCAAATCACCTGCAAATCACCTTTTTAGTGAATAGCCTCCAGAGTCCTTTTAAAATATGTTAATCTAAACTTGATCCTCACGACACAGGATTTATGTTGTGATTGTTCTCTTGTTAATCGACCCACATTAGTTAACCCCTTAAGGACAGAGCCTTTGAAACATTTTTGTCCTTTCTGGACAATGGCTATTTTAACATTTCTGTGCTGTTTGTGTTTAGCAGTAATTTTCTTCTTCGTCATTTGCTGTACCCACACATATTATATATTGTTTTTATCAGGACAAAAAGGGCTTTCTATGGATGCCATATTTTTGATCATATCTTATCATATTATACACAAATTTCTTTGGTTTTATTTGAAACAACTTCTCCTCATCGACAATAGCGAACGAAAAAACATGCTAAATAGATTCTACTATTTCTCCTGAGTACAGGGATACCACCCATGCATAGGTTTGTTGGGTTGTTTTGGGGGCTAAAATTTTTACATGCAGACAGCCTGCACCCATGTCCCATTTGGGACATATTTGAAACCAGCCAGTGTATTTTACCCCATCAATCCATATATTTTTTAAAAGTAGACACCCTAGGCTATCTCAAATGGTGGTATTTTAACACTTTCCATGCACTAATTCTACCACCAGCCTTTGTCAAAGTTTGTGGTAGTAATTTTTTTTGTGTTTTTTTTTCACAAACCTTGTACTTCAGACATGAATTTACAGATTTTGGTATGTGTCACTGCCAAATAACACCCCAATAAGTGTTCAGCAACATCTCTTGAGTACAGGGATACCACCCATGCATAGGTTTGTTGGGTTGTTTGGGGGGTAAAAGGCCAAATTTGGTAGGTGCAGTTTTTGGTTTTCCAAATTGAAATTTTGACATGCAGACCGCCTGCACCCATGTCCCATTTGGGACATATTTGAAACCAGCCAGTGTATTTTACCCCATCAACCCATATATTTTTTAAAAGTAGACACCCTACGCTATTTCAAATGGTGGTATTTTAACACTTTCCATGCACTAATTCTACCACCAGCCTTTGTCAAAGTTTGTGGTAGTAATTTTTGTGTGTTTTTTTTTCACAAATATTGTATTTTAGACATAAATTCACAGATTTTGGTATGTGTCACTGCCAAACAATAACCCAATATGTGTTCAACAACATCTCCTGAGTACAGGGATACCACCCATGCATAGGTTTGTTGGGTTGTTTGGGGGCTTCACATTGTGAAGGTGCGCATTTTCAACTTGGAATATTGACGTGTAGCCAGCCTGAGCCCATCTTTCATTTGGGACTTTTTGTTTAAAGTAGGACAGTGTATTTTACCCCAAAAAGTATATATTTTGTAAAAGTAGACACCCTAGGCTATTTTAAATGGTGTTATTTTAACACTTTCCATGCACCAATTCTACCACCAGCCTTTGTCAAAGTTTGTGGTAGTCATTTTATTGTGTATTTTTTCCCACAAACATTGTACTTTAGACACAAATTCACATATTTCGCTATGTGTCACTGACAAACAATACCACAATATATGTTCAGCAACATCTCCCGAGCACAGGGATACCACCCATGCATAGCTTTGTCAGCTTTGTTGGGTGTTGAAAGGCTACATTCTAGAGGTGCGCTTTTTGATTTTCAAACTTGGAATTTGAACATGTAGAGCAAGGAAGGGGTTAATAGCTCTTATAAGAGCCTTTGTAGTACTGTACAAAAAAATTAACCCCTAAAAATGCACAGACGTTAAACGTAGTCCCCTAGCGGGTATAATTAACACGTGACGGGTGTAATAAAAAAGTTTAAAAAAAATTAAAAATGCTTCTGTAGCAAGATTGCTGCATTTGCGCCAGATCGCTGCTTGCGTCAGATTGCTGCTTAGGCAGTGATCTACAGCAAGAAAGGGGTTAATCTCTCTTAAAAGAGCTTTTTTTTATACTGTAATGAATTACAGTAAAAAAAAAATGAACCCCTAAAAAATGCACAGACAGCAAAAAATGTGCTGCTGTGTATGATCACTGCGTACACAGCGATCAATGGCAGGGAAGGGGTTAAATGGCTTTTATAAAAGCCCTTGGTGTTTAAAATTTTATTAAATATTTTTTTTATTATTTTATTTTATTTTTTTACTTTATCTGATCTGTCTCTCTCCCTTACTATAACTAGTAAGGTGAGGGAGGCAGATCAATACTTGTCAAAGGCAATATTTGCTAATATTGCCTTTGACTGTATGGTAAGTGCTCATCAGAGCACTTACCATACATGCCTGCACACAGATCACATAGATCTGTTGTGCCGGCATCGATTGGCTCCCCCTAGAGCATCGGAAGTGAAATACTTTCACTTCCGATGGTCTTGCCATTAGAAGGGAAGCGCTGCCTGTACAGGCAGCGTTCCCTTCTACTGAGCCGATGGGGTCGCTCAGGAGAGCGACCACCATCGGCTCTGGGCAGCCTGAAGGTGTTGTTAAGTGCCTCGCTGGCGAGGCACTTTAACAACACCGGAGATGCTTAGAAAGCGAACGATCGTTCGCTTTCTAAGCACATGTGTGCAGCGGGCGCAGCCATTTTTAAACCGCTGGTCGCTTTCTTTACTCAGTTTAGTGCATGACGTGCCAGGCACGTCACCTGTCGGCAAGTCCTCGATTTGCCGTGACGTGCCTGGCACGTCATCTGTCGTTAAGGGGTTAAAAAACATTCATGCCTTTAAATGTTTTAGTGGATGAAGGCCTAAGTAAACAAAACCAAATATTTATATTTTAAGACAATGGCTCTTTAAGCCAGACTAAAAGTGCATGTTTGACAACAACACTTGAAGGAAGAATGCAGACTGAGTTTGGGAATTGTTATTTTTACAGAAAGCTTAACATGACATTTAAAGCTACAGTGCTAACCTTGAACTCATTGCATATATTTATGCTCTTATTACTACCTCATGGCTTTTATGTATCTTTACCATGGAGAAAAAAATGGAGGGTTGTTTTTTCTTGGCTCAGAGTACTGTGGAGGACATGCAAATTTACTGAATATTGTTTTTACTATGCATGTAGAGCATAAAAAATTATTGAGAATGATCTATACTTTGTATTAGCAAAACTGCAAGCAAATGTCTAAATTAGGAGAAAAATGTGTTTTAAATTCGTCTCCAGCTTATGACATCACCTGTAGCATGTTATGCATATTACACATTTCCCATTGAAAAAGCAGTCTCATGCACACATTTACACACCGAGAGACAGTCACACACACACACAGAGACAGACACAGAGACAGGAACACACACACACGCACACACAAAGACGGTCACATACAAATAAGCCAACCGTTTTTTTTTTGTTTCTTTTTCTCTGATCTCAGGAAAGGAACTGCACATGTCTACCTGTCTTTTCCTCTCCCCCAAGTCCATCTGTCTCTTGCCTCTTCCTTCCCATGTCTCTCTCCTCTCTCTTCCCATGTCCGTCTTTCTCTCTCCTCTTCCTTCCCATGTGTGCCTCTCTCCTCTTCCTCTTTCTCCTCTTCCTTCCCATTTCTGTCTCTCGCTCCTCTTCCTTTCCATGTCTGTCTCTCTCTCCTCATCCTTCCCATGTCTGTCTCCCTCCTCTTCCTTCCTATGTCTGTCTTTCTCCTTTTCCTTACCATGTCTGTCTTTCTCCTCTTCCTTTCATGTCAATCTCTCTCCTCTTCCATTCCATGTCTGTTTCTCGCCTCTCCGTCCCCATGTCTGTTTTTCTCCTCTCCATTCCGTGTCTGTTTCTCTCTTATTCCTTCCCACGTCTCTCTCTGCTCTTATTTCCCATGTCGGTCTCTTTTCTTTCCCCTGTCTCTCTCCTCTCCCTTCCCACATTTGTCTCTCTCCTCTCCCTTCCGACATTTGTCTCTCTCTTCCCCACCCATGCATGACTGTCTCCTCTTCCCCCATGACTGTCTCCTTGTCCCTCTAACCATGTATGTCTCTTCCTTCCCCACTATTTTCCTAATATATTCAATTATTTTTATATGTAATAAAAATGTTATTGAAAAATCACGTCTTGTTTTTATTCCCTTCTTCTGCACCCACATTGCACCTAAATGACTTAACACAGCACCATACAGTGCCCACAGCACTTGCCATGCACCTCTATTGCACCCACAGCAATTGTAGTGCACCCACATGTTTTGGCATGCCACAGTGTCAATTTGCCCCACACCTCATACCAGAATACCACAGTATCTTTTTGCCCCATATAACTGGCCTTGCAGAACATGCCACGCTGTCACTTGATGATAGTACTTGCTGTTTTGCCCCAAAGCACATTCCACAGCATCACTTTGTGAATTAAAATCAGCCACAGTTGGGTACCATTTAACATGTCATAGTCACTTTGTCCATTAATATGCCACTGTTTGTATGCCCCATAATATGTCACTGCTAGTCTGCCCATTAATATGCCACAGCCAATTTGCCCATTCTATGCCACTGTTTGCCTATTAACATGCCACTATTAGTCTGGCCATTAATATGCCACTATAAGTCTGCCCATTGATATGCCATAGCCAATTTGCCCATTAATATGCCATTGTTATAATACCCATTAATATGCCACAGTCAATTTCCCCATTAATATGCCACAGCCAATTTGCCCATTAATATGCCACTATTAGTCTGACCATTTATATGCCACTATTAGTCTGACCATTGATATGCCACAGCCAATTTACCCATTAATATGACATTGTTGGTATGCCCATTAAAATGCCACAGTCAATTTTCCCATTAATATGCCAGTGTCATTTTGCCCATTCAAATGCCACAGCCAATTTGCCCATTAATATGCCACAGCCAATTTGTCCATTAATATGCCACTATTAGCCTTCCCATTAATATGCCACAGCCAATTTGTCCATTAATATGCCACTATTAGCCTTCCCTTTAATATGCCAGTGTTATTTTGCCCATTAATATGCCACTATTAGTCAGCCTATTAATATGCCACTATTAGCTACCCATTATTATGCCAATGTTAGTATACCTATTAATATGTCACAACCAGTATGTCCATTAATATGCCACAAGCAGTATGTCCATTAATATGCCACAGCCAGTATGCCTCTTTCTGTCCCCTCACTCTGCTCATGTCTGTCCCTCTCCTCTTCCTTCCCATCTTTCTCTCCTATCTCCCCATTCTCCCTTCCAATGTCTGTTGTCTTTCCTCTCTGCATGAATGTCTGTCCACACCCCCATATCTATTGTCTGTCCCCCCTCACTCCCATGTCTGTTGTCTGCCCCCCCCCCATGTCTGTCCTCCCCCTCCCAGTCAGTTGTCTCTCTCCTCTACTCCCTTTTTCACCTTTAACACACAGAGCTAGTACTGCCCACTGCTCCCAGTTACACACGAAGCACAGCTGCTACAGAAGGTGGGGGAAGACCTTGCACCCGGTGGGATCCACCTTCCTCCCCCCAAAACAATTTCCCCTTTCTTTTCAGTGTGCGCTTGCCCCTTGTAAAAAGGCATAGATTGCCTATAGGTAGCACCGGCCCTGTATTCTCCGATGTCATAGGCACTGGGACCGCGTAATTGTCCTAAATCCTACTGTCCTGTCGGGCTCTTCCTCTATCCAAAAATCTAGACTATTACATGAAAAGCGGGACCTTTGGGAGGCATATGTTTGGGTAGCAGGCAAGTACCGCCAAAGTGATCAAGTGATAAAGAATCATTTATAAGACTTTTTGTGACATCTTGTGGGATAAAGATGAAAAATCCTTACGAAATTGTTGGAGGAATCTCTTCTTCAGATCTGAACCGTCCTGTCCACATCAGAATTTTCTTATCAAAGCTAGTAGGCTTGTAACGAGGAACTTTTCCTTTGGTGCTGCCATCTGTAAATAATAAAGTTAAGACTCAGTTTGTAGTTTATCCTCAGGTAAAAATAAAAAGTTATATTAATTTCTGATTTATATGAAACCCACATTACTCTTACGCCCCAACAAATTAACTATTAGTACTTTGTTATCAATGACTAGATTCCTGGACTTACACAAGAACCCTGATCAATGGCTCGTGAATAAAACAAAGAAAGACATTACCAGTGCAGGGAATGTGTGATTCTGGTGTTATAACCCCTGCACTTCTGCTTCATAGACTACTTTTCCCATGATACTAAACCTTATCATGGTTGAGCATAATGGGAAGTATAGTCCAGTTGAAGTGCCATGGTTAGCCATCACTTCATTAGCCTCTCTGCTGTGTGGACAATATTACCGATCAAGGGAGGGCTGGCAACTTGTGGACTTGGGGGGCTAAAACTATATGGTGTCCCACAGTGCAACCAGCCCACCCATTATCATATAGATGTGAAAAGTGGTGTTGCCCCAGCCAATTGAGTCAGGTCAGAGAGTAGCACAGAGGGCAATTGCCACACTCTTTCTTGACAGACCTTCCCTGTGATCCATATTGCTCAGTCTGCTGAGCATTATAGGTAATGTAGTCCACACAGTCTGATGTGCCAAAATATTGGAGACCCAGTATTCTTTCACCACCAATCCTATGTTAAAATATTTATCAAGTAATAACTTGATTAAGGAAAAATATGGTTAAAAAATGTCTCACTGTCATTAAAATCTAGATTTTAGTATTTTGCCTTCTTGTAGATCAGCCGGAACAACAGAAAAGTTTTTTTTAGAAATAATGATGAAATTATGATGGTGAAATTGTTTAATTTTTTTGATTGGACAATACTTACTCATCCCTCTTCTACTCTATTTTGTCATGTAAATATAGGTCAATCTAACTGTGAAATGTGCTGGGTGTTAACCTAAAATTTTTATTTACGCTGTGAATGTTGACAATACAAAATGCAAAGCATTGGTAGTATTATACGCAAATACAGAAATTAAGAGAACACTGTGTCGTTTCCTGTTTATCATATGTGGCTTAATATGCAAATTAACTACTTTTCAACAGGGAATGTTTAGTTTGCATATCAAGCAGCAAAGTCATGTCAAAACCAGGAGACACTACAGGCAATTACAACATATATTTCCCTTATTGTCTCTTATTTTATGCATTTGTGGGCTATTCTGCTAACACAGTGTATAATAATTTTTAATCTATTTTTATTCTGTACATTGACAGTATAGGTAATGTTTAGGCTGAGTCTCTTTAACATAAAGGTTGCCCAAAGTTGCAAAGACAGATGGATGGGAGAATTTGTCTTTACAATTGCCTGCAATTCTCTCTTTCATGAATGAAGTCCTAACTCTTTCACTATAATGTATATGTCTCAGTTAAGCTTACCTCCAGGGTTGAAGTCTGTAGAGAATTGGAGATGGGATGCTGGCTTTACCTGTGCCTGGTGTAGTTTAGTAAACCGTAGGTCAGCGAATTTGAACATGATTTCATTCAGTCTGAAGCATCTTCTCGTTGGTACAGCTGCAAACATGGTGTTTCAAATATGTGTAGCTCTGATTCTATTATTTCAATATTCCCAGCTCAAAGTTGAAACGCAATATGGAAAACAGCCAGTTCTTTCATCTCCCAGTATCCCTTTTTTCCTCCTGATAACGTCAGAAGAGTGTAGATCCTCCTGTTTTCACAGACTATTTCTGAGCCCTGAGAATGGAAAAGATGAAGGGAGAGATGAAGTCAACTTGATGGCTAGAATTTGTATAGCAAAGGTCTTAGTTAACATTGGGAAAAATCATGTTAAAAAGGCTGAACCAACTACAAAAAAAATAACAGAATGTGCAGATGATAAATGATAGGATATAGTATTTTAGTAAAGACTAATATTACAGTGTTATATCATTGCAACTGTGTTACTGTGATTTAAATCAGACCTCCTACCTGGATAAAATGTTATATTAATCAGTAGGGTATGAAAACTATTCTTAACCTTTGCTAACTCTAGAAATTAAATGAGGTATTTCCAAGAATGCGCTTTACCTTGACTGGTTTTACTGCATATGTTATAATGTTTCTAATATGTATAATAACTAGTTCAGTAATAAGAAATACCAGTTACTTTGGAAAAGTGTCTACAATCTCGCTTGGGAGTTCTTTGGATGTATCCCAATAGGCTCCATGTTTGACAGCTGATTGCCTGATCCTGAGGGCATGGGTTTGTTCTATGGATGCAGCCTCCAGACTGAGGCTACCTCACATGAACTACTAATTTCTCCTTTATCTAGGAAATGCCCTCTCCTTCATCTTGTAAGATCTATAAGGGGAGATGTCTGCCACAGTAGAATCCAGTTGCATGGCACAATTATATTTCCTCTAGTCTGATAATCACAGCACCTAAAATGTTCGATGAAGGAGTACTCATAATGACTTTTTGATATACTGTTCAGAAAATGAAAACATTCCTGGTTTATTCCAGATTGTTAATTAATTTAACTGATACAAAGTCCATGTTACTTCAAGGTGATCACAGAATCCATAAACATTTGAAATACAAATTGTCGGTCCTGATTATAAAAAGATAATAGCTTCCAATGGTTTAACTTGATTTCACTTCCGTAACAACATAAAACAAGTGATGTTTTATTAGAATGAGGAAAAGCCTTTGTTGGAATGATTGCAAAAACATTGTTTTCTGAGTATACGTTTGACTTGCTTTGTTGACATAATAAATTACTATCCGACAAGTTATTTTCACAACAATAATGAACATGCTCATTTCAGAAAAAAGATATGACATTACCTGGAATTGTTGATAAAATATAAGGACATTAGAAACATCCAGGGCTGGTACAAGGATTTTTGTCTACAAAGGTGAAGGTGCATTTTGATGCCCCCCACCCTCAATACACTCAATAAATAAAAAGTACATATAAAATTACAGCTTAAAAAATCTTGCAGCAAAAACTGAATGGGTGTGCAACTATATAAGTTATATACACAAAGACTCCACTTTAAAACAAATATTATTATATGCTCCCCCTGTAAGCCACACTTTATAAATAAAATATAAGCACCTTTACCAAATTCCAATGTCCACCTGGTCAGGTCACTTGGACAAAAATATAAAGATAGAAGACCAGGTGCCACTCATAAGACTAACCCCAGCACCCAGAATTTACCCCAGCACTCATGAATTGCCCCAGCACAAACATTTACTCTTAGGACTTGCTCCATCACCCAGATACAGGATTTAACCCAGCACCCAGATTTGCACTCACAGGACTTGCACTTGCATCCACTTTGCACTCAGAACTTGCCCCAGCACCAAGATTTGCACTCAGGCTTTACCCCAGCACTTATTTGCCCTCAGGACTTTCTCCAGCACCCACTTTGCACTAGGGACCTGCTCCAGCACCCACATGGCACTCAGGAATTAGCCCAGCACCACTTTGCATCCAGCAAATTGGACTTGATGTTGAGATGCAGCTTTTCTCAATGTTCACACAGGGCAAAGTTTGGCATTTATAAAACTAAGTGCTAAGCCTAGAAAACGTTGCAGCCAAATACTATTTATGCCATTTAGGTGTGGATAATCCCTCTCCCTTTTAAGGTAGAAAAAGTGTCTCTCTTGCTATCCTCTCTTGTTTTAAAGTTCCAGATAAATGTAAAAATGTCTGTTAACATAATTCAGACAGGTAAAGTGTTTGTGGGAGGAGACTACTTTTTACTGCGCGTATGTGGCCTAGCCGTGATATTGTGATTGGGGATCATCTCACCAAATCTTGTTTGGGGACTTTTTTGTTATAATTACATTTTTTTATTGCGGTCAGAGATACAAAATATAGGATAGTGGCATCACATAATATTACAAATAATGGATGCAGTGGTATTCTGACATCAGCATTCTGGTTTTGACTCATTTTGCATTTTATAAAACAGTATTTACTTATTATAATTTATCCAGAAACAAAGGTTAACACTAATACCATTATTAAAAAAAAATAAGGTTCTTGTTTTGTTCACAAAGATATGCTAATAACTCTGTATCTTCCAAATACAAGTGAGCAAAATACACGTTTTCCTAACTATTGCCTCTGAGGACCTAAACCATAGCATTGTCCCAATGTTAACTGTCACGTATCATTGCATAACATACCATAATACAATTAGATTAAAAGAAAAGTCAGCTTTGAGGTGGTGGTTGGAAAGGGTGAAGTGAGAGGAACAGAGTGTGAGAAATCGTTAGCTAAAGGAATGAAATTGCAATAGACAGCAGAGTATGTCGCAAGAGAGAGATGGGGAAAATAAGATAGGAGAAAGGAGGAGTAGGTAAAAAGGAATCAAGTGCAGCTATCAAGGGAAAAAAGAGATCTGCCAAAAATGTCTCTGTTCCACAGAGTGTTGAAAGGGAAAAAAAATTCCCCATTCATCCTGATAGTGGGATGCATGGTTGCCTGGGGGTTAGTTACATGAGATTGAGGTGCATGCCGTCAAAATAATAACATGCTGTAAAAATTTGAGGAAAAGTAAAAGCCTCACCACCTACTGCTTTAAAAGCCATGTGTCATGAGGTAAGGACACTTCAGCGGGTATAAGACAAACAAATGGAGAAAAAATTGTGCATAGTAGCCATCCCAGTTCAGTATAAATTGAGTTTTGCTTGGTGTGCTATGTCCTACAGTCCATGGACCTTGGGGAGCTGAGAACTGATATTGCTGTCTAATAAGTCCAGCCGACCATTGTGTGCACTGTTTAGGTCAAATTGGCGTGATCTGTCTGTCTTTGCTATCCATCTTCCTTTACAGCTTCTAGGGTAGTCACATTTTATTCAGAGTTTCAACATTGTGGCGTATCATCGCGATAATTGTGATAATTCATCGAGCACTTGGTATAGGTTATTCAGTGGGGTTGAGGGTTGGTTAGGGTCAACAAGACATCATCTGCAAACACATTTATTTTGTATGAGCAATTGTCTAGATATATTCCCTTAATATTTCCTCTACTTGCTGCTACCAGTGGCTCTAAGCATAAAGCAAAGGGGAGGCGTGAGAGAAGGAACCGCTGCCTTGCCTGTTTTTCATGTTGAAGGGTTGTGATTTGAATCCCATCATGACTCCTCGAGCACCCCACATGGATGACCAGTCGACCAGGTCAGACACATATTACACATCTAAAGCTAATAGCATCATTGGTTGACCAGGTCTTCTGCCTTCCACACATCGTCTGGGCACTCTCTCCGGGGTATAAAGCCAATTTGATTGGGGTGTACTAAATTGGGTATGATGGTGCCTAATCATGTGGCCAGCTTCATGTCTGCGTTTATGATGGAAATTGAGATTCTTTAATGTTTTAGTGATTTCCAAAAATTCCTCCTCTGCAATGTGTTAATTTTAATAATTCAACATTTTATTTGGGACATGCCTAGTGAGTTCAGGAAGACTGTAACAAATAGTATAATAGGTTCCTCAGTGGTTAATTGCCCTCATACAGATAAAAGGAGATGAACAGTAAAGCTATTTCCTGTGGAGTCACCCAAGACCTGCCTGACTTGTCTATTATCTTTGACATGTTATGTTGTGGTTTTTTTTAATGTTTTTGGTCTTCTCGCCAATAGTGTATAAGGTTTGTTTTGTTTTGTTTTGCTTTGTTCTATTGGCAAAATGTGGTGTTGCTGCTAAGCAAAAGATTACGTTTTCTTTTTAAATTTATGATTATGAAGTGTACTATCTGCAATTACTTTTGCTGTTGCTCTGATCAGCCACAGCCAGCATGTATTAATCCCGCTTTTGTGAATGTAGAGATTACTTTGCTATAAATCTCATTGTTTTGTGTAATTGTCTTGCCTACATTTTTAGTCACTTCATACCTGTGCTGTTTTGCCTGGACAATAGCTCAATTGTTATGGGCTGAAATGTCATTGGTTATGTATTTGCACGTTACATTTTTTTTTTACATTACATTAACATTTATTTATACAGCGACAAAAATTTACGTAGCGAGTGTTCTTTTATTGACATGTTTGTAGTCAATTAATGCCAACTTCTTTTGTGCAGACCAGTTTAAAAACTTAAAGCATAACTGTAGCAAAAAATTAAGCAATGTTTAATTAAAAAGATTTTCTCAAGTCTAAATGATTTATAAAGAATTTTACCAATGATGCAACATTCTCCAAAATCTTTCACAAAGTCTCACTTTAAAACTGTGGTAAAATCCTGCAAGATTATGTCATTAGATACACCCCTGCTCTCTTACTGGCTCCTGTGAATCATAGTGGGCAGGACTAGGTGGCTGTGTACAACCTTTTTTTACCAGCCTTCAAACTAAAAGAGACAAGATTGACCTGATCAAACAGGATCATAACTCCGCCCCCTTGTGATGTAATAGTTACATTACCCTCCAATTCAATGCAGGTCTATGATCAGAATTCCAACTTATAGACTGCATTCTGTCTCCCCAGCCCCAAAGTGAGATACTAGTGCTGTAAAGTCTCTGGGGGTGGCACCCAAAAACACTATAGTTCACAAAATGGCTGGGCCCAGTCACACTTGTTTAGTAAAATATTTAATAAAATCAACACGCATAACAAAAACAAAAGACATATCTGAAATAAACAATACAAAATCATTAATTTTTTGGTGGAAGAGTCCCTTTAAGGACATTTTGATGACTGTTGAGGTCCACAAGGCTCAACTTGAGACATAGTTAATGCATCTCACAGAGTATTAAATGAAAAAATAATAACAAACAATGCATGTTACTTTTTAAAATCTTTATTTGATCGCTTACCAAGTTTTGTAGTGGTTACAGATATTCCAAGCTGCTTCGAAGAGCCGGTGTGTTTGGGAACAAATCACGTCCTTGCATGTATTCATTTTTATCTTTAGTACCACGTAGCCAAATTCCACACCACTATGTTTATGACATCTCTCCCAGACCACTTCAAAGTAAGGAAGTAGCAATGTTTAAATAAGAAAAAGTATACAAAGGATGTGCCATACCCAAGTCTCATTGATAAAAAAAATATCCTTTGTTTTCTGCAGCCAAATTTGAATCATTTTGAAAATGTGTCTGTAGGATTCGATTTCTGATGGAGTAAAAATCACATACTCGCCACATAGAAATGTTTTTATTGGGAGATTTTCCATTCACATACAGAATTTATCTGTTGTAAATAAGCATGCCTGCCCCACTGTTAACCTGGCTCTGACACAAAAACAATAAAAAGGAGCAATCAGAGTCTTTAATCTACTCAGCTTTAAAGATTTATTAACAAAATCAATGTTTACAGTCCTACTTGGCTACCTTTATCAAGACCAGCCTTGATAAAAGTCCCCAAGTGGTACTGAAACACTAATTTTGGTTAAATCGTGAAAGCTAAGTAGATTGACAACTTCTGAGTGCTCCTTTTTGCTGTTTTTACACACACACATATTTATATAAATATATAATATCAAAGCAACAATAGAAATTAAGGCCTACAGGACACACATCCTAACAATAAATATATGACCTTCATAAGGATGGCACAAAAGAAAAAGAGATTGTGCAAAATATGATAGAGATTTGTGGCATGGACACTGCGAGTCAACGGAGCTACAGGGGGTAATATAACACTAGCATACCTCCCAACATTGTCTCGGGAATAGAAGAGTCATTGCTCTTGCTTAACCCCTTAGTGACCGAGTGCTATGCTGCATTTGATGTACCTTGAAGACCAGAATTCCATTATTTTTGTCAAATGTTTACTGAACTGGTTCAGTACACCCACACAAATTATATATAATTTTTTAAAGGACGGATAGGGCTTTCATTTGATACTATTATTTTCATCATATGATATCATTTACTATTAAAAGAAATATAAAATATGATGAAAATATGCCATAAAAAACACTTTTTCTAACTTTGACCTGATTTTTTTTTTACACAATTACAAATGGTAAAAAAGACCCCATCTATATATTTCTAATATTTGTCCTGAGTTTATTAATACCCATGTTTCCTTGTTTGTCTATGTTTTATTTCACGTAATAGGGCAATAAACAATATTAGTGTTTTTTTGGTTTTCTAACCATTTTCTTCTACAGTGATTTTTTAACCCGAACCCTAAATTTACCCCAACTCTAAATTTACTGTAACCCTAAATTGACCCCCACCCCTTAATCTAACCCTTGTAATCATCCGAACCACCCCTTTAACCCTAATTATGACCCTATTTTTGACCCTAACCCTAGATCTAGGTTCAGTAGATCAAGGGTTAGCTTTTTCCATTTATTTATTTATTTAATTAATTTTCTATTTTTAACTGTAATACTGTCTAACTGCCTGTAGGGGCAGTCAAGTAGCAGTTTCAGAGCGACGGAAGAGATTTTTTTTTCTCTCTCTTCCGTCGCTCTCCTCTGGGCACGCTGTATCGGAGGGGCATGCTCCTCCGATACAGCACACGTGATCGCGGTGCCCAGGGGGGCACAGAATGTGTTGCATGATAGATAGAGGCATCATTGCAACACTTTACAAACATAGGCAGTGATCAGCTTTCACTGCCTATGTGTGTTAACGCGCATACGATCACATTCGCGGTGATCGCATGCGCGCGGGGGGGGGGGGGGGGCTGAAGGCACTCTCAGAAGCAGCCTCTGGGAATAGCTACAGACATGTAGTGTTGCGCTAAGAAGCGCAACACTACATAAAACGGAGGACGTATATATACGTCTTCATGGTCCTTAAGGACCATGCTTTTCAGGACGTATATATACGTCCACATGCGTTAAGGGGTTAAGCTCAGTAGCACTCTCACTCAAATTGATAACACTAGTTAGTGCATGTCTCCCAACTGTCCTGCTTTGTGTGGGACAGGCCTGATTATGGTAGGCAGGTAGAGCCACGCAGGAGACCATGACTGTGGTTAGCAATTCCCACATAGAAATGGAGGTCTCCAGTGTCTGGGACAGTTAGACACATGCTCAGTACCGCTGTCATTTGGACAGTTGACCTCCCAAGCTCCACCCCCCCGTGCCCCAATTTTTCCAGGGACAAGAGGTATGCTACTGTGCCTATGCATGCACAGTATTGATTCGGCGATGTCCCAAACACTAGAGAAAAAAGATTGGAAAAGCAGGATAGTGCTCACAGATTGGGACTATACAATTTAAATTGGGACTGCTGGAGGATGTGCACTGGGGGGAGGTGTAAGTTATTACTGGCTCATGGCACAGCAAACCATGCAATTCCATAATTTACATAATTTTTTAAGTGAAATAGGAAAACATTTTTTTTAGCAGCTCAGATCTCTTGTCCCTGTAACTTCTTCAGTATACTCTTTCCTCTATGGGCAATGGATATTGTATTGTTCTTTCTTTATTAAATATAATTTTCTGTTATAATATGCTGAAATGATTCTAGTGCTTGAGTGAAGCATGCTGGATATAGAATATGCTCCGCGCGAGAGAGGTTTTTTTCACAGGGGTTTGAAGTATATCATATTTAGAATTGCTACCTTTTCTACCAGGCTGACAGTAAAGTACCGTCTGGGTGGAAACTTTCAATAAATTAATTAAAATAATGGTCTAAAATAAAACATGTGCACTAATAGACATTAGTAGATTCAAATTTATCCTATAAACTTCCCTATAAACTTCCCTGTACCTTGATATAAAATCCTGGCAGTAAGCCAATGCTTATACTGTAAATAATGTTTTCAGTAGTCACAATAAAAAAATGAACAACTTTATTTTAATCTCTACAGCAGACTCCATAATGATATCGCATAAGGGAAAAACAGCATTTTATATAGTGAAAAATCAAATTTCATTTTCTCTTCATGATTTAAAATGATAATGAACATAAGATTTGTTTATCATTTTATACAGGATCACATTACTGTTTATTAAATCCAACTACAAAGATCATGGGAAAAATGGAGATTGGGTGTCAGATAACAGAAACAGCTGTGAAACTGGGACACACAGCAACAAGGAGAGTTCTTATGTGAATAAACAAAGGCAAGTCTAAAGGCCCTACTCAATAAAGAGAGAATTGCAGGAATTGACATGGGAATTTCAGACTTTAAGTCAAAGTAGCTGAGTTGGAATCATTCTCCAGTGCAGCTGACTGGTAGAATTTTTCCAACTCAGCTACTTTTACCTTAAGTTTGAAATTGCCATGTCAGTTCCTGCAATTCTGTCTTTATTGAGTAGACTCTAGAGAAAACATATATATGATTGATAATACATGTAATTGAGAAGGGTAATTGATATATGTATCTATATTTCAAATTCTCACTTACTGCTAAGCTAGACAATGCTAGTATAAAATCACATCTCAGACGTTTTTTTTTAGCTATCTATATAGATGTACAAAAAAAAATGCAATTATATTTTATGTGCAAAACTATTTTTGTGCTTTGCTCCTACTGCAATGGACTAAACATTTAACACTCAAACAGTACATACGAGCAAATTGCAAATAAAAACCGGCAAGTTTGTGAATATTTTTTCTACCTCTTTTGATAGCACTTGCTAAGCAAGTGTAATTGTCACACGCAAATGAGAATTATTTTTCACAAAATATTCACAAAACTCTTAAGCATGCACAAAAATATAATCGCAATTTATTCGCACAACTGAAAAATAATAAATAAGAATAAACAAAACAGGCGCAAATCAGTGGAAAAAAAGTGCAAAAAGTTACAAATAGTCACAAATTACTCCTTACTCAAGTTTTACGTACTTTTTTCCCACTGCACTGTACATGACCCCCATAGCATCTAATTAAATGTAATGCGTAAAACTGATGCATGTTACTGGATTGAACATAAACCTGTAATATGATGATTGTTGGAAATAAAACTTAGCCTATCACCAAGTTGCTCGCTGAAATGATTGGGCTATGTCTCTATTTTGAATAAAACATTTACAGACCAAATGTAACATGCTGTTAGTGTTTTTATTTTATGTTAAACAACATATCTGTCTGTTTACTCCTTTATTGTGAAATGAAAGCACTAACAACATATTCAGTTTAGTCTATGAACATTTTATGTGAATGTTGTTGACCATATATGAATGTGCCTACCCAGAATCCCTTGCGTTGGTGATTGCACTGTAAATCTGGGATTTCTGTGGGAAAAGCAGGCACTGAATTTTGTGGATAGGTTTTCCCATTGCCTTTGCAACGAGATAACATATAATAATAATGATTTTAAAAAACAAGAAAAACAGTGCACAAGCATTCCAGTGGAATGATTGTGGCAACAGGAGTGGTATACCCCACTGGCTTGTGGCACCTCCTACATTATGGCTTACCTGGGTGCATTGACTGCAATAATTGCAACCTTATGACCTAAACATCTTGCATATTCAGGTTCAGAACTGTGTATGTTTTCCATGCATATAGCATGTGTACACACACCTACTGATATTTCTTTTTTGGAGGGCTCGTCATAGGTGGCCATTCTATGTGTGCCAGTACCCTCACTGGACCCAGCTAGATAAGATTTCTGGAGATGCACTGGGGGTGCAGGCCCAACAATAGTGTGTGATAAATTTTCCTTCACCCTTTTTCTCAATCAATTCTTATAAAACATAACAAGAGCAGTGGATGTGAAATGTAAGGCAAAGATCTTGGATTCAAATATTTTAATACTTCACCTATTGTAAGTGCAATAGAATGATAAGTATTGGCTTATCTTATTTCATTTTCTTTTAAATACTTTACAGCTTAAGTGTATAGTGTATAGTACAAACATTAAACATGGTTAAAATTAAACAGAATTATATACAACATGCGAACATAAGCACCAGATGCCATGAAAGTAATGGAATTGGAAAAAGCACGCTCACTATTCGCTTGTTTTGCACCTGTCTTTTGTTCCAAAGAAAATTATTAAAACTTTACAAAAAATTTTAAAATCAAAAACAAAAAAAAAAACATTCCTGTTTATGATTCCTCCATTGGTAGTTCCTCGTATTTCATATACCTCCTTCTATACATTTTTATAGTATGTATTCTATACAATGGTACACAAGAGGTGACAGAGGTGAAGAGAGAAATGCCCTCCAACCAATTATATCACAACATACAGTATTTATTGTGTGTATTTCCTTCCAAATAAAAACATATAATTGTACAATGTTATGTTTTGTGTCAGCAGCCACAATGTTAATTATCTTCTAATAAAATCTTCTTTTTCTTCTACTAATACTTCTAATGTTTTGATTTTTAATCAAAATTTGCATTTGAAAATGTTTTAAGAAATTTCCAATATACAAAAGATCCAGAGGTACAATATATCTATTTTTATTTACATACAATATATGACTTGCAGTAGATACTTAATACATTATAAAACTGCCAAATGAGGATTATACTTTACATTCAATGAAAAAAAAATAATAATCAGGATAGATCTCATGCGTAGGCATTATCACAGGCATATATAAAAACAAAAAAACAACAACATGTATTAGAAAGTCTCAGATGATAGTATTAATAAAGATATGCCAATGAAATATCACCACAAATTCAGTCCCAATACAGTCCCACAAAAAGGGAATTCCTCCAGTACTGTATAAAGTTGTCTAGAAAGGTGTTGCACTCTGCTTCTAATTTATTATTGAGAAATTAGTGGCATATCACTATGTAACTTGTTGGTTTTACTTATTCTATTATATTGGGGCCATGGGCATTGCACTGGGCATGAGGCAGCCCTGGGGCCACCAATTATTTTATATTTAGTCACCACATTTATAGTAGATGGTGGCCAAAAAGACAATTATTCCTTATTTTGATATCCTTACCCAGAATTTATTACAGCACTAAAAATATCTAATTTCTGTAATAAAATAGATCTGTATGGATGCGTAGACATCTTAAATGGTGCTCTACTCGAGGGGTTTACCTTTACTGCACCATAACTGATCTAGACAAAGGATATGCCAGGATCACCATAGAAATCCATCCCGACATGATTTATATTGGTTTATTAATGCCATTGAATGTCACCGACTGTAAAATAACATGTTTACATAAAAAACAATAATAACTGGATTTTTAAATAAACTTACCATCTAACAAGGGGATTTCAGTCTAAATCCCAAATTAAGTCTAAACTGTATATTGAAAGATGTTTTGGAAGATTCCCTGAAATTCCTTAAATTAATACCTCCAGTGCATTAATGTAGAGTTTCTGTTTTGTACTCAAAATGTTACTATATATGTGAATAAATTAAGATATTTGTATTCATCCCTACTAGTTATGCAAACAGTATCATGGACCAAGACTGCAAAAAATTGTTCATTTAATTGATACCCTTTATAATACTTTATTCATACTAAATTATGTTTTATGCACAAAACCCTGGTACCCAAGAACAATCCTACTAAACTGAAGGTACAACTCTTGTGTGGGTTCAGTAAATGAGAACTTTAGGATGAACCAGAGCATAGTCACAATGGCAAAGTCAATTTTTTTTGTTTCAACAAAAGACCTTATTTGGATTGCATCACAGATTTTTCCTGGTACACAAAAGCCTAAGATTGAAACTTCTACCACATTCGTATTGTAATATACAATATAAACAATACCTTATCACGTTTATGGAGAAAAAAGCATATTGTATTATAGGGGATATAAGGATTTTTCCATTAGTTATTTTCTGTTCCACACAATTTAAATGGGTGGCTGTCTCCTGTTTTTGTTTATTCACCTTCTTTGCCAAGTATCCAGCAGTAAAATCAGGGCAGGATCATAAGATTTGCCAGGCATGGTATTATGTAAGTATAACAAGACATTGGAAACATCCATCAGTTGATGTTGTGTGAAGGTGTGCAGAAGGTTCCAGTAATACACAGCTTTGGACGGTTGAGACCTCAAATGCTTGATAATCTTTTTCTTGTGAGTATTTTACTATCTCTAGAAGGCATGTCAGTAGCTACAAGTCTCTCATGAAAAGAGAAGCTGTTGCTTACACAACTCACAGATGAAAACCTGCCACATAAATCTGAAACAGAAGTATCAGACGGAGTTGTGTTGGTAGTGGATGAAAATTGCTTATTAACAGTCAGGTTGCTAGCACTCTTTGAGGAATATTTATATATCATTTTAAGGAAAGCAGATTTTGTGTTTGTATCTTGTTTGTATAAAATAATGTAGCATTTTGGGAAAAATGTACATGACAGGACTCCATAACTTGATATTAATATTACAATCATTTCAACTGCTGGTAAATATATTCCAAAGGTTGTAGCATATACAGGGATAAAAGTGATCCAAGCTATGAAGTAAATTAGCATGCCAAAGGTAATAAATTTGCCTTCATTATAATTTTCTGGTAGTTTTCTTCCCTTAAATGCACAGATGAAACAAATGAAAGCCAACACTGCTATGTAACCTAACATGATGCTAAAAGCTACTGTGGAACCTTCATGGCATTCCAATATAATCATCTTGGGAAGAGAGAAGTTCTCCTTTGTAGAAGGAGACCAAAATACAAGCCATACTGTGCAAATTATGACCTGGACCCCTGTACATACAAAAACTAAAGTAAAGGGTTTGTAGAGACACTTCAGTAAGCTTTGGACCTTTGGTTCAAAACTAAAAACTAGCAATATTTTTATGGATTTTAACAAGATGCATGCAACCACCACAGTGAAACTAATGCCAAACAGAGTTTGACGTACTTTGCACTTGAAGTCTTCTGGTTTTCCAATGAAAAAGATAGCACTTACAAAGCTGAAAAATATAGATAAAAGAATGACATAACAAAGAATACCCCCAGAGGCTTTAACAACAGGTGTATCGAAATTTTTGGCAAATAACAGTGCTACAGCAACAATAAGACCAATTCCTAAAAAAGAAATGACAAGGAGCACAATAGCGAAACCATCTTTCCAGCGTAGATATTCAATCTGCTTCTGGTAGCACATGGAACTGCTCATGGGAGCCCATTGAGTCTTGTTGTTGCACTGAAGACAATAACCCATATCTAAAATATAATAATTAACATTTTATAATAGACCAAAAAAGAAAAAGAGATGAGTTCCATTTAAAGACATCAACAAATTGTACAGCATCAAAGCAAGGCTGTCCCATTAAGGTGGAATCAAACATAAAACTTATCTACTGTAAGCTGTAGATTACTCACAGGCAGACTACTGTAGGCAGAAACTGTACATTTTTTAAGTGCAATATAAATTGTAAATGATGTAAATAAAAATGCTTTAATGAAAGAATGCAAATAAAGCACCTTATTAAGTTCTCTTTTATCTGGGAGTGAATATTTAAAACAAACACATATATAAGACATATGCCACTGTTTTTTTATGTTTGAATTAATTGCATATAAAAATAGAAATCAAATTAGGTGTCTATCTCCAGCATCCATTTTGAGAATGTTATCCATGATACAGCATTCTCCAAAATGTTCCAGCAAGTATCACTTTACAAGAGCCAGAACCTGCATGATGATGTCATAAGGAACACCCCTGCTCTCGTACTGGCTCCTGTTTATCACTAGGGGGCAGGTCTAGGTGGCTGTTTACAACTTTTTTTTTTTTTTCCTGCCTTCCAACAAAAAGAGAGGAGATTGACCTGATCAAACATCATAACTATGCCCCCTTGTGATATAATAGTTTCATTACCCTCCTATTCAGTGCAAGTCTATGATCAGTATTCTGACTTATAGACTGAATTCTATGTCCCCTGCTCCCAATGTGAGATACTAGGGTTGTAAAGTTACTGGAGGGTGGCACCCAAAAACACTATATTTCACAAAATGGCGGCACCCAGTCACAATTAATTAATACAATATTTCATAAAATAAACTTACTTACCAAAAACATAGACATATCTGAAATCAACAACACAAAATAAAAAAAATAAACACTCTTCTTTTTTTGGTGGGAGAGTCCCTTTGTGGTCAGAGCTTTCTTCAACCAGCACAAGATGCAGGGAAATTCATCCCAGAGCAAAAAGGGCTCAACAAGATACTTTGTATTCTTCCTTTAAAACGTTTCTATTTAATATGTCTACACTTGATGGAATCTTTCAAATAAACATTAATATTTTGCTTATGGTTGTCTTTTAACACAGAATGCTTTATTTATTAATTAGTGTGGTGTAAAATCTTAACAAAAAACAAAAATAATTTAACATTAAAATAAGTATGACTTAAAACAGATAGTGTTTTAAAAATAAAGTTACAAATTCAAATAGATTGATATCTAATTCATATAATTTACCATAGAGAACATTGTTTATACCAAAGTGCAATTCCAAATCAATCAAGAAAAAATCTATTTATAGTAACATTATCCTCAAAAAATATGTATTGTGAAAGGCATAGTGAGATTTGTAATGTGTATATTAGAGTTATCATGTTGCCAGCAAATCTGAATATGAATAGAATATTAGGTCAATATTTGACAAATAAACAAACACAACAACAAAAGTTTTTTTTTTTTTAATGGCAACTAAGAAGTAAATTGAACAGCATCATATATTATTTATTTTTTTTAATGTTCCACTGCTTATTTGTATTTTTTTTTTTTACATTTGGAGTATGTGCTTTTATAGTTTATTCCACATCATCGCCTTACCTGGTTTGTTGGTGTAGTGGTTTTCAGGACAGCTAACACATTCATAGCAACATGTATGCTGACTTGCTGATGTCTTTTTCATTTCTCCTGGCTTACATTTCTCTGAACACGTTGACTGTATTTTCTGAATTGCGAAACACACAATGATTATCATTACAATATTGATGGTGTGGTTAAAAGGTGAACTTTTTCTACAAAATATAAAATAAAGTATGAAAACTGTATTATTCCATTTGTACCGCTAAGGTTCTCCATCATTAAGGTGTTTCATTGTCATGGTTTGAGTGATGATATTTAGGCTCACTTCTATATTTACCATGAATGACATTTATCCTATGGCCCCTGTCATTATTAACAGTGATGTTAGCTGTAAATTAACAGGCATTGATGATTTAATGCCTGCCTGAAACACCATTACCACCAGGGCCGGTGCAAGGATTTTTGCCACCCTAGGCAAAATAAAAATTGCCGCCCCCCCCTCCCATTATCATATTATTATTCCCCTCAATATCCCAGGATTATGCCCCACAATATGCCAGGATTTAGCCACCCAATATGCCAGGATTATTCCCCTCAATATCCCAGGATTATGCCCCTCAATATGCCAGGATTTAGCCACCCAATATGCCAGGATTATTCCCCTCAATATCCCAGGATTATGCCCCACAATATGCCAGGATTTAGCCACCCAATATGCCAGGATTATGCCCATCAATATGCCAGGATTTAGCCACCCAATATGCCAGGATTATTCCCCTCAATATCCCAGGATTATGCCCTCAATGTCCCAGGATTATGCCACCCAATATGCCAGGATTATGCCCCTCAATATCCCAGGATTATGCCCCACAATATACCAGGACTTAGCCACCCAATATGCCAGGATTTAGCCACCCAATATGCCAGGATTTAGCCACCCAATATGCCAGGATTATTCCTCACAATATCCCAGGATTATGCCCCTCAATATCCCAGGATTATGCCCCTCATTATCCCAGGATTATGAACCTCAATATGCCAGGATTATTCCCCTCAATATGTCAGGATTATGCCCCACAATATGCCAGGATTAAGCCACCCAATATGCCAGGATTATTCCCCTCAATATCCCAGGATTATGCCCTCAATGTCCCAGGATTATGCCACCCAATATGCCAGGATTATGCCCCTCAATATCCCAGGATTATGCCCCACAATATACCAGGACTTAGCCACCCAATATGCCAGGATTTAGCCACCCAATATGCCAGGATTTAGCCACCCAATATGCCAGGATTATTCCCCACAATATCCCAGGATTATGCCCCTCAATATCCCAGGATTATGCCCCTCATTATCCCAGGATTATGAACCTCAATATGCCAGGATTATTCCCCTCAATATGTCAGGATTATGCCCCACAATATGCCAGGATTAAGCCACCCAATATGCCAGGATTATTCCCCTCAATATCCCAGGATTATGCCCCACAATATGCCAGGATTTAGCCACCCAATATGACAGGATTATTCCCCACAATATCCCAGGATTCTGCCCCTCAATATGCCAGGATTTAGCCACCCAATATGACAGGATTATTCCCCACAATATCCCAGGATTATGCCCCACAATATGCCAGGATTTAGCCACCCAATATGCCAGGATTATTCCCCTCAATATCCCAGGATTATGCCACACAATATGCCAGGATTTAGCCACCCAATATGCCAGGATTATTCCCCTCAATATCCCAGGATTATGCCCCTCAATGTCCCAGGATTATGCCCCTCAAGGTCCCAGGATAATGCCACCCAATATCCCAGGATTATGCCCCTCATTATCCCAGGATTATGCCCCTCAATATGCTAGGATTATGCCCCTCAATATCCCAGGATTATGCCCCTCAATGTCCCAGGATTATGCCACCAAATATGCCAGGATTATGCCCCTCAATATCCCAGGATTATGCCCCTCAATGTCCCAGGATTATGCCCCTCAAGGTCCTAGGATTATGCCACCCAATATCCCAGGATTATGCCCCTCATTATCCCAGGATTATGCCCCTAAATATGCTAGGATTATGCTCCTCAATATCCCAGGATTATGCCCCTCAATGTCCCAGGATTATGCCACCCAATAGGCCAGGATTTAGCCACCCAATATGCCAGGATTATTCCCCACAATATCCCAGGATTATGCCCCTCAATATCCCAGGATTATGCCCCTCATTATCCCAGGATTAGGAACCTCAATATGCCAGGATTATTCCCCTCAATATGCCAGGATTATGCCCCACAATATGCCAGGATTTAGGCACCCGATATGCCAGGATTATTCCCCTCAATATCCCAGGATTATGCCCCACAATATGCCAGGATTTAGCCACCCAATATGCCAGGATTATGCCCCTCAATATGCCAGGATTTAGCCACCCAATATGCCAGGATTATTCCCCACAATATCCCAGGATTATGCCCCTCAATATGCCAGGATTTAGCCACCCAATATGCCAGGATTATTCCCCTCAATATCCCAGGATTATGCCCCTCAATGTCCCAGGATTATGCCCCTCAATGTCCCAGGATTATGCCACCCAATATCCCAGGATTATGCCCCTCATTATCCCAGGTTTATGCCCCTCAATATGCCAGGATTATGCCCCTCAATATCCCAGGATTTTGCCCCACAATATGCCAGGACGTAGCCACCCAATATGCCAGGACTTTCCCCCAAAATATGCCAGGACTTAGCCACCCAATATGCCAGGACTTTCCCCCACAATATGCCAGGACTTTCCACCAAAATATGCCAGGACTTAGCCACCCAATATGCCAGGACTTTCCCCCAAAATATGCCAGGACTTAGCCACCCAATATGCCAGGACTTTCCCCCACAATATGCCAGGACTTTCCCCCAAAATATGCCAGGACTTAGCCACCTAATATGCCAGGACCTTCCCCCAAAATATGCCAGGACTTAGCCACCCAATATGCCAGGACTTTCCCCCAAAATATGCCAGGATTTAGCCACCCAATATGCCAGGACTTTCCCCCAAAATATGCCAGGATTTAGCCACCCAAAATATGCCAGAACTTTCCCCCAAAATATGCCAGGACTTAGCCACCCAATATGCCAGGACTTTCCCCCAAAATATGCCAGGACTTAGCCACCCAAAATATGCCAGGACTTTCCCCCAAAATATGCCAGGACTTAGCCACACAATATGCCAGGACTTTCCCCCAAAATATGCCATGACTTAGCCACCCAATATGCCAGGACTTTCCCCCTCAATATTACTTAATCATCCTAAATCCTGGCATATTGTGTGGCATAATAATCATTATTATGCCACACAATATGCCAGGATCCTCACACCTTCCCTTACTTACCTCGTCGCTGCTGCTCTGTCTCCGGTGCAGGTCCGTTCGTGGCTGTGAGGGAAGCGTTGTGCGCTCCCCTTGAGCCAATGCGCGTTCAATAAAGTTTGTTTAAAAAAACAAACAACTTTACTGAACGCGCATTGGCTGGAGGGGAGCGCACAACGCTTCCCTCTCAGCCACAGGCGGGCCAGCACCGGAGACACAGCAGCAGCAGCAGCGACGAGGTAAGTAAGGGGGAGGATTTTTTTTTTGAAGCAGGATTCCGGCGCCCCCAGCTAAGATGCGCCCTAGGCAGCTGCCTAGGTCGCCTTACTAGTGGCGCCGGCCCTGATTACCACACATGTTAAAAAAATTATCACTGCACCCTCTACGATACTCCATACTTTATGGAGTATGGAGGTTTACCGGACCCATAAGAAAAATGGCATTGCATCACTGTTGTGTGCAGTAATTACCTCACAAACAGTGATTCAATGACAGCTGGTAAAAATTAACGGGCAAAAAAACCTTTAATAATTGCCAGTTTCAACATAAAACATGCATATTGTAACCCTTTCAGTGCTGTAGAGAACACAAAAAGTGCTCCCTATAGCACTGAAAGGCTACCCAATGTTCCCCACCTACCACCAAAAAAATTAATATTATTGCCCCCCTGGGGTCAGCGGCCTCCTGCTAACCACATTAAAAAAATGTAGCCTATAGTGACTGCAGGCTGGTACCCCCTACCATGTTGCATGCCTTTGGCCCTCTACAAAATATTTAATTGCCCCCCTTAGGGACTGCAAAGTCTCCCCCCCCCCACCCGAAGAAGGGAGATGATCCAAAATTGACCCAATATCTGTAAAAAATCCCCCACAAATTCACTGCTTATCCCCCTGGCACACAAAGGATGCCCTGTAGGGAGAAGATATACCTGTATCCCAGTTCCAGCAGCGATCCGTGATACCCCTAGATCTTCATGATCATAATGGGGCCATCGAAAAAAGTAATCCTTCTATTCTATACAAATCCAGAAGGGCATGTATTTTAAGAGACAGTAGGGAGTGTCAGATTGGCTCTGTCAGCCAATCAGATTCCTCCCTGTATCTTCCCTTTGAAAACCAGTAGTAGGGCTTCTGCTGTCTTTTGAAATACCAGCTGTCCTGGACTGGTATTTCATTCTGAGTCTGGTCTCCACTAAGCTGTGCATTTGTTTTTTGCCAGCAAGAATTTTTTTTTAATGAATGGCCCCTTTCCATGGGTTGGAAGCTGAAGACCCAGGGACGCAAATCGCCACTGGAACCTGGATAGAAATATCAATTTATTGGCACACAAAAAGGAGAAGACAACAGATCTCCTGATATTAAAGCTATAGTTTAGCTTGAATTCTTTCTTATTCCCCAAGGTTTTCCTGGAAATTGTATGTCCCATATATTTTAATGTAGACATCATTCTACAATTAAAGGTGAAGGATACTACAAATATCCAAATGATGGTTATTTAACAACACAAGATACCTTTAGACGTCCAAACTCAATTTCTTTATCTTGATTATGAAATATGAAAGTGTCCTTTTGGGTGTCGTATTCCGCAATACTGGTAATGTTCATGTTTCCTCTAGTGTTTTCCTTCCAGATTAACACATCATATCCAGTGTTTGCATCACCTCTGGAATCAAAATGAATATTTTTGCCTCCAAAGGAGAAATTTACATTCTTAAGCACTTGTAACAACTGTAATAAATAAAGAATACAATCAATAATGCTGTTCTATGCATATCATATGGCTATAGATATGATTCCATATACCAGTATGTATAAATACGCTAGATCTAGTCTTTTAAAAAGATGCAAAGTTGTTTAAATATATGTATTTGATATTTTTTATTGTTAAGCATCTTATGAATTCTGTCAGACTGAACATGAGGTAACAATTAACGTTTCTCTGTGGAAGTGGAAGAAATTACTTGGTAACAAGGTGTGTGCATTAGAGTAGGAACTTGATGAAGGTCCATTACATGCCATGAATAGAGCTAATAGGGTCATGAGGATCCAATGTCAAGTAAATGCTCATGAGGGTCTACTGGGAAAATTTCCAGGCCTTATAGGTCTAATGCAGGGCAAGTGGAAAATGGCTTGACTTTGAGGTAAACTTGTAGAGAATCATTCTAGATTTAAGTGTAACGAAGTGTTAGGTGCCGCACCTTTCTTTTTGGTTTTTGTTTTCTTTTTTGTTAAAGGATGACCCCTTTTCCCTGGGCTGAAGATGAGGAATGAGGGTGTTGTGTATGATAGACTGAAATTAGTTGCAGGTATACATTTCTCACACGGCACCCTTCGTATGCCAGGGGGGTGGGCAGTAATTTTCCCTGCCCACGGTCTTGGCACTCAAAGGGTAGAATTTTGGTTACAGGTTGGATCATTTTATTGGTTCATTCCCCCCTACCTGGGCAAGGTTGATTAGGCGGGAAAGTTGGTAGGGAATTTTTAAGATGTTTGTTTTATTTTTTTTCATTCATTGAATGGGGTCAGGGCAGCCCCTGGCTCCAGTGGGGCAATTATTATTATTTAATGTGACTGGGGCATGTTGCCGGACCCTGGCCTTATGAGGCTATATATTATTATTAAATGTTGCTATGGTCATTGGGTGAGCTCCGTGACTCCACCAGCCTTTTTTTTTAGATAGGTTTAACCCTGTCAGTGCTGTAGATTGCTCTATATATGTTCCCTACCACACTGAAAGGGTTAATGTGCTTATATTGCCTGCATTAAGCAGCCGATTCCTATTTAGATTGTCTTATGCAGTAAGTTAGTTGGAAAAAATTATGCTTTTTTGACATTAACTTTTACCAGTGTTCTCTGTTTGTGTGGCAATTACCGCATAAAACAGTGCTTCAATAGCAAGTGTGATAATGCACCATTCTAAGTATAGGGTCTTGTTAATGGTTGTGCTAAGTTTTTTAACTAGTTCGTTAGCGACAGGTCTGGAATCGTAATTGCCCGTTAATTTGACACTAACAGCTATTTTTGACTTAAGAGGGACCATTGGATCTATCCCATTATATGTGGCATGATTCCCAGCTAGCCAATAATACTGTGTGGGTGTATCATAGAGCTCCGCAACAAGAAACCTCTGTTATGTGCAGTATGTATGAGGCTGTCAGATTGTCATGTATGTAAAGCAGCGTGATTAAAAATTGACAAATGTGAAGGGGAGGAGTTACAAAAGCAAATACAAAATTCCTGCACCCAGGTGTCAGTGACCGTAGGCTCCTGTGCTCAGTTAGTCAAGAAAATTAGTATCTTGGAATTCTCTGTCCACAGCAGCTGTAGAGCCAAAGATTCCTAACTACAACAAATGGGAGTCTTATGTAGTAAGAAAAAATGATGGAATTAGTTACAGAGAGAGAGGTACAAGAGAGAGAAAAATAAAAGGGACATGAATCTTGTTGGCGTTTATTTGAAGTGTTTGGCTAAACATAATAAAGAAAGATTTCATCGTTTTTTTTCCAACGTTCTTGACTTCACCTAAACAAGATTTTGCCATAGAAAACCAGTACTACTTAACTAGACCCTGCAGTGTTTTATGTGTTGTATGGAAAGTATCTTAATGTTATTGGTATTTATTTACTGTTGCATAGAAATGAGAGGGAATACTGGAGGGGAAATCTTATAGGGAGAAGTCCATCTCCATATTATCTCACAATTTTTTTGGTGTCTGACTACTGATTTTATATATGCTAAGATAGGTTGAGTGATATGATGTAGTAGAAGAGAGACAGGTTGAAATGGAGGGATCTGGTCAGTTAATCTGTGAAGGGATACCATGAATTTGATTCCAATATGGGTCAATGAGAGAGCATTCCCACCATATGTGGAGTAGTCTGTCTGAGATTAAGTCTTTCAGCAGTTTTACTTTGCCATTGGATAGCAGCTCATCTATTTTAGGAGAGTCTTGGGGGGTGGAAGTAATAATCCTGGGTTCATTCCAGGTTTGAAATCAGGGGTTGTTTGTGAGCGGAGTGAGCGGGGGTGGGTATGTAGTAAGTTCATGGCTACAGTGTGCAGGATGTAGTGTCGCCAGTGTAGGCATGATGAATGGGGGGCCGCACACTGTAGCACACTGTCTAGTATGATGGGGAGGTAGCCAGGCTAAACTGCACAGGGCAAAATATACAGAATACAGAGCCAATTCTCCTGAGGAAGCCAAGACAGCACTTGGCAAAACGTGTAGTGAATCAACTTTTACTTCTGTATCCAGCTTTGGACTTGTCCAGACCTTGCTTTTCACCAGCTGTATTATTCTGCTGTTTTGGGATTATTTATCCTCTAGGTTACTCCATTAAAAGAGGTCCTTTTTTCACCCAATTGATATCACGCTATGTGCTTTTGTACTTCTCTGCACAGCATACCATCTCTAGGACCCTTAAGGGAAGGTCTGGAGCAACTATTCATTGAGGCTTGACATTTACAGTTGTTTGTGAGTGCGATACCACATCACGATGGGAATAAGGCCAAACACCTCCCTGTGGACTATGGACCCTCATAGGGATTACCCCTCCCCAAAGGAGCTATGTGTCACAGAACCCTGCGTACTCTAGGCACCTCTGGCACTGGAAGGGTTTATAGCATTCCCAAAGGACAAATCACTGGCCCTGTTGCTCCTTGTTTCCTGTCCCTTGGATCTACTATTGACAAGCTCTATGGGGTCCCATGTTGTCCCCTGTTCCCAAAGACCAAATAGCCTGTCAGTACCTAGGGACTTTGCCCTGTAAACACCTTGGCAGTGACCGAGGCACCCATTCAGTGCAGCAAGGAATTAAACACAAGGTGCCCAGGCAAAGCTATTCCAAGTAGTGTGTGCAATGTTATATATATGTTAAAACTAAAACAATTCAGATGACTATAAATACTGCTGAACTAAAATGACATTTAAGTAATAAAAACTTTGACTAAAAGTAAATAAAAATTTGCCGTCTAAATTAAAACTGCCATCTGCCTTGAGGCATCGATCACCCCACGAACATTCAAGGGATTGTGTAAATGGTCTGGTGTATTTTTCATTGGTTAGACATGTGACTGAACTATGTGTACATCCTCCTTAATTAAATTGCTTGTTATCATTAGTGACATCTAACTTTACTTTTTTATTTCTCACATATGTTAAACAGTTTATATAAACTAGTATTCAAAGCAGATATAATACCTCCCAAGGAGCAAAAGCAGTTGGGTTCTTGCAGTTTTGATTCAGACAGATGTGTCGAATTGCATATGCAATAGCAGTTACTGCTAGTTGTGTGCTGTAGACAAATCCTGGCTGTACTGTAGCAGAAAGAAAATCCTCTCTCAAATTTTGAATGTTATTTCGTCTTATGTTATGTGTAGTCTCCTTGGTATAGTCGGTAACACAGTTGTACAATTCATTGAATCTTACTTTTGGGCATTTCAATAGTAGCTCTGCATACTGTTCCAAGAATCGGTTCACCTCGAAATGTTGAAGGTTTATATTTTTCAGATAATTGTGAAAGGATGAAGTGTCTCCACTTTTAAATATGAATCCAATCACTTGCCCAATTTGATGGATATTTGGAATAGAACTAATTCCAATGGCTGCAGACCAGCTGTCACTTGCAATCCAGGTTTTTTTGATTTTTGCTTCAATAACTTTTTTAAACAGTCTGAGTAAGAGAGGAGGTTTCAAAAAAGCAACAATAACATTGACCCTGGTTTCTTCTAGTATTGTTTTGATGGTTTCGTCTATTCTTGCTTGTACCGTGCTGTCAGATAAATGTGCAGGTATAACTTCTTTAAATGCAATGCATACATTTATTGTCATGGTCTGAGCTCCGAAACTCTCTAAGGCTGAACGTCCATACTCATCATCCATGACTATAATTCCAATCCAATTCCAGTCGGACATCTCTATAAGTTTTGCCATGGCTCTGGTCTGATAAGCGTCATTAGATATTGTCCTTAGAAATGCAGGGAAACGGAATTTGTCACTGAGAACTTCGGCTGATGCAGAATGACTGATCTAGAAGAAGAATATATTATATTACGTTTTCTTTAGGTTGACAACACATTGGGTCACCTATGAAGCTACAGGTAGCTATAATAGCTTATTAGGAATATCTTGTAAGACAGAATTTCAGCAGATTAAGAATCACTGACCTAAAAGAATAATATTTAATATTATTATGGCTTCTTTAGGCTGATAAGACCTATTAAGCAACAGGTAGCTTTGACATCTTACTCTACCAGTGCATTGGCTGGTAATTATTAAACAACTATAATATCCTTTAGAATAAATAAATAAGCTACATTTTATAAGCTAATAGCTGCTAAACATAAGCTTTATATTACAGTACTTCCTTTTATTCCTGCTTGCTCTTACACTCAATATTTCAACACACACACACACACACACATATATATATATATATATATAATCCTGCTCCTACTGTGTAAACAGAGTTATAATAAAAAGTACCTCTTAATACATTTCCATGCAGTACATCTTCAGTAAAATTTGATTTGTGTAGGCTATTTGTAAAATATACATAGTTGTATAGTTAATTAGGTTAAAAAAATATATAGTCCATCAAGTTCAACCATTCCACACAGCCATATTAGTTGATCCAGTAAAAGTAAAAACAACAAAAAAACCCCCACTAAAACAGTAATGTCATCTCAAAGGGGGAAACAAAAATGTCTTGACTCCAAAGGAGTCAGACTCACCCTTGATCAACATTACCTTATATACTTTTACTTGTGATAACCCAGTATGCATTTCATGAATATATTGATTGAATTGTCCAAAATGAATTCAGATGGCAGCATAGAACACAATTTAACCACATATTTTGTTGCAGTGATGTCACATTCAGTTTTATTTACTGATCACTCTCACATAAATGTTTTAAGCTTATGATTGAGCTTTTGTAACCTGATCGCTTTTCCACTGTGCGCTGCTTTTCTGGATTATTTATTTCTTGCATATAAAATGAACAATTCTAGATTCACTACAACAAGAGTGCCCCTTTCTGTTTTCTATTTGTTTACAATTTTACTTCTGTAACAGAAAGTTATCTATGTTTAAGAGGAAAGCTGCTTTCTTCTAATCTTAAGGGATGCCTAGGTGTCGTCTGTGAGGTACAATTTATAAATGAGATCTCTAAAAAGATCTTTGTATTGACCTTGAACATACAGGTAAAGGTTTATCATATCTCCATAAAAACATATTTTATCCAGAGAAAACAATTACCCAATTTGGACAACCTATCTTCATTAAATTTTCCATTCTTGTAATCATTTCCTCTCTGAACACTTCCCATGTTCAGTGTGTCCTATTTTCACTGTTGCCAAAACACAAATGGAATAAGTTCTCCTGTGATGAAATGTTTTCTATAATATAAGACGACAACAAATTATGGTCAAGTAGAGTCACTTATCTCTACTGTTCCTTATCATATATCTGCAGGAATACTTTTTTTCCTCCCTCCATTCTGCAATATGAAGCAATACCACCGTTATATAGAGTGATAGCTGATGATCACAATTCTTGGATACTTCCAGTCCAAACATTAGTTTGTTCAGATCCAGTGGATGGCGATACCCTCTGTTGATTTTTTTTCCTATTGTAATATTGTGTTTTCTTATTGATGTGCTCTAGGGGGGATACAATCTACAACACCTAGTGCAGTATCCCAAGCTTTATTACAATACATATTTAAAATGTGCATATTAAAACAGTTGGAAAAAGAGTAGAATATCACCCAGTGTCCTTTCCGTCTGTTAAAACAACGGCATCCACGTGCATGCAATGGAACTTGGTGTGTGCTGCAGTCACAGATGCCACTTGGCCATTCAGAAGTGGAGAATTGCAGGGACCACAAAGACCTCCTACCGAACACATTTGGCTAGTTTGGTATTCTTTGTGCTCCCAGATATTCTCTTCTTCTGTATTGTTGAGTGGCATTTTAACAGGACACCACGTGACATGTTACACTTTTTACAACTGTTTTATGTGTGCATTTTCAATATTTATGGCAATAAAAACAGCTTGGATACTGTACTAAGTGTTGTGGATTTTATTCCTCCTAGAGCAGTAGCATTTAGAGGAAACAAAGTTTTCGAGGATCGTGCTGTCAGTCTCAGCACTGTATGCACCAGTAGGATTGCTTCAAATTGTAGAATGGAGAGATGAAAAAGTCTTCCTAAGAATATACTGTATACTAAGAAAGAGGAGAGAAAGGTGACTCTACTTGACCCTAATTTGTTGTCACCTCATAATATAAATTCCATGTTATCATAGGGGAATTCTTGTCATATTTGTTTTATATATTTTTTGCACATAATCTACACAAATCTTACTGCAGATGCATTGCTTTGTTAAGATTTAATTATTTTTTTTAAAATTATCATTCTGTATACACACTAGGCACAGGCTTTTTTGTGTACAGTGTTATTGAATTCCCCAGCTGACAACTGTAGATAAGAACAGATGTGACACTTTTCCTACAATTATCTCTCTCTCTCTCTCTCTCTCTCACACACACACACACACACACACACACATATAGTAGTTTAGAGAAAGGAGCTTGATATCATGAAGAATCAGAGATTTATTTCACAAACAAGACTTGATAAAAGTCCCCTTAAATGCTGATCTTTGTGAAATAAATCTCTGATTCGTCATGATATCAAGTCCCCTGAGTGCTCCTTTCTCCAAACTACTACAGTGTCTGACGGGATTGCACCGTGGTATCCACCCCAATGTGTATGGAGTGCACAGACCAGGATTTCTCTCTCTCTCTCTCTATATATTGAATACCTACCTGCGGTATGAGCTGTGTGTTTAACATCTTTGCAATGGTTATCGAAACTTCGGAATAACTGGCTCCAATGACAGCCTTAATTTTTGGTGTATAGTCTGTGTAGTTGCATCGGAATTTCAAGTTGTCCTCAGTTGAGTTGAATGTTGAGAGGAATCTCATTGCCGCCAAAACGCCCAGTCTAGTCTCAGAACAAGTGTCATATATTTCATACCCAAGTTTTATTCCCGGAATCAGTGAGGAATTATTTATCATGTCAATAGCATGGCTCATGGCTAGCACCTGCAGGAAACCTTGCATTTCAAACCTGTAACCATAAACATTGAAAAGGCAAAGTAGGATTAAGTATTCATTGTAATCTGTTTACTACTAAACATAATAATTCCTGCAGGCACGTCTTTCTCAAACATATTACTGTGTAGAATTTGCATACCAGTTCAAATCTTACCTTTCTAAGCAGGTCAGTGACCTAGTTAAGACCCTATGTGCCATTAAAGTAATTGGAGGAATGTTATTCGTACGTGCTAATGTGTATAACAATAGTCCTCTTATCTTGTTTTTGTAAGTACAGTCCTAATTTTATATAAAGATGGATAAATGGCTGTTTTTAATTAAAAAGCCTTTTCATTCAAAGTTGAGCTGCAGGTGTGTTGAGGTGAGATGCACATTTCATTTCAATCATTTAACAATTCATTGTGTAGGTGCAAACCTAATGAGCTTCTCTAGCTAGAATTGCTAGAGAATAGCCTTGCAGCAGAAGTTGTAAAGGTTAAAAAGGGACACTCCCACTTTTATTTTTTTCATTTTGTGTTGTTGATTTCAGATATGTCTTTTGTTTTTGTTATGTGATAGTATTTAATAAAATATGTAACTAAAGAAGTGTAACTGAGTGCTGCCATTTTCTGAAATATATTGTTTTTGGCTGCCACCCCCTCGTGACTTTACAGCATTAATGTCTCACTTTGCGGCTTGGAACACAGATGCAGTCTATAAGTCTAATTCTAACCCTGCATTGGAGGGAAATGTAACTATTAAATCACAAGGGGGCCAAGTTATGATCCTGTGTGATCAGGTTAATCCTCTCGTTGTGTTGGAAGACAGGTAAAAAAAAAAGTTGTATACAGCCACCTAGTCCTGTTCACTATGATACACAGGAGCAGGTAAGAGAACAGGGAAGTATCTTATGACATCCTCATGCAGGCTTTGGCAACAGTTGTAAAGTAAGACTGACTGGAATATTTTGAAACATGTTGCATCATGGGAAATATTCATAAAATGGAGACAAGAGATAAACACCTGATTTTATTTTTCGTTTAATATGCAATTAATTCAATCATATAGAAAAACAAAACAATGGCATTTGATTTACATATGTGTTTGTTTTAAATGACCAGGTTATCTAGTTACATCTTATGTAAGTGGTTGTGTCCCTTTAATACAGTGAAGGAGTTTAAACATGCATGGGATAGGTATACGGCTATCCTAGATGTAAGATAAGGCCAGGGGCTAATGAAAGTATTCCGATTTATTTTATTTATTTTAAATTAGTCATACTTTGGGCAGTCTAGATAGGCCAGAAAAGATGTTATCTGCTGACACATTTTATGTTTCTGTGCAGAAGTACAGAATTGTATAATGCAAGCTTAAAAAGGTTAGTCTTTAGAATAAACTATGCATTATCCATGGCCTAGCAGGAGAAGCTCACCATGTGTGACAGTGAACAACGTATAGTTTAATCATTAAGATGAAATGTTCTCACTTGCAACTCACCATTTATTCAATAGACCAGAAAGTGTCCAAATGGTGAAAGGAAACAATAATCCATGGCTTATTAAAATTCATATTAAACTTCGAGATGTGTTTTCGAGATGTGTTTTTTTAAAAGCTATATTTTAAAATAAACCTTCTCCTACATGGATTATTTGAAATGTAGTAGAATTATAAAACTTATGGGTCACTTAGTTTCTGATCATAGCTTGAACTTGTCTGATAGTTTCAGGTAATCATTTGTCTTAATAAAATAGATGTTCAACACACTATGGTATAGTACAAGGCGAAAAATTCTGTACTGTGACATCACTAAAAGGTGAATTGAATTGAGACATTTCATCTAAGGGGTGGGTGGGGGGGGGGGGTCTATTCACTAAAATGCAAGATTGGAGGTTAAGATTAGGTTAATATTAGGAGGTAGAGATTATCTTGACCTCCAACCTTGAATAGACTCACCCCCCTCAGATTTTCCATTTCAAGGTTTCGAAATTGTATTCACTAACTTTTTTGTGAGGTGGCGATGAGGCAAGATGAGGTGAGAGGAGGTAAAACTTGACCTCTGATAATAAGTGAAACCTGCTAGTTTCAGTTTGCTTCCCATTGCAGCTTATTAAAGGTGAACTAGCATTTATTTCCCAAAGTCAAATTCAACCTCAAGGTTGAGAAAAAAAGGTGAGCCACCTTGTAAAAAAACAGGTGCTGTGCCAATAGTCCATAATTTACGGGACTAGAGTTAATAATGCCGCCCCATAATAATACCGGGCCTGGGAGCCTGCTTATTTGCTGCCAGCCCCCCAAATAAAATTATTGGGTCTGGGAGTCAAATAGCTTCCAGTCCTGCCAAAATGAATGAGCCAGGGTTCCTGGTCCATTACAAAATCATGTGCTGCCCACACTAATGGGGGTGTCATAATTACCCCCCCACTCTAAAAATAAATATTCTGGGAGCTTGCTCAAAACACCCCCACAATAAAAAATACGTTGGGGCTTGCCCAAAGCCTGGACAATAAATTAATAATTTAAATACATTAAATACACATACCCTGTTTTTATTTACCGTTTTTTGGGATCATATTATGAGTCATCCCCCACACCTCTACCATGGTCAGTAGAGGTGGCAATTCTCAAAATATGGCCCCCAAAACCATTAAAAAAACAGGAAATAATTTTTTGCCGATCAGCAATGCCCTGGACCCTAAACTTATGACCCCCCCCCCCCAAAATAAAAACGATCCACCTATTACTAAAAAGCAGAGAGCAAACCACCATCCCGGGTTGGGCTTTCAAATGAAAATAGGAGGTGTTAGAGGTAGGTCCTCACATTTTTTTGCCAGCGCAGATTTTCTTAGTAAAAGGTGGATATTTTTTTAAACATTTTTTGGATGGCCCTTTTTCCTCGGCCAGAAGATAGGGATCCATGGCATCACTGATCACCACTGTAACCTGGATGCAGGGAATATTTTATTATACAAGGTACCCTTTGTGTGCCAAGGGAGTGAGCAATGATATTTTTATGTTTTGGGGGGCCATATTTAGAGAATCATCCCCCCATACCTGGCCAAGGTAGGGTGAATTATTGTTATTGTTAATTAATCAATGTTGTCTGAGGGCCCTAAGGGTCTTATTTTATTTATTAAATGGACGAGAGAAGTGGGAATAATTTTTATGTTACCTGGGGGCCTTAAGCAAACCCCTGGGTATTATTTATTAACGCGGGTTTAATTATTTAAAGATTTATAGATGTTATTTACAAATGGACAAGGGACATCTCCCCAGAATATTTATAAATCAATGTATGGGGGTTATTTTATAACCCCCATAACTGTGGAGGATCTTATTTATTAATGCACCAGGGACCTTGGGCAAGTTCCTGGGCCATTCATTTTAGCAAAGAAGGGGCCATTTGGTAGGCTCCCAGGCCTGGCACTAATAACAGGTGGTTGGGAGCTAATAAGCAGACAGTGACTTTACTATGCATTATGCAGGGACAAGTCTACTGAGTTCCTCCAGCAAAAAAGAGAAGAGGTGTTGCTGCATAATGCATTGTTAAAAAAGTAAGATTTTTTTTTAAAGATTTATCTGCACATTATCCATGGACAGTTAAGATCTTCTAGCAGGTGAAACACATCAAGTTTGGCTCTGCACAATGTATAGATAAAGTGGGAAGATTAAATGTTAATCTTACTTCAAGTCACTTGTGCCTCACCTGTATTTACCAAATAATTATTCTAAAAAATTCATATTCACTTTGTTGAAAAATGCATGCCGATTGTGCTCTTACATAATCAGATTATTGAAGATGGCTATTAGAGGCTATTAATGATTTTCATTACTATAGAAGGCCCTAATCTCAAGACTGAGAAGACAGACCCATGTAACTGTGAAACATATTTGTTACATCACTACAATGTACTTTTTAATCAAAATGTGTTTATTAGTATATGTATAAATAAATACAATTCTAGTGTTGGATCTCCAAGTACAAATGCCCTTAGTACTGCCATTGGTAATAATATTTTACTGTAATTCATTCCCTGGCATGGAGCAAACACATTCATGAATAAAGATACTCACCCTGCACAACTCTCGATGACAGGACGCTTTGGGTATCCGTTAGATGAACTAATCATTTTAGCATGTACTGCAAACAATCCTCCGATCATAATATCTCCGTGAGATCTAGCGCCAACAAACTCATCCGGTGTCACACAACAATATATGCCACTAAGCAGTGTCCCAATGGTGATTAATAGTCCACACAGTGCCATGTCTCTGTATCATGCTCCTTCTTCTGGATACACAGGAAAGGATGCAAGTGAACTTACTATGACATCTGCAAGCAAGCTGCAAAAGCCAGATACACCTTGTTTAAGGTAATTCTCTTTGTTGTGGGGACAGCTGCTTCTGTACTCCTGTCAGGCTACCAAATGCTCAGATAATGATTTTAGTTTAAGATAACATGCTTTAAATGGCTATATTTACAAATAACAGTCCTGCAGAAAACGTCATAATTGCTTCTGAAAATTTTGGCAGATGTTCCATTAATTCTCTGCAATGTCAACAACACCTAACCCATGACGACGATCTTTCATCTTATCTTTTTTGAATTGATTCATTTTTTAGTTTTCTTTTTAGTACTTATCATATACAAAGCGACCTATAAGCTCAGAAGTAATCTGACTGCAATAAAGCTATGTCTCTTCAAATCCCTTGTCAGCTATTGCTATGGACATCCAATCAATAGCTTTTTATTAAAGAAATAACTGATAAGGTTAGCATTCAGCAAAGTAGTAATAATTATATCTACAAACATGAAAAGGTTTTTCTGGCCCCTATAGTTTTAAAAGACAGGTTACAAATAATGGGGTAGATTAAATGAGGTGCTTTACTACAAATAATGAGCTATGTGGTAAATTAATAGGCAAAAGTGAATCAATGCCCTCCGATAAAATCACTACCACCCACGAAAAATGGAAACGCATGCTAATTACTGCACAAATGTCATCCAATAACCCCCCATTACAAAATAACAGCTTGTTAACATAACGGATAAAAAAGAGGTCTAAAGTGCTCGCTGCTCCATTAGAACAACTTAAAAGACAACTAAACTTTTTTGACTCTGTTTTACAACACTGAATCATTAATTAACTTAATTGAACCACTTTTTTTGGAGGAGACGACCTGTACTTATACATTATTCCATACATCAAATGAGTTGTAAAATGAATAGGAAATATAGTCAATATGTTTACAAGGTTAGCAATAATTATTTACATATTCTAAAGATGACCAGTTTTATTGGCTGTTCAATCAGCACAACAGTTTTCAGCTATATAATATATTTTATTTGTTCTTCAATCAGCCCAACAGTTGTCAGATATATAGTATGTATGCCTGATTATTTTTTATCAAATCATATAATTTACGGCAAAACAAGATCATAAAAATAATAAAAAGGTAAAAAAAAAAAACCTTTTCTAACTCGGAGACATCTTTTACACAATTATTTGATCACAGACTGTTTAGGTGGAATACATGAGACACTGTCTCTCTGCTGTAATGTTTTTTTTGTGCTGTTTCTCTACAATAATGACTGTATGGATGTTTTCAAATAGCGCTGGAATTTGCCTGTCATTTCTGCTTAACTTTCTGCTATGCTTTCATTTCTATGTGACCTCAATCTTTAGTATGTGTACGCAGTAGTGTACATATTATACAAATGAGCATAGTACATATTTATATGTTTATTTAAAATGTACACACAGTTTGGTAAATAATTAGATTAACCTAAGCAGACTACATAGTCCTGAATGCAAGCTAGCACTCTACCATTGTTACCATGTAGTATTTCTTAGGTGCCAAATTCCTCAACCGTGCATTACTATTAGGATAACTTTAGTTAAGAAGATATTCTATTTGGCAGCATAAAGATTCAAATAAAAAATTCAAATGAACTTTTCGTTTTGATATCAACCTTACATGCTAAATACTTACATAGAGGTCTATTCACTAAAAGGAGAGTTGCAAGTAAGTTAAGGTGAGATTGACATTTGATCTCCCCAGTTTAGCTATACATTGTGCAGGGACAATCTTGGTGAGTTTACTAAGCGGTGGAAACTCACTAAGTTGGTACCTGCACAATGTATAGTTAAAATGGTAAGTTGAAATGTTCATCTCACTTCAGCTCACCTGCCACTCACCATTTAGTAAATAGATCCCTCAGACAGCTACCTGTTGGATTCCTCGGCCTTAAAAACGACACACCTGTCTGTTATAGTGTATGCAATAATTTGCCACTACACCTTTCACTCTTTAATGAAAGTCCTTGGATATCCTTGAGAACTATATTTAATGACCATTTAAACAAAGGATGTGTTTAGCTTTTACATTTTTTATGGCAGTTTATTCTGTTGATTTAAGGTCTGATGTTAGTCAAAGCAGGTTGTGACAAGTTTCACTTGTATTTCTTACTCATTGTAAGTAATAACTAGATTTGGAAACCATCGAGAACATGTGAACTCAGTCTCTATTTTCATACTAGTAGTTTTGACAAACATTAGAAAATCTGGTATATAAAGCAAACCGCTTTGTTTCAGAATTACCGTAGTATGTTGTTAATATATGACCCTTTTTCAATTTTTATAAGGTGAATTTACATTAATCTTATACATGTATATATATTAAAAGTAACATTGTAAAAGAAAATGTCAGCAGTAAAATATATTAAAACCTTGCTACTGAAACTGATGGAATGTATAAATTAGAGAACTGGTGGATTTTGGGGTTGCAGTAAAGTACACCTGATCTCTCAATAGAAGACGTAGCCATTATGTATTGTCCGATACATAATATGATACTATTTCCTAGTAGGTTGGGGGTTACATGGTTGATGGGTTCCTCTTGCTGACCAGTACTGGTTAAAAGGGGCACCTTTTTTTTTTAATGAAGAATGATTCAAATTATATCCCTCAATGTTCAGGGGTTAAACTCCGAACATAAGAGATCGTTTTTGTTATCTGGTGCCCAAAATCCATCTTCCAGATGTTTATGCATATTAATGTGCTTTTAAGTACTTAAAGGGACACTTTTGCATTATTTATTTCAGATCTGTTTTTTTTTTTATGTCAGTGTATTTAATAAAATATGTTAATAAGCAAGTGTGACTGGGTGCTGCCATTTTGTCATCAATAAAATCTCACTTTGGCATTTGGGACTCATAATGCAGTCTATAAGTCGGGATTGTGATCCCAGACTTGCATTGAGTGGGAGGGTGGTGTCATGCTGACATCACCAGGGGGCAAGGCAGAGCTCCAACTTCAAATCAGTTAGGAGCCATGTTAGTGATGGAGCAGGGCAGAGGAAAGTTCTGCCAAGTTTGTATTCCCCAAACTTCTCCCCTCTCCTCTGCCCTCACCCTGCATCTGCATAGTTACCAACATTTGAAAAACATTTCCAGGGACACTTTGCAGAATATCTTCCAATTGACCACACCTCCTTTAAAATGTTCCGCCCACTCAATATAATTAGCATAATGTAACTCCACCTACTTGTCACAGTGTAGATTATATCACCAAGTTCCTACCAACATTACCATGCACCCTTGCTATACAACAGATACATTCACAGCACAACATATACATCCGGCAGGTGCATTTTACCACTTTTACATGAAATATAGTAAGACCTGGTGCAGATGTGCTTCAGTCAGAGAGTTGTGTGTACACCATAAAACACACATTAGTATAAACCTACCACTTCTGCTAGGAGGCCATTCCATGTATCCACTCCCCTATCAGTAAAGTAATACTGCCTGGCCTTATCTTATATCTAGGATAGCCTTATACCTATCCCACGCATGCTTAAACTCCTTCACTGTATAAACCTCTTCCACTTCTACTGGAAGACTATTCCATGCATTCACTACCCTCTCAGTAAAGTAATACTTTCATTAGTTACTGGCCTTATCTTATATCTAGGATAGCCTTATACCTATTGCATGCATGCTTAAACTCCTTCATGTATTAACCTTTACCTCCTCTACTGGAAGACTGTTCCATACATTCACTACCCTCTCAGTAAAGTAATACTTTCATTAATCCCTGGCCTGATCTTATATCTAGGATAACCTTATACCCATCCCATTAATGCTTAAACTCCTCCTCTACTACTTATGTAGCACCCACCACCCTCTCAGCAAACTAATATTAAGTTTCTGACCACAAAAAAATATTAAAATATTAAATATTTTCAGCCTTTTGAAAAGCTTGAGGTGGACCGCAAATATATGTATTTAACTAGTTGCATTTATACTTTTATGAACTTTTCAATATTGTATTCAACTATTTTATATGTAATAAAAATGTTATTGAAAAATTGTTAATTTCTTATTTTCATCCCTTCCTTTGCCCCTGCAGAACACGCCACAGTGACACTTTGCCTCAAAGTACATGTTATTTTGCCCCACAGAACATGCCACAGCATCATCATGGCGAGAGTCAATTTTCCCATTAATATGCCACTATTAGCCTGGCCATTAATATGCCACAGCCTGATTGCCTAGTAATATACCACAGCCAGATCCCCCAGTAATATGCCACAGTTTAATTGCCTAGTAATATGCCACAGTTCAATTGCCCAGTAATATGCCACAGTCTGATCCCCCAGTAATATGCCACAGTTTAATTGCCCAGTAATATGCCCAGCCTAATTGGCCAGTAATATGCCCAGCATAATTGTCCACTAATATGTCACAGTTTAATTGCCCAGTAATATGCCACAGTTTAATTGCCCAGTAATATGCCCAGCCTGATCCCCCAGTAATATGCCACAGTTTAATTGCCCAGTAATATGCCACAGTTTACTTGCCCAGTAATATGCCACAGTCTGATCCCCCAGTAATATGCCACAGTTTAATTGCCCAGTAATATGCCCAGCCTAACTGCCCAGTAATATGCAAAAGTCTAATTGCCCACTAATATGCACAGCCTAATTGCTCAGTAATATGCCACAGTCTAATTGCCCAGTAATATGCCCAGCCTAATTGCCCAGTAATATGACGAGCATAATTGTCCACTAATATGTCACAGTTTAATTGCCCAGTAATATGCCCAGCCTGATGCCCCAGTAATATGCCACCACCCTCCTCCCCTCTTCCCCATTACTCACCTGCTCAATGTCTCCTCCGTGAACTGGCAGAAGGTTTGTTTTTTTTGGTTAAAGTTTAAAAAAAAACAAAAAAACTCAGCTGAGCTCACATCAGCCTGTGTTACCAGCCCTGTCACACGCGCCCTGCCTGCTTCCAGCAGAAGCGTGTGGCAGGGATTGCTAAAGCAGACCGATGTGAGCTCAGCTCACACAGACTGAACTGCGCAGGTCATGTGAGGTCGCGCGATGACGTCACGTGACCCGCGATAGCGCTAAAACTTCTCAAATTGCCGGTATTGTCCCAGGGATGAGAATTCCCCGGGACAATCTTGGTTTTCACGGGACTGTCCCGGCAAAAAAAGGGACAGTTGTCAACTATGCATCTGCCCCCCTCTTCAGTCCTGCATTACCCCAGACACCCTGCCAAAAAAGAGGGTATTCAGGACTTTAATGCCTTCGTCATGCAGGCAGGCTCAGCTAGCCTGTACCTGACCCCCCCCCACACATCCAGTCATCCAGTGCCCGTCCACAATGCCCTTTAACCCCCCTCCCCTCAGCTGAAGTGCCCTGTCACACCTGAACCACCCACCACCCTTCGCATACCACTCCCCCCGGCCGCTCCACAGAGTGCACGTCTGAGTGTCTCAGTGAGTGTCTGTGCTGGCTGAGAGTGTCAGTGTGTGTGTGTGTGTGCTGGCTAAGAGTGTCTGTGAGTGAGTGGATGCTGGCTGAGTGTGTCTGTGAGTGGATGGATGCTGGCTGAGTGTGCATGTCAGTGAGTGGTGCTGGCTGAGTGTGCGTGTCAGTGAGTGAGTGAGTGGGTGCTGTGTGTCTGTGCTGGCTGAGTGTGTCAGTATGTGTCTGTGTTGGCTGAATATGTCAGAGTGTGTCTGTGCTGGCTGTGTGTCTTTGCTGGCTGAGTATGTCAGTGTGTGTCTGTGTTGGCTGAGTGTGTCTGTGCTGGCTGAGTGTGTAAGTGTGTGTCTGTGTTTGCTGAGTGTGCTGGTCAGTTAGTGAGTGTTTTCTGAGTGTACCGGTCAGTGAGTGAGTGTTTGCTGAGTGTGCCAGTCAGTGAGTGAGTGTTTGCTGTTAATGCCAGTCAGTGAGTGAGTGAGCGTGTCGGTCAGTGAGTGAGTGAGTGGGCAGGTCAGTGAGTGAGGGAGTGTCTGCTGAGTGTGCCGGTCAGTGAGTGAGTGTGCCAGTCAATGAGTGGGTGAATGTTTGCTGAGTGTGCTGGTCAGTGAGTGATGTGTTCAGAGTGTGTGTGAGTGATCCAGTCAGGGCCGCCCCCAGGAATTTCAGGGCCCCTTACTGGACACATTTTCTGGGCCCCCTATCCCCCAACAATATCTCCCACTCGCCCCACCTACCCTAACAAGCATGTTATCCCGGTCTAGTGTAATATGGAGGGTGGTTTGGAGCAGTTGGTAAATATGCCAGTAATATTTTGCCACTCAATATGCCATTCTTTTGCCATTTAATATGCCAGTATTTTGCCCCTCAACATGCCATTCTTTTCCCATTTAATATGTCAGTATTGTCCCCCTCAATATGCCATTTAATATGCCAGTATTTTGCCCCTCAATATGCCATTCTTTTCCCATTTAATATGCCAGTATTTTCCCCCTCAATATGCCATTTAATATGCCAGTATTTTGCCCCTCAATATGCCATTTAAAATGCCATTCTTTTGCCCCTCAATATGTGATTATTTTGCCAATTAATATGCCAGGATTTTGCCCCTCACTATGCCAGGATTTCCCCCTCAATATGCCATGAATTTGCCAATTAATATGCCAGGAATTTGCCAATTAATATGCCAAGAATTTGCCAATTAATATGCCAGGATTTTGCCCCTCAATATGCCATTTGTTTGCCAATTAATATGCCAGCATTTTGCCAGTTAATATGACATTCGTTTGCCAATTAATATGCCAGGATTTAGCCACTCAATATACCAGGATTTTGCCCCTCAGTATACTCGTTATGTGCCAACCTCCTCCCCCCTTCTCCAGTACTTACCTCCTTGCTGCTGTCTCCCGGGTGCTCTGCAGGTCCGCGGCTGGGAGGGAAGGGTTCTTCACTCCCCTCCAGCTGCACGGCTTCAATAAAGTTTGTTAAAATAAATGTGACTGGAGTAACTCCGCTCGCATTTTTTTTTTAACAAACTTTATTGAAGCTGCGCAGCTGGAGGGGAGCGCAGAACGTTTCCCTCACAGCCGCGGACCGGCTTAACAGAGATATTTTTTTTCCTGGCGTGACCTGGCCCGCCAGGCCCCCTGGATCCGCCTGGCCAGGGCCTGGATCAAGTGCAGCATCTCTACCTACCAGAGATGCCCCCCTGCAGCATGAGTCCCCTCTCCCTTTCCTACATGCCCCTATCCCGTGGCACCATCAAACCCCTCTCACTCCTTCCATGCAGCATGAGCTCTCCCTCCCTTCCCCCGCCATCAATTTTTCTCTACTTCCCCAGGGCCGTCTTTAATAGTGATTGGACCCTGGGCAAGCATTTGCTTGGGCCCCCTGGACCCTGCTCCCTCCCCTGCATGCAATCCCGCCATACATCGCAATGTTACCCCCCCCCACACACACACACATATGCCATAATTGTTGTGCCATTCAGATGCCAGTAATATTGTAACTTTCGGATGCCAGTAATATTGTGCCAGTCAGAGCCCAGTAATATTGTGCCAGTCAGAGCCTAGTAATATTGTGCCAGTCAGATGCCTGCAATATTGTGCCAGTCAGATGCCTGCAATATTGTGCCAGTCAGAGCCCAGTAATAATGTGCCAGTCAGATACCAGTAATATTGTGCCAGTCAGATACCAATAATATTGTGCCAGTCAGATACCAATAATATTGTGCCAGTCAGATACCAGGAATATTGTGCCTGTCAGAGCCCAGGAATATGGTGCCTGTCAGATGCCTGTAATATTATGCCAGTCAGATGCCTGTAATAGTGTGCAGTCAGAGGCCAGGAATATTGTGCCAGTCAGATGCCTGTAATATTGTGCCAGTCAGATGCCTGTAATATTATGCCAGTCAGATGCTTGTAATAGTGTGCCAGTCAGAGCCCAGGAATATTGTGCCTGTCAGAGTCCAGGAATATGGTGCCTGTCAGATGCCTGTAATATTATGCCAGTCAGATGCCTGTAATAGTGTGCAGTCAGAGGCCAGGAATATTGTGCCAGTCAGATGCCTGTAATATTGTGCCAGTCAGATGCCTGTAATATTATGCCAGTCAGATGCCTGTAATATTGTGCCAGCCCGAGCCCAGTATTGTGCCAGTCAGAGCCCAGTAATATTGTGCCAGCCAGAGCCCAGTAATATTGTGCCAGTCAGATGCCCAGTAATATAGTGCCAATCAGATGCCCAGTAATATAGTGCCAATCAGATGCCAAGTAATATAGTGCCAATCAGATACCCAGTAATATAGTGCCAATCAGATGCCCAGTAATATAGTGCCAATCAGATGCCCAGTAATATAGTGCCAGTCAGACAGATGCCCAGTAATATTGTGCCAATCAGATGCCAAGTAATATAGTGCCAGTCAGATACCCAGTAATATAGTGCCAATCAGATGCCAAGTAATATAGTGCCAATCAGATGCCCAGTAATATAGTGCCAATCATATGCCCAGTAATATAGTGCCAATCAGATGCCAAGTAATATAGTGCCAGTCAGATACCCAGTAATATAGTGCCAATCAGATACCCAGTAATATAGTGCCAATCATATGCCCAGTAATATAGTGCCAATCAGATGCCAAGTAATATAGTGCCAATCAGATACCCAGTAATATAGTGCCAATCAGATGCCCAGTAATATAGTGCCAATCAGATGCCAAGTAATATAGTGCCAGTCAGATACCCAGTAATATAGTGCCAGATACCCAGTAATATAGTGCCAATCAGATACCCAGTAATATAGTGCCAATCAGATACCCAATAATATAGTGTCAATCAGATACCCAGTAATATAGTGCCAATCAGATACCCAGTAATTTAGTGTAAATCAGATGCCCAGTAATATAGTGTCAATCAGATACCCAGTAATATAGTGCCAATCAGATACCCAGTAATATAGTGCAAGTCAGATGCCCAGTAATATAGTGCCAATCAGATGCCCAGTAATATTGTGCCAATCAGATACCCAGTAATATAGTGTCAATCAGATACCCAGTAATATAGTGCCAGTCAGATACCCAGTAATATAGTGCCAATCAGATGCCCAGTAATATTGTGCCAATCAGATACCCAGTAATATAGTGTCAATCAGATACCCAGTAATATAGTGCCAATCAGATGCCCAGTAATATAGTGCCAATCAGATACCCAGTAATATAGTGTCAATCAGATACCCAGTAATATAGTGCCAATCAGATGCCCAGTAATATAGTGTCAATCAGATACCCAGTAATATAGTGCCAGTCAGATACCCAGTAATATAGTGCCAATCAGATGCCCAGTAATATTGTGCCAATCAGATACCCAGTAATATAGTGTCAATCAGATACCCAGTAATATAGTGCCAATCAGATGCCCAGTAATATAGTGCCAATCAGATACCCAGTAATATAGTGTCAATCAGATACCCAGTAATATAGTGCCAGTCAGATACCCAGTAATATAGTGCAATCAGATGCCCAGTAATATTGTGCCAATCAGATACCCAGTAATATAGTGTCAATCAGATACCCAGTAATATAGTGCCAATCAGATGCCCAGTAATATTGTGCCAATCAGATACCCAGTAATATAGTGTCAATCAGATACCCAGTAATATAGTGCCAATCAGATGCCCAGTAATATAGTGCCAATCAGATACCCAGTAATATAGTGTCAATCAGATACCCAGTAATATAGTGCCAGTCAGATACCCAGTAATATAGTGCCAATCAGATGCCCAGTAATATTGTGCCAATCAGATACCCAGTAATATAGTGTCAATCAGATACCCAGTAATATAGTGCCAGTCAGATGCCCAGTAATATAGTGCCAGTCAGATACCCAGTAATATAGTGCCAGTCAGATGCCCAGTAATATAGTGCCAATCAGATGCCCAGTACTATCGTGCCAATCAGATGCCAAGTAATATAGTGCCAGTCAGATGCCAAGTAATATAGTGCCAGATGCCCAGTAATATAGTGCCAATCAGATACCCAGTAATATAGTGCCAATCAGATACCCAGTAATATAGTGCCAGTCAGATACCAGGAATATTGTGCCAGCCCCCCCCCCCCCGTACTTACATGAAGCTGCTCCGTGTCCCCCGCCGGATGTCTCCTCCGTGCAGTCTTCCCTCTTGCACGGAGGAGGGAAACAGAAACCGGATGTGACGCGACGTCACATCCGGCGTCAGTTTTTTTTTTTTTTTACGGCCGTCGCATCCATCGGATGTGGCTTGCCGGAAAAAAGCGTTCACAAGCGCAATGCGCTGTGAACGCGGCAGCAGGGGCTGGGGGCCCACGGGACAGCTGCCTTGGGGCCCCCCAGGAGTAAATGGGCCCAGGGCAGCTGCCCCGTTTGCCCCGCGTTAAAGACGGCCCTGTACTTCCCTAACATGCAACCTCAGCATCGGTCCCCCCAACCTCCCTCCACAGCAATAATCCAATCAGATGCCCAGTAATATTGTGCCAATCAGATACCCAGTAATATAGTGTCAATCAGATACCCAGTAATATAGTGCCAATCAGATGCCCAGTAATATAGTGCCAATCAGATACCCAATAATATAGTGTCAATCAGATACCCAGTAATATAGTGCCAGTCAGATACCCAGTAATATAGTGCAATCAGATGCCCAGTAATATTGTGCCAATCAGATACCCAGTAATATAGTGTCAATCAGATACCCAGTAATATAGTGCCAATCAGATGCCCAGTAATATTGTGCCAATCAGATACCCAGTAATATAGTGTCAATCAGATACCCAGTAATATAGTGCCAATCAGATGCCCAGTAATATAGTGCCAATCAGATACCCAGTAATATAGTGTCAATCAGATACCCAGTAATATAGTGCCAGTCAGATACCCAGTAATATAGTGCCAATCAGATGCCCAGTAATATTGTGCCAATCAGATACCCAGTAATATAGTGTCAATCAGATACCCAGTAATATAGTGCCAGTCAGATGCCCAGTAATATAGTGCCAGTCAGATACCCAGTAATATAGTGCCAGTCAGATGCCCAGTAATATAGTGCCAATCAGATGCCCAGTACTATCGTGCCAATCAGATGCCAAGTAATATAGTGCCAGTCAGATGCCAAGTAATATAGTGCCAGATGCCCAGTAATATAGTGCCAATCAGATACCCAGTAATATAGTGCCAATCAGATACCCAGTAATATAGTGCCAGTCAGATACCAGGAATATTGTGCCAGCCCCCCCCCCCCCCCGTACTTACATGAAGCTGCTCCGTGTCCCCCGCCGGATGTCTCCTCCGTGCAGTCTTCCCTCTTGCACGGAGGAGGGAAACAGAAACCGGATGTGACGCGACGTCACATCCGGCGTCAGTTTTTTTTTTTTTTTACGGCCGTCGCATCCATCGGATGTGGCTTGCCGGAAAAAAGCGTTCACAAGCGCAATGCGCTGTGAACGCGGCAGCAGGGGCTGGGGGCCCACGGGACAGCTGCCTTGGGGCCCCCCAGGAGTAAATGGGCCCAGGGCAGCTGCCCCGTTTGCCCCGCGTTAAAGACGGCCCTGTACTTCCCTAACATGCAACCTCAGCATCGGTCCCCCCAACCTCCCTCCACAGCAATAATCCAATCAGATGCCCAGTAATATTGTGCCAATCAGATACCCAGTAATATAGTGTCAATCAGATACCCAGTAATATAGTGCCAATCAGATGCCCAGTAATATAGTGCCAATCAGATACCCAATAATATAGTGTCAATCAGATACCCAGTAATATAGTGCCAGTCAGATACCCAGTAATATAGTGCAATCAGATGCCCAGTAATATTGTGCCAATCAGATACCCAGTAATATAGTGTCAATCAGATACCCAGTAATATAGTGCCAATCAGATGCCCAGTAATATTGTGCCAATCAGATACCCAGTAATATAGTGTCAATCAGATACCCAGTAATATAGTGCCAATCAGATGCCCAGTAATATAGTGCCAATCAGATACCCAGTAATATAGTGTCAATCAGATACCCAGTAATATAGTGCCAGTCAGATACCCAGTAATATAGTGCCAATCAGATGCCCAGTAATATTGTGCCAATCAGATACCCAGTAATATAGTGTCAATCAGATACCCAGTAATATAGTGCCAGTCAGATGCCCAGTAATATAGTGCCAGTCAGATACCCAGTAATATAGTGCCAGTCAGATGCCCAGTAATATAGTGCCAATCAGATGCCCAGTACTATCGTGCCAATCAGATGCCAAGTAATATAGTGCCAGTCAGATGCCAAGTAATATAGTGCCAGATGCCCAGTAATATAGTGCCAATCAGATACCCAGTAATATAGTGCCAATCAGATACCCAGTAATATAGTGCCAGTCAGATACCAGGAATATTGTGCCAGCCCCCCCCCCCCCCCGTACTTACATGAAGCTGCTCCGTGTCCCCCGCCGGATGTCTCCTCCGTGCAGTCTTCCCTCTTGCACGGAGGAGGGAAACAGAAACCGGATGTGACGCGACGTCACATCCGGCGTCAGTTTTTTTTTTTTTTTACGGCCGTCGCATCCATCGGATGTGGCTTGCCGGAAAAAAGCGTTCACAAGCGCAATGCGCTGTGAACGCGGCAGCAGGGGCTGGGGGCCCACGGGACAGCTGCCTTGGGGCCCCCCAGGAGTAAATGGGCCCAGGGCAGCTGCCCCGTTTGCCCCGCGTTAAAGACGGCCCTGTACTTCCCTAACATGCAACCTCAGCATCGGTCCCCCCAACCTCCCTCCACAGCAATAAATATAATGGGTAGTGTGTCACAGAGCTCCATAGCAATAAAATTCACCATAATGTGCAGTGTGTGAGTGTATAAGAGAGCTCAACAACAATAAAAAACACAATGCAGTTATAAATTGTGGAATAGCTCTGTGAGTCCCGGAGACCTTTTTAGAATATTGTTATCTCTGTGCTGGAAGCCAAAAAAATAAATAAGATACTGTATAGATAAACCTAGTCCTGCCCCACTGATAAGCAGGAGCCAGTAGGGCTGCAGGGGGTGTATCTTATGACATCATGTGTAGGATTGTCCACCAGCTGTAAAGTGAGCCCTGATCTATGATTTTTGAGGCCGTTGCATCATGGGAACATTTCACAAAATGGCTCCAGGCAATAAACATACAAATTTATTTTTCTGTTTTACTGAAATTTATTGAAACAAACACAAAAAGCATCTGGGCATCTATTCTACACATAAGTTTACTTTAAAGTCACAGATAATCTAGTTACAGCTTATGTAAGTGGTAGTGTCCCTTAAAAAATGCATGTTTTACATTTTGCATTACTTAAAATATAAAATACTTCCAGCTAGATGAAATTGTGAATTTATAGCAGCTTGCAAGAAACCACGAACCACCCACACTAGCTGAGTAAAAGCCAATTTCCTTTTCTTTCTTTTTTTTTTTGCTGCAGGAACCAATGAGAATAATTTCATTCAAATAAAGGTGTTGTAATGATGTTGACTGAGGTCAGGGCACCGCGATCAGTCGGCTCCTCCTATATGACGTGTCCAGCAGAGAACAACGGAAGTGTCACCCTAATAACTGTTGCTTAATTGCCCCTAGAGGCAGTCAGCAACATTGCAGTGAAGAAAAAGCTAACCCTAGATCTACTAACCCTTTATCTAGGTTTAGAGTTACAATTAGTGTTAGGGTTACATTTAGGGTTAGGGTTGCAGGTGGGTTTAGAATTAGGGTTAGTACAAGGGTTAGATTAAGTGGTGGGGGTAGATTTAGGGTTAGGGTTAAATTTGGGGTTAACGATGGGGTCAAAATTTCACTGTAATGGTTAGCTTAGGAAACAAAAAACACTACTATTGGTTAGATGAAAAAACACAGAAATACATGGAAACATTGGTATGTCTAAACTCAGGAAAAATATTAGAAACTAAATAGTTCTTTTTTACCGTTTGTAATTGTTTTAAAAAAAAAAATCAGGTCAAAGTTAGTGTCATGAAATGAATTTGGAGATCCACCATGACTGGGGCTTTTGGAGGGCCCTGGGGGCCAGAAGACTACCTGTGGACTATGAACCCTGTCTGTGGATATACTAGGTTTGGGGGTACAAACTTTGAGGGCACCAGCCCTGTTTTCAGTTGGACTTCAAACAGAGGCTCACTCAGGATGTCAGCCAGGATGTGTACCCTGGGATTCAAGCAGTGGTGCGATTCAAACATTTTAGTAACCAGTCCTGACAAGTGGCACTCTGCATGCAGGAAGTACAGCCACCGCATATGACTTGTCGTCATTTCCGCTGGCTGTGACTAAAAGCCGGGTCAGCAGACTGCCGGCTGCTGCCCGATTGTGACTTTCCCTGTGTGAGAGTCACACGGGCAGCGGGGGCCCACGGGGCAGCTGCCTTGGGCCCCCAGGAATGAATGGGCACTGGAAAGCTGCCCCGTTTGCCCACATACTTTTTTTATACAGTGATCCATTTTATGATAAGCTTTGAATGTTCTATAATATTAGTAGGGGCTAAGATTTGACACAGTAAGAACAAATTAAACCAGTACAAAGCTAACATATTGAAACAACACTACTTGTGAGTTTTATATTCTCAACCGTGTACTTAAAGCACTGACAAAATAATAAGATAATTAACCCCTTGACGACAAAGGACGTGACTGGCACGTCCTGCAGTGAATCAAGCGGTTTTCACGATCAACGATCGTGAAAACCGCTTTAACGGTGCTGGTCTATTGCCTCAATGTCAAGGCAATAGCCAGCACCGAAATTTCTGCTCTGGGCCACCCACGATCTCCCTACGGAGCGTGCTGCTCCGTCAATATGGCTATGCCCTCTGCCGGTCTTAGCTTCGGAAGTGAAAGTAACTTCACTTCCGTCGCTCTGAATATGCTACTTGACTGCCCCTAGTGGTAGTTTAGTAGCATTGCAATGGAAAAAATGTAAAATAAATATTTAATTAATTCAAAACTGGTTATATAGTTAGATTAGCCTATAGGGTTAAAATTAAATAATTTTTAGCATAAGTGATAGAGTTACAATTAAATTCAAATGAAAACATATTAAGGGATATAATAAGGATTAGAGTTGGGGTTAAATTTAGTGTTAGGGTTAAATTTTGGGTTCGGGTTGGGGTCAAAAGGTCAATATAGGAAAAAAACAAAAAACACTATTTTTGGTTTTTGCCCTATAACTCACAAAAAAATACCGAAAAATATGGAAACATGCATATTTTTGAACTCGGGACAACATTTAGAAACTATTTAGATGTGATCTTTTATAATGATTTTATTTGTGTAAATTATATTTTAGGTCAAAGTTAGAAAAAGTGGGTTTTTTCAAATTTTTCATCATATTTTATGATTTTTTTTGTAGTAAATTCTAAGATATGATGAATATAATGGTATCTAATGAAAGCCCTTCTTATGACGATAAAAACAACATATAATTTGTGTGGGTACTGTATGTGGGAAAGAATAAAATTGCAGTTAAACACAAACACCCCAGAAATGTCAAAACAGCCATTGTGCTGGGCTGGTGTACAGGAGTAGATGATAGAATGGGGCGGTGATGACGTAGGACGCTGAGGGGCGGAGCGTTAGGATGTTCCGGGGCGAGGACGTGGATTCCAAGTGAGAGGACGGCTATGCGCGACGGAGAGAAAATGGAGGGGAGAGAGATGTGAGAGCTATATCGGCTGACACTTGGACATCGGAAAGCTGCCGCAGTCACTAACCACCATCTGATAGGGAGTGGAATAAGCGGGGTGCCAGAGACGCCAGGGAAAACTGTGACTGCAGAGTCACTGCTTTGTCTTGTGCTCACCAAATGAAGGACAGTTCAGCTATAGATTCAGAGAATCGCAGACTGTAAGTAAAGCACTATAACAACAATAACTTGTTGTGAAAGAGTGTAACAAAACCTATATCATAAAGTGTGAACTGGCAATTGACATATTGGGCTGATTGAATGAACACATGTTTATGCAAAAATAGAATTAAGACCCTTAGAAATAAACAGACATTAAATCTACATTCAAAATTCAAAGGGTCTGAGATATAATCTTATAGGAATCAGTGAATTTGCCAAACAGCAACTAAGCTGGAAACTGAGAGGAGAGGCAGCAGCTTGCAAAGTGTGTAGATAGATAACATGTGACTATGAATAAATGACTCTGAAATAAAACTCCCCAAAACTTATGGTGACAAAGCCGAAAAGATTGCCAAACATATATATACTGCTGAAATATAATCCGGACCCCTAAAAGGGTGAAGGGGGTTGTGAATTAACGATAATTAGCAGGAATATCAAAACAACTGAGAGGCCGGATCTGAGGAGGGAGAGAGGGGGAGGAGGAGAGAGAGGCTAAAAGTTAAGAAAGTGACAACCACCCCTTGGAGAGGAATTGTAACTGGTTGAGCTTTAAGCAGAAAAAAACAAAATAATACATAACTGTATAAGCTCAATTAGTAAATGGCTTCCAAAAAAATCTAATGAGCCAAAATTGGCGTCAAAAAGGGAAAAGAGACATGAAACCCAAAAAAACGTGGCGTCTATTTTTTCCCCACAAAACACTAAACTTCATGAGAAAATGGACAAGTCAATAAGTACGGATAGTACTCCAATATGTCTACAAACCCAGAGCTAGAAAATTCCCTGAGTCAAACAAATAAACCCCAGCCACATACATCTAAAATATCTAAAGAAGAGATACTAAATTGCATAACTTCTCAACTTCATTTAATTAAAGAACCACTGAATGGAGGCTTTAAAGAGATTAAGGAGGAGATGAGAAAAATGGAGGATGGAGGGAAGAATTTTTTTTTTTTTAATACTTCGTATGTAGGCACATGAACTAGGGAAATAAAAGAGATTTGTAACATGTTAGAAGATATGTAAACTATGCTTAATTTAGGGTTAATAAATTTAACTCTCACTTTTAGGATACATAGGAACACTAAAGCGGAAGATTAGAGAATACAAACACAGAATTAATGGAATATTTTAAATTAATGAAATAAATATCACAGAATAGAGAACACTAGCACAAATTAATATTTTTATTTTTTTTCCCCTTCGAAGATAGATAGATAGATTAGAGAACACAAACACAGAATCAATATCTTAAGTGAATGAAATGATTAATACCTTTGGTAGGAAGACAGATCTGAGAGTACTGATGTGAAATCACTGATGTGAAAACATATTAAGTTAATGGAATTAATATTTTAATTTTGTGTGTGTTAAGAAGATGGATTAGAGAACACTAACATAGAATTATTATGTAAAATATTTTTTTTTTCTCTTCTTATAGATAGATTAGAAAACACTAACACAGAATTAAATGATTAATATTTTTGGCATGAAGATATATTTGAGAATATTGATGGGAAATCACTGTAATAGGTTAAGTCAATGAAATTGATATTTTTAATTCCGTGTGTGTGAAGATGATGGATCAGAGAATATCTACATAGAATTACTGAAATATTCAAGGTTGATGAAATGATCAATTTTGATGTGCGGCAAGAGGATATATTTGAGAATGTTGATGTGGAAGCACTGCAATATCCTAAGTTAATGAACTGAACTTCCTTCTCCCGTCCTTCTCTCCCTCTCCACTCTTCTGTCCTTCCACCCTCATGTTTGGGTCCTTTCTCCCTTTTCCTTTACATCAATTTCTTACTGTCATCTCCGCCGTTGCTCCCCTCCACCCTGGATACCTGCTTTTTTGCCTAGGGACACCCGAAAGCGGAATTTGGGATTTGTCTTGGGAATGTGTAGGGTATACACCCCAAGGTATACAAATAAATTAAGGGTGGGAATCCACCTGATGTGGAAATACATTGTTTATAAAAATTGTATATGTATGTGTTGTTATGTGTGGCATAAGGAACCTCTCACAAAATAAATAAAACAGATAAAAGATGAAGGATGACATCATCAGGTTTATGTCTCTGAATGTTCAGGGCATCAACATCCACCAGAAAAGACTGACCCTTATAGACACGCTAAGACGACAAAGGGTAGATTGTTGCTGTTTGCAAGAGACACACTGTTGGGAGGATGATGCTTATAGACTGAAAACTAGATTTTTTCCTGTTGTGGCCCACTCATCATTAACAAAAAAAAAAAAAAAGAGGGGTTCTTATTATGATATCGAATAATGTTAAGTACGAAGAAATCTATAGAATGGTTGATATAGAGGGGAGGTTTATATTTCTTGTTTGTAAAATGAACGACAAAAAATACTATATCTTAAATGTTTATGCCCCCAATAGGAAACAAATTGGGTATCTGAATGGCCTCCTGGATAGAATACAGGACTTAATACAGGGGACCTTCCTGTGCATGGGAGATTTCAATTGTGTGGCAGATACTACCATGGATAAGAGGGTACCGAGGGGTAGAGAAATAGATCAAGCCTGTAAGGCTCAGGAAAGAACCTTTCAGGAAACCTTGGCAAAATTTAAGCTGTATGACGCACGGCGAATATTAAACCCCTTGGAAAGGGAATATACTTACTTTTCTCAACAGTATCAATCCTACTCACGACTGGACATGGTGCTGACCTCACAATGGGCACTGAGAGATATTCAAGTTATAAAAATAGACTCCTTTGTGTGGTCAGACCATGATCCAGTAATTATGGAAATCAAGAGTCAATATACAAAAAGAGAAAGGCACTGGAGGATGAAAGATAGCCTTTTAACAAATATAGATAACCTTAAAAAAATTATTAAAACAGTTGAGGAGTACTTTGAGGAAAATTGGAACAAGGGGACCACCAATACAAATGCATGGTGTGCCTTTAAATGCGTAATTAGAGGCCAACTAATAAAGATTGATGCCCAACAGAGAAAAAAGGGGAGCAAGAATATTTCGGATATGTATATAGAACTATATAAATTGGAACTGACTAATAAGAACAACCCTGATAAAGCAACTTCCAAAGAAATAACACAGATTAAAAGGGAAATCAGGGAATTTCTGGCTGTCAGAGCCAATAATACTTTGATACGATTTAAACAGAGGAATTATTACCTAGGGAATAGAGCAAATAAACTCCTCACTAACCAACTAAGAAAGAAGCATGCTAGAGTGAGAATCCTCAAGATAGTGACTGAGAAAGGTGTGGCCCTAAGTCCTAGTGAAATAGGGAAGGCTTTTAGGGATTACTCTTCCCTATACAATATTACTTCACAGTGTCAAGACAGAGAATTAATAAGGAAATATCTGGAGGGAATCAACTTGAAACCTCTGAATACCGAACAAATGTTATCCCTCGAGGCCCCATTTGAAGAAAATGAAACTCGGGCTGCTATTAAAAGATTGAAGCCCAATAAAACACCTGGCCCCGATGGATATTCAAACCAGTTTTATAAGAAGATATGTAACAATATATCACCCTATCTGACGGAAACGTTTAACGAAATTAGAGAGTTAGGGAACATCCCTCTAGAGATGATGCAAGCTAACATCGCTCCTATCCCAAAACCAGATAAAGATTTGTCTCTTCTAACTAACTATAGGCCCATCTCTCTTATTATTGGAGATACAAAACTATATGCAGCAATTATAGCAGAGCGCCTGAAAAACATTATTCCGTATATGATCCATCAGGATCAGGTAGGCTTTGTTCAAAATAGATATTCTAATAATAATACAAGGAAAATTTTTAACCTAGTGGACTTTGCTGAATCCAGGAAAATTCCCATGTTGGCACTGTCTCTGGACGCCGAGAAGGCCTTCGACAGGGTCAACTGGGCTTTCCTGGAGGAAGTACTGAGGCGATACAACTGCGGGGAGATAACGATTAAAACAATAATGGCAATGTATAAAAACCCCTCAGCCGTAGTGGTAGGGCAGGGTATTAGATCAGACCCTTTTCTTATTAACAACGGAACCCGTCAGGGGTGCCCGCTCGCCCCAATGCTGTATATTTTGTCACTAGAACCCCTACTAAGTAAAATACGACAGGAAAAAATAATAGAAGGAATTAAGACAAAATCAGTGGAATGAAAATTGTCTGCATATGCTGACGATGTAATTTTGACTCTGACATCACCAAAATCGTCACTAGAAAAGGTATTAAATATTATAATGGAATATGGAGAAATCTCCAATTACAAAATAAACATGGGAAAATCCCAAATATTAACATGGGGTGTGAACCCTGAGGAGAAACATTTCTTAGAAAACACCTATCCCTTTCAATGGCCAAAGAATGGAATAAAATACTTAGGGGTCCTGATTACAACTGACTTAGACAAGCTTATAGAGGCGAATTATTCTCAACTTATAAAAGACATGAGCCACTTGTTAAAACTATGGGAAAATCTCTATATCTCATGGATAGGAAGATTAAATGTAATAAAATCATACATAATCCCCAAATGGCACTATAGAAACCGCCTGATACCTCTACATATATAAAACAATTTAAAATTTTGATAAATAAATTCATATGGCACGGTAAAAGACCTAGAATTGCCCAAACACATCTACAAAATAAAAATGAACGAGGGGGATTGAACTTTCCAAATTTGGAAAGATACCAGGAAGCAAGTCTACTAAACCATGCATACCAACTGCAGAACACAAAATCTAAGACAGAAGACTGGTACAAGCTAGAACAGGAATTAGGAGGAACAAATAATCTTGAAGTGTTATTATGGTACAACCAAAAGGACCTCCAAAATATAACAGATCAAAGCAAGTCTAGAACCCAAAGAAGTACAATGGAGGCATGGATGTCCTTTAAGAAGAGAAATAAGATACTAGATAAAGTCCATAAGCATTCCCCACTGGAGGTGTTGGAAATTAATATACCAGACTTAAGACTCCCCAATTGCTGTAGAGGGAAAGGATTGAGAGTTAAAAACCTGTACGAAGCCTCTCATTTTAAAAGCCTTTCCGAGCTAGGGACTGATATGAATATTCAGATGGAAGATGCCTTTTTCTTTGTAAGAATAAAATCCTATCTGAGAACACAGAGTATTAATATAAAAGATAAAAAAAATAAACAAACAACTAGATAAATTAATAAATAACAGTTTTAATAAGGGAACGATAAAACGATGGTATGAGATATTGGAGGACAAATATCTAAAAAGAAGGCATAGTCCGCTGGATTCCTGGGGAAGAGAACTGTTAGTCCCCATAGATAAGGAAGACTGGTGGGATAGCTGGAAGGAAATAAAAAAAATTACACACTCCCTATCTTTCCAGGAACTCCATTTTAAGCTTGTCCATAGATGGCATATATCCCCAATGAAACTCCATAAATTTGATAAAACTAATAGCTCTAGATGTTGGAGATGCCAAGAAGAACGGGCGGACCTAATACATATGTGGTGCTCATGTGGGGAAGTAGACAGAATATGGCAAAAAGCTTTTGCCCTAATATCTGACTTAACTGGTATTATAATCCCAATACAACCAGAGAAAGCTTTATTTCATTTTGATTTGGGTTGTGATACCTTTAGACAAAGAAGCTTAGTAATCCAGATACTAATGGCAGTCAAGATCACTATAGCCCGAAACTGGAAAAACTGAAAAATTAAATGGCCAATGATAATGAAACAAATTGGGCATCAATGTTTACTGGAGAAGGGCTACTATGTGGCTAGACAGAAACGGGATAAATTTCTTGATATTTGGAAACAGTGGGTGACTACTTTCCCTTTAAAGGAAGACTGGGAAGGCGGAGAAGGGGCAACCGGAGATGGAGAAGGGGGTGTTGATGCCCTGGTTGATGGACGTCAGTAGACTTTCTGATAGTTTGGAGAGAACAGCCTGATGATCGAATAAATATGCCACTTATTTGTGATATGTTTGTTAGTAGAAGAGACGGGGAAGGAAGAAGGGGTATGAAGAGGGGGACTATCCCCCACTAGGAACTCTTGAAAGAAGGGGAATGTGTCTATAGAAGAAATGAAATGACAATGACCTACTCTGATATGAATGCTTCCTCCCCCCTTTTTATTTGTATCGTGATTTGTTGTCAAATTATTGTTTTATGTATGTATTTATATATTTATATTTAATGTTTGTGTATGTTTATAAATAAAAAAATAAAAAAAACAGCCATTGTCACCAAGGGAAAGTCAAGGTGAAAATGTCTTGTCACTAAGGGGTTAAAAAGCATTCAACCTGGGTTTTTGTTATTTATTTACATTTCTTTGTGGTGATTCAGTTTTATGAGGTCTGAATCAAGTCCAGAGACATCAGTTCCAGTGAGTTACCCTGTCCTCCTCTGGGATTATTGTCCAGTTGATCACTTGGAACCAACTCAGAGGACAACTATACCACCAGATAAAAATGGAAACGGCGTTAGACATATAAGGGGTAGGGCAAACAACAAGGTATGGAGGGAATGCCTGAAATAGGGGAGGAATGGAACTGGACACCCTGAAAAAGGAAAAAAAAGGAAAATGTATGTACATAAAATGAATGTTGATCTAATCGAATAGAAACATAAATCGAAAAATCAAGAATAATCTCCAATCTTCTAGCTGGATGCCTCCTCAGAGACGTGGGTGGACATATGGAATATAGGAACAATAGAAAGGATATGCAATAGTGTGACACTGTTACATAAAGTATAAAAAGTGTGGGGCGTGTCCTGCTGGTGAATGGAGTAGGACGTGTGTGGACAGAGCTCCTAGGCCGCAACGGGCTACATAAGCAACGTAAGACATCTACTTACCGGAGACGAGTGACTTACCGACCCACCAGACATGGGGAAGCCCAAGGAAGCCCACCCTTCCACAGCCAGAGGCAGAAAAGACAAACCCGCAGAATTCTTCACGCCGAGAGCGGGAAAAAGACCTGAAACCCAAGATGGCGGCGCTCCGATGGACCGGAGAGGCAACAGAGAGGACTTCTCAGACTCAGAAACGGAAGATCTGGGAAGTGAGGGGGCAGCGGGCGGAGACACATCAATTAAACACCTGATACTGGACCTGAAAAATACAATCCAGGCGGAATTACAACAAATGTCGAAGGACATCCGCAAAGACCTGCGAGACATGGGGGAACGCACCGCACTACTGGAAGAAAAAGTTGAGGTCCTTTCTGGAGCCCACAACAACCTCACAGAAGCCCACCTCTCCCTGGATATTAAATATCATAATCTGGAAACGAAGCTGGCGGACATGGAGGATAGGTCTCGCCGGAACAACATTAAAATCCGGGGTGTTTCCGAGGAAGTACAGACGGAGGGCCTCCACGTCTACCTCATGGAGCTGTTTCAAGAACTAGCGCCGGATATGTCACCCCTAGAGCTTACCATAGACCGAGCTCATCGCCTTCCAAAACCCAGGAGAGCATCGGGGAATCAACCGAGGGATATTATAGTGAGAATCCACTTCTACGAAACCAAAGAGGCACTTATGCGTATAACAAGGGAGAAAAAAGCGCTGCCGGAGAAGTATGCTCACCTGCAGATGTTTAACGACTTGTCCCAATGGACCATGAACCGACGCAGAGAATTTGGAGCCATTACATCTGCACTTAGAGAAGCCTCCATAAAGTATGCGTGGGGCTATCCCCTAAAGCTAATAGTCTTTAGAGACGGTTTCAACAAAGTGTTTAACGCCCCCGAGGATGCATACGTTACGCTAGAGAAATGGGGTCTGAAATGCCCAAGGGCTCAGGCAGCTCAACCTCAGCCAGCATTGGAGATGATCCCAGCGGAGTGGAAGACCAAAGATAAAAGGAGTGCAAAAGCTGTGGAGTAAACTAGGACCCCAACTACTTCAGGCCTATTTTTGGAAGAGGCGTGAAGTGATACAGACTCGCATGGACATGAACATTTTAAATGGAACGTGAAGTATCTCCTGTTTCAGACTATGGACTGGGCTGAAAGCAAAACCCCCTGTGGAAATCGAGGGTTAATGGTTAGGGTTGGAATAAGGAACATGAGGGCTAACACCAGAGAACTGCACTCCAGGAGGAGCACCAATCGTGAGATATATCCAGAGAGGGGGAATGTGGGGTTAACGGTTAAATCAATGCAATGAGCTTGGGAGTGTTAACGGCAAAATATTTACCTACTCGCGTCTGCACCTAACTTTTTTCTCTCAGCACAACCCCTCTTACTTGTTTTCCTTTTTCCTTTCCTCTTTCCCGTTCCTCTCCCTTAATTTCCTTTGAGGTTTCCACGACTTTGTAAATTTCAACTCAATGCTCCGTGGCAATCGCCTCCACTTCTAAAGCTCCTAGCCCATACTGTGAGTTTTTGCCCACTTAAGGCCACGGGGTTCGTAAACATCCCCCCCCCCCCGAGAACACTCACATAGATTTCCGCCCTCCTCCTCTTACCTTCCATCGCTTGGTTCCCCTAGCTCTCCTCACACCACTACAAGTACCCCAGGTTTCAGAAGTTTATAACAAAAAAACAAAAAAACAAAAAAAAAATAAATTCATATATGCATTCACGGCAGTGTCTTCTTCTCCTTCTATCTCTTCCCCCCTCCCCCCGCTGTCTGGTCTCGATCCCTCAATTCTCTCCCTCTCCGTCCTTACCTTAATGCCTTTCCCAACCCCAAATTTTTCTCACCTCTTTCTGCCGTAAATGTTACCTGTCATTTACATGTCTGTTTTTGATAAAAGAATGCAGATATCTTGCTGAGTGCAACAGGGCGCCCTGGAAAGTATGGAAAGCATAGTTGAAGAGTTAGCAATAGGCGATCAGGCTTTGCCCTGCAGGATAATGCGTATGTTAATGGAAAAAAAAAAAAAAAAATTCTTACCCTATTTTTACCGGAGTTGACAGATCGGTTACTCATTATTATTGGAACTCATAAAATGTCATGGTATCTATATTATTCCCCGTTGTGGAGTTTTGGCGGTGTCAGCTGGCACACTCTCCCTGACTATGCCAAAACTTAGACGGAGGCCTGGTGACCCATGTTTTGGTCTAACCAGGCACCTGGCATACCAAAGGTGGTCATTTCTATATGACCCCAAGGACCTGAGGTCCTTTTCTGTTATGTTTACCTGTTTGCCCTATTTTTCTTTCTTTTTCTTTTTCCATTTCCACCTTTCTTATTTTCTTTCTTTTATTTCTTTTATTTTTTTCTTCTTTGTAAGTGTATATTTTTTTCCTTGTTCTTCTCCTTGTTTGTTGTTTTCCCATTCGTTTTTTTTCCTCTGTTTTTTGAGCGCAGATCCCTTCAGTCGGAGGAATGGTGGCAGTATTGGTCTGTCTATCACTCCCATCCTAAACCTGCTGAATAAAGAGCAAATACGAATTTCACGTAAATGTCTTTAACTTTTTTATCGATGAATGTCAAAGGACTTAACTCCCCATATAAAAGAAGTAGAGCCTTGCAAGAAAACAATAAACACAAGGCACAAGTTGTTTGCTACCAAGAAACCCATTTCAAACAAAATGCGCATCCGCAGTTCCACCCCAAACTCTACCCTTCCCAGTACCACGCAACAACGCAACACAAAAAAGTGGGGGTTTCTATTCTCATCCACAACAGTGTCGCGTTCGAGGAGATCAAAGTGGATATAGATCCGCAAGGAAGATTCATTATTCTTGTATGTCTCATTAATAACCAACGCTTCGCCATTCTCAATTTATATGCACCTAACCAAAACCAATCCCCTTTTCTCAAATCAATGCTTCGGAAACTGTCCAAAACCAAAGAACGGAAGGTGGTGGTGTGTGGGGACTTTAATTCTATTACCGATGTCAAACTGGACACGACCTCTAATCTGACAGGTCAATACAAAAGGCATCAAACCAATATGGCTGCTGCAATCAGTTCAACCATTTCTTCATATGATCTGCATGATTCATGGAGAACTCACCATCCAAATGAGAGGAAATACACCTTCCACTCCAAAGTCCATAATACGTACACACGCATCGACAAAATCCTGGTGGACAAGTTCACTCTGCAATCTATAGAGGACACTTATGTTGGCATATCGGATTGGTCAGATCATTCTCCAATCATAATGCAAATGCGGGAGGAGTTCTCGAACAGAGGCACAGGACAGTGGAGGTTAAACGAATCCCTGCTGTCTGACAAAGAATTCAAGACACAGCTGAGTGGGGCTTTGGAGGAGTACTTCACCTTGAATGCTGTGGAAGGCACTTCGTACGCAACGCTGTGGAGCGCTCATAAAGCTGTAATCAGGGGTCTGTGCATTCGGCAGGGATCCAAAATTAAAAAGAGGAGGATTCAGGAGCAGATCCGATTGGAAAAAGAATTGCAACAAGCAACGCTTGAGAACCAAACGTCCCCCTCCCCCGAGAAATTATCAGTGATTACGGAATTACAAACTAAAATAAAAGTACTTAAGCTCGTGCAAACTGGGTACATGCTGAGACAAATGAAACAGACATATTACAGCAAAGGCAACAAAGCAAGCTCTTTGATGGCGACTAAACTGAGAACTCAACAAACCAAACAGAAAATAGCGTTCTTACTAACAGACAAAAATGTTAAAATAATGAATCCAGCCGAGATTAGCGACAACTTTGCTGACTTTTATAGTGGACTGTACAATTTGAGATCAGATCCGCTGCTCATCCACCCAACAGAGGACTCCATAGATAGGTTCCTCACGCCGCTAAAGATGCCCCAATTGCCAGACAGCCACCATGAGGGGCTTGTGTCCCCCATCACAGCAGAAGAAATTGGACGGGCAATTGATGCTTTACAACCTCGCAAGTCGCCAGGGCCAGATGGGTTCTCCAACATATACTACAAAGTATTCAAGGCCCACTTAGTACCCCACCTGACCAACCTTTTTAACGTATGCAATCTGGCAAGTTACCGGACGACATGTTAGAGGCGACTATAGTTACTCTGCCCAAACAGGGCAAGCCCGCAGTCAAATGCCCAAACTTTCGACCCATTTCACTACTCAACTCAGACACAAAACTATATGCAAGAATACTATCAAACAGACTGGCCTCTGTTCTGCCTTTGGTCATACACCAGGATCAGGTGGGATTTGTCCCAGGCAGACAGGCCTCAGCAAACACTAGAAAAATGCTGGACATAGTGTGCATAGCACAGGAATCCCACACAAAATGTCTACTGATGTCCTTGGACGCGGAGAAGGCCTTTGACAGAATCCACTGGATCTATCTGGAAAAAGTGTTGAACAAGCTCAACTTCCCTACAACTCTCATCACCGCAATTAAGGCACTATACTCACGCCCCACCGCTCGGGTGCTGACATCGGGATTTCTGTCAAGGGCCTTCTCCATCACCAACGGAACTCGCCAGGGATGCCCGCTGTCTCCCGCAATCTTCGTATTAGCTATGGAACCGCTGGCATATGCCATCAGAAACAACCCTCTCATCACTGGATTTAAATTAAACGAAGAACAGTTTAAAATCGGCCTATTCGCCGACGATGTCATGCTTTCCCTGACACGTCCCTCCACGTCCCTACCCAACCTACACAAGATCCTAACAGCATTCGCAGAGGCCTCTTACTACAAGCTAAATGTATCTAAAACACAAGTTCTTCCAATAGGATATTCTAACCGGCTGATAGACCGCCTGAAGTTAGCATTTAAGTACGAATGGAGAACCACAGACATAACCTACCTGGGAACTAAGATCCCAAAGAATTTTTCTAACTGTGTTTCGCTAAATTTCCTACCCCTGTTACGGAAAACCGCAGATGATCTCCAACGCTGGGCAAAACTCGATCTATCCTGGCTGGGAAGAATCAATTCCTTAAAAATGATGGTGGTCCCTAAATTTCTATATCTGCTGAGAACTCTTCCTATTAAACTACCCACATCGTTCCTTAAACAGACTCAGGCTTGCTGGAACAATTTTATATGGGCAAGCAAACCCCCAGGTTAGCCCTGAAAACTTTACAAATGCCCCAAAATATGGGAGGCCTTGCAGTTCCGAATTTCACAAATTATTACCTGGCCAACTTGGCAAGCCAGGCCTTGGCAGCGGGTGCAACTACCCGAATAGAACCGTGGCAGAAGATGGAGGAAACGTACACTTCACCTCACTCAATACCCACCTTACTGTGGTCCCCCTCACTGGTTCTGCTGAAATCCCAGCGGATTCTACCCACTACAAAAGCGATGCTTGACTCCTGGCACAGACTTAAAAAGAAACTGAACACTAAACACATCCTCACTAAAACTGCCCCATTAACATTTTTAGAATACATGAATGGGAACATTAGCGTAAGAGCATGGGAGAAGGCTGGTCTGAAAAGAGTGGGAGACCTATACACCCAAGACTCGCTAAATTCACTATTGAAGCTCCAAGAAACATATGCTATTTCTAACGGGGAATTTCTGACATACCAAGCGGTAAAACTTACGCTAAACCAATACCCACCTATGGATGATGGACTCCCGATTGCCAAGCAACTGGTATCTATATGGAATGCCGCTCCAAAGACAAAAGCTTCACTGACCCACTGCTACACTATATTCAACTCAGCATATGAGCTAAAGGGGTTGAATTACAGGATCCAATGGGAGAAAGAAATGAAACGTTGCCTAAATGACTCTCAATGGAAACAAGCTCTAACGGCACTGAAAACCACTACCAAATGCCTGAATCATGTGGAAACGCATAAGAAAGTTCTATTCCGGTGGTACCTGGTTCCGGCAAGACTGGCCAAGATCTATCGCACATGCTCAAATCTTTGTTGGCGAAATTGTTCTGAAATTGGCACAATGCTCCATATCTGGTGGTCTTGCAAGAGTATCCAATCTTTCTGGAAAGCGGTTTTTGGATTAATCAATGACATATTGTCCTCTACGCTAGCAGCCACAGTGGAATGTGCTTTATTTCTGATCATACCGGTCTCAGTGAGCCCACACGCTCGACATATGGCTAAACACATCCTGATAGCAGCCCAAACTGCAATTGCTAGATCTTGGAAACGGGTAAACGCACCCACGATGTCCGACCTTATTGCATCAATTAATATCAACTCAGACTACGAACGAATGTCGGCAATCCAAGAAGGGAAACTTCCCCATTGGGAAAAAACTTGGGCCTTTTGGAAAGCTAAAATTAATTTTCAAACCCCACTCGCATTCCACATAAACAGGGCCATTTCCTCTGACTGAAGGACTCCCCCCCCCCTTTTTCTTTTCAGCGCCCACCCCTCCATTTCCCATTTTTCTCTTTCATCCTCATTTTTTTTTTTTTCTTTTCTTTTCCTTTTTTTTTTTTTTCTTTTCTATCTCTGAATCTATGGGTACTATCCCACTCATCCCTAAGTTAATTTAAAAAAAAAAAAAAAAAAAAAAAAGGGTACCGTAATATACTGTTGTCTTTTAGTGTCAAACCAGTAAGATTTACCCAAACTGTGGGTGGGAGTTTATAAAGAGGAGATTTGCAGGATATTTATATACACATGTGGATATGAATATGTACATATGTATTTAATTGTTATCTCTTGAATTTGCTGTGTTTGTCTATGAAGTAGGAATGTGGACTGTACGCTCCTCTGACCGTTGAAGCATGTACGCTTGTCTAATAAAAAAAAAAAAAAAAAAGTATAAAAAGTGTACAATTTATTGAAATCAAACTCACAATGTAAGTGGCACTGAGAACCAGCTCAAGTGCAAAATCACATAAAAGTGAAAGGTTACCCCCTCCAGATGGAATGTCGGACTCTATGCAATGTAGAGCTTTGAGGATACTCTTGAAATAAACAGAATTCTCGAGATGACAGCTGCGGGCAACCTTCTTAGCAGAGGCGTCGCTAGGGGGGGGCTACTGGGGCTGAAGCCCCGGATCTCCTCTCCATAGCCCCGAATGGAGACTCTGGCCACGCCCCCTCACGCTCTGCCCCGCCTCCTCGCCCTCGGCCACGCCTCCTCCATGCTGCACTCTGGGTGCTGAGCAGCCCCAGACTCCGCCCCCTCGTGCTCAGCCCCGCCCCTCGCGCTTAACTCCGCCCCTCGATCGTGAGTGTCTGGCAGAGTGTAAGTGAGAATGGCAGTGTTATGAATGTGCATGTGTATGTATGTGAGTGGAAGAGTTATGAATGTGCATGTGTATGTATGTGAGTGGCAGAGTTATGAATGTGCATGTGTATGTATGTGAGTGGAAGAGTTATGAATGTGCATGTGTATGTATGTGAGTGGAAGAGTTATGAATGTGCATGTGTATGTATGTGAGTGGAAGAGTTATGAATGTGCATGTGTATGTATGTGAGTGGCAGAGTTATGAGTGTGCATGTGTATGTATGTGAGTGGCAGAGTTATGAATGTGCATGTGTATGTATGTGAGTGGCAGAGTGTAAGTGGGTGTGAGTGGCAAAGCTATGAGTATGTGTGTGTGTGGCAGAATGTAAGTGGGTGTGAGTGGCAGAGTGTAAGTGGGTGTGAGTGGCAGAGTGTAAGTGGGTGTGAGTGGAAGAGTATAAGTAAGTGTAAGTGTGTGAGTGAGTGTTCTGAAGAGCGTACGTGAGTGTAAGCGTGAGTGTCAGAGTTATGAGTGTGTATGTGTGTGTGGCAGAATGCAAATGTGTGTAAGTGGTCGAGTGTGAGTGTGTATGTCAGTGGCAGAGTGTGAGTGGTAGTGTAAGTGTGTGAGGCAGAGTGTGAGTGGTAGTGTAAGTGTGTGAGGCAGAGTGTGAGTGTTTGGAAGAGTGTATGCATGTGTGAGTGTCAGAGTTATGAGTGTGTATGTGTATGTGTGTGAGTGGCAGAGTGTGTAAGAGTATAAATGTGAGCAGCAGAGTTATGAGTGTGTGTGTGTGAGTGAGTGTAAGCATGAGTGGCAGAGTTGTGTGTGTGCGTGAGTATGTGTGTTAGTGGCAGAGTGTGTGAGAGTATAAGTGTGAGCAGCAGAGTTATAAGTGTGTGTGTGAGTGAGTGTAAGCATGAGTATAAGTGTGCGTGTGTATGTGTGTGAGTGGCAGAGTGTGTGAGAATGTAAGCGTGAGCAGCAGAGTTATGAGTGTGAGTGGCAGTGTGTAAGTTTGCGAGAAGGAAACCGTGAGTGGCAGAGTTATGAGTGTGAATCCCAGTGAGATGACTAGGAGAAAATGTGACTAATGACTATTATTCATATTGAATGTGATAATCAAGTGTGAAACAATGTTATCATCTCATATTATTTTTTTTTCACACCTGATTATCACATTCAATATGAATAACAGAATTAATCTTTATATTTAGTCTTTATATTGATGGCAATAAAAGTCCATACACATGGCATTAAACATCCCATGTACCTGGTTACAGTATTAAACCCATAGATTATGAGTGAATGTGCTGCTCATTATATTATGGGCTTTACTCATGAAAGGGAGAAGTGCAGGGAAGTGAGATGAGAATTTCAAAATGAAGTCTAAAGTAGCAGAGTTGGAAAAATTCTCCCATTCAGTTGAATTCCCCTCTCAATTCCCTGCACTTCTCTCTTTTATGAGGTTGGTATAAGGAGCATACCTTCATACCTCAGCCTATTCTCCCCAGGTTTTGACCCCTTTTTATTAAAAAATAAAATCTTTATGATGTGCGTGTGAGAGTTGCAGGTTTACACACGTGTCTGCGTGGCAGAATATCTGTGTGGGAAAGGCCATCTGTGTGTATAAGGTTGTCTGTGTGTAAGGTTGTCTGGATGTGTGTGTGTGTAAGAGCGTGTGTGAGTGTAAGGTTGTCTGTGTGTGTGTGTGATATCCCCTATATTATGACATATTATGAGACTGTTGGTCAACTTTTTTCTCAAAGTCTGGTAAATGGTGTATGCAACGTATTCAATGAACAGTTATTTTGAAATCATGGCAATTTGCTCACATACAAGTGTGTGTGTGTGTGTGTGTGTAAGTGGGATTGTGTGTCTGTGTGTAAGTGTGAGTATATGTGGCTGTATGTGTGTATTTGTGGCTGTGTATTTATGCGTATAAGTGTAACTTCGAGTTTTTTGTGTGCTGTGAGTTCTATTGTGTATTGTGGTAGAGTAATGTGCAGCATGAGTGTGTGATACACTCACACACTGCACATTACTGTGAGTTGTATTGCTGTTGAGACTGATACACTCACACACTGAGTGTTGGTCACAGACAGACATACAGTCAGTCAGTCACACACACAGTCAGTCACAGACAGACACACACACACACACATGTAGTCAGTAACAGACAGACACACACATACAGTCAGTCACATACGGACACACACATACAATCAGTCACAGTCAGACATGCAGTCAGTGACACACTCATACAGTGGGTCACAGGCAGACATACAGTCAGTCACACATGCAGTCAGTCATATACGCATACACACACACTGTCAGTCACATACACTTACGCACAAGTCAATTTTGTTGTTGTTTACAATATAAAAAGTGCATCTATCAATATGTCCCCCTCCTGGCTGCTATACCTCATTATAACCTGGTCTGTGCCCTGCTGTTGTTTCTAGACCCGCTGAGCAAACTAAGCGCTCAGGCACTATAGTGCGGTGCATGTGGTGATGGAGCAGGAGGACTGTGCAGCCAGTGCACACAATGCTCCCTCGCGCTCTGCTGAATAAATAAATAAAATGATCCCAGCGGTGAGGGCACCAGGCAGGGACAACAATAACCAGGCGCCAGGTATAATTTCCTGGTGCCCAGGATTTGTTGAGCCCTGATATATACCCATGTATACCTATTGTTCATTGGCATCATACATATCGGTCTGTATGCTGCCTAACCATGTGAGCTTATTTACTCCACTTCTATCAAAACTGTCATGGGCTCCAGCCCCGGGTCTTTTGGAGACCTAGCAACGCCCCTGCTTCTTAGTAATAGATAAAATATCTGATAAAACCAGTAATAACACTCTCACTCGCCGCTCTACGCGTTTCATCTATACAGACATCCTCAGGAGCAGAGTGGAGTGTAATGAGCAAACAGGTAGTCCATCTATATATATCCCCCTCCCATTCCATTGACCAATACCGTCCAAGCAAACTTAATTAAAACAAACAGTTCCACCTTAAATTTAAATGTCCATTGTCTTCATTGCACCTGTATGTGCGTTTCAATATGCGTTTCATTGTATTTCCGTAATTTGATGTGCGCATGCGTATAATGTCCATTTTTATCAATGAAGTACAACATATACATTTAATTCATTAAATCATTACATTCGTATTATCTATGACCGAATGAGAACCTTCGTATATACACTTTGGGTTGCGTACGTATAATGTTTCGTATTACTGGAAACCGAACGCTGTCTCATTCAATTTATCAATGGAGTTTCGTTTTACTATAAGCCGAATTCGTATTACCAGTAGCGTTTCTATGTAATACGAATTCGGCTTAAAGTAAAACGAAACTCCATTGATCCTTGCAGATCTCGACTTTCCATAGGAAAGTATATTTCCGTGTTTGTTTTTGTCTTTCTGGTCATTTTGTACTTGTAATGTTGATCTAAACAGGGCAGGAAATCAGAAGATAGAGTTAAAATCCTCAGTATTTTGATGTCTTATTGTTTGTTAAATGTTTGTGACTATGTAAATAAACAAAAACAAAAAGTGTTTTGTTTTTTTATATTTGCATCATATTTTATATTTTTTTTAATAGTAAAATAAAGCCCGATCTGTCCTTCAAAAATGATACATAATTTGTTTGGGTGTACCGAACTCAAAGAAAGAAATCACTGTTAAGCAAATGTATGACAAAAATAATGGAATTCTGGTCTTCAAGGCATATCAAATGCAGCATAGAACTCTCTTACTAAGGGGTTAAAGAAGTACACGCAAGTAATGGTCTGAGAATGGGACAGACCCCCTAGATGTAGCTACAAAGAAGTACACGCAAGTAATGGTCTGAGAATGGGACAGACCCCCTAGATGTAGTTACAAACACCAATGAACTGAAATGATGATAATCTGGAAAATACCGATGTATGGCTCAGGATGCTAGGAACACTTGCAGTCAGCAAACTGAATAACACTGGTGCAGGACTCAAGATACAGATGTCCTGTATACACACACTTGTATGTTTTATGTGTTTTTTTTTTTTACATTATTACTTATTGTATTTTTGATATTTTCATAATAAAAAAAATAAAATAAAAAAAAAGATACAGATGTCTTGATTAGGAGGATGAAAACTGAGGATCACTGGTGCAAGACTCAGGATGCAGACTTCTTGATTAGGAGGATGAAAACTGAGGATCACTGGTGCACTGGTGCATTGCATGGTAACATGGCTGAGATAAACTATGAGAGATGCGAGCGTGTGATGCCAGCCATCGGAAACGTAGCCTGGGGGACAGAATATGCGCTGTGATGGGAGGAATCGACCATGTGGCCTGTACATGACACTGAGGACACACATGTGGAGACATCCACCTGGAGCAGTGTAGCGCGGGCGGTTTCCTAGGTATGGGCATTACAGGAACCCCCCAGCACGCAAACTCCAGTGGTGCAGAGGTTTGGTTTACCTGGGTAAGTTCAGTGAAAAGTGCGACACAAGCTATCCTTTCCAATGGATGAAGTATTCCAGTCGACTCCGATGCTAATGTGAATCCAGAATCTTTTGAACAAGATATTCATGTTGACCATCAACTTGAACTGGTACAGGAGGTAGTGGGTTTCAGTAAGAACACATGGAAGAATTGGTGCAGGTGATAAGAAGCATGGAGTCACAACTGAACAGTAACAGGATTCAGCACTTTGGCTATCTGATAAGGACCTATATATTTGGGCCCCAATTTTTTGGAAGGACAAAGCAACTTGAGTTTGGTGGTAGATAACCAAACCTTGTCTCCAGGTCGCTATGTAGGGGTTGCTGAGCAATGCCGATTGGCATACTTTTTAGCTCTCTTTTGGGCGGTATGGAGAGTGTGTTGGAAAGTTAGAAATTCTTGTGCCAAATGAGTGGTTTGTTAACACTGGAACCATGGTGTCTTGTGGAAGTCCAGGCGGGATGGAACGGAACCCATAATTATCCAAAAAGTTACATTTTGATGGAATTCTGTTTTTGATTATTGTATGTGAATTCTGCAGTGGGGAGTAGTTGTAACCAATCATCTTGCAGATGAGCAGTAAAACATTGAAGGTATTGCTTTAGTATTTGATTAACCGATTCAGTCTCAGGATGAAAAGAAGTGGATAAGGCCTGTTTGATGTGAAGATTGGAACACAATGCTTTCCAGAAATGGGTAAACTGCACACCTCTATTGCTGGTAATGGTTTGAGGTAATCCATGTAGTCGAAATACTGCAGTCAGAAACAATATAGCTGTTGTCGTAGCTGAGGGCATTCCTCTGGAAGGAATGGAATGGGCCATCTTGGTGAATCTATCTATTACCACCATGATGGTATCATGATCTCAGGTAGATCCACAAAAAAGTCAATGGCGATGTCTGACCATTGGACAGAAGGCACAGGTAAAGGACAAAGAAGCCCCACAGGTTTGATACGTAGTGTCTTTGTTCTGGCACAAACTGCACAACAGCGGACAGAGGAGGATACATGCTTGGTTAGGGATGGCCACCAGAAGTGTCGTTGGACCTAGTCAAATGTGACCAGAAATCAGAGAATTATTGTAGAAGTTGAGGACATCCAGTTTGGCAGGAACAGGAACACAAAATGTACATTTATGATAGAGGAAGCCATTGGATCAAGTTAAAGGTGATGATGAAAAAGGTCTTTGCATCTTTGAAGAGAGGGTATAGTGAGGTAAAAACGTATTTGATCCCCTGCTGATTTTGAATGTTTGCCCACTGACAAAGAAATTATCAGTCTATACTCTTAATGTTAGGTGTATTTTAACAGTGAGAGACATAATAACAAAAAACAAATCCAGAAAAACTCATGTTAAAAAAATTATAAATTGAATTGCATGTCAATGAGTGAAATAAGTATTTGACCCCTTCGACTTAATACTTGGTGGCAAAACCCTTGTTGGAAATCACAGAGGTCAGACATTTCTTGTAGTTGGCTACCAGTTTTGCACATATCTTAGGAGGGATTTCGTCCCACTCCTCTTTGCAGATCCTGTCCAAGTCCTAAGGTTTGAGTCTGACATTTGGCAACTCAAACCTTCAACTCCCTCCACAGATTTTCTATATGATTATGGTCTGGAGACTGGCTAGGACCTTAATGTGCTTCTTCTTCAGCCACTCCTTTGTTCCTTGGATGTGTGTTTTGGGTCATTGTCATGCTGGAATACCCATCCATGACCCATTTTCAATGTCCTGGCTGAGGCAAGGAGGTTCTCACCCAAAATTTGACGGTGCATGTCCTGTTTGATTCGGTGCAGTTGTCCTGTCTCTGTAGCAGAAAAACACCCCAAAAGCATAATGTTTCCACCTCCATGTTTGACGGTGGGGATGGTGTTGTGGTAGCATTCCTCCTCCTCCAAACGCGGCAAGTTGAGTTGATGCCAAAGAGCTCGATTTTGGGTTCATCTGACCTCAACATTTTCACCCAGTTCACCTCTGAATCATTCAGATGTTCATTGGCAAACTTAAGACACATGGTTTCTTGAGCAGGGGGACATTGCGGGCGCTGCAGGATTTCAGTCATTCACGGCATAGTGTGTTACCAATTGTTTTCTTGGTGACTATGGTCCCAGCTGCTTTGACATCATTAACAAGATCCTCCTGTGTAGTTATGGGCTGATTCCTCACTGTTCTCATGATCATTGAAACTCCACGAGGTGAGATCTTGCATCGGGCACCAGACCGAGGGAGACTGACAGTTATTTTGTGTTTCTTCGATTTGTGAATAATCACACCAACTGTTGTCACCTTCTCACCAAGCTGCTTGGCGATGGTCTTGTAGCCCATTCCAGCCTTGTGTAGGTCTACAGTCTTGTCCCTGACATCCTTGGACAGCTCTTTGCCATAGTGGAGAGTTTGGAATCTGATTAGTTGATTGCTTCTGTGGACAGGTGTCTTTTATACAGGTAACGAGCTGAGATTAGGAGCACTCTCTTACACCATTAAAATTATAGACTGATCATTTCACTGGAAGTTAAACCTGGAAAAAAAAGTGCTTACCTGTCTTGTCAGAGACGGAAATGTCTAACTGTGTGAAGATATTCTAAATTATGATCAGTATAGATGGTGTTGGTGTTGTACGAGTATGGGGGCTGTGGTAAATCTTTTCTTTAAGGTATCTAAAGCAGTTTGGGCCTGCGGTTTCCGGTGGTATCGAGAGTCTTGTGATTTGTGTAATGAGGGAGACTATATGTGAAAAACCTCTGATGAATCTTCTATAAAAGTTGAGAAAGCCATTAAATCGTTGGATGGCTGTTTTGTCGGGCAAAGTACATTTGTACTTGAACAGGGTAAAGAACAAACCCCAAAAATTCACTTGTGGACACTTCAAAATAACATTTATTCAATTTAGCATATAAATGGTATAAACCCTCTTAATCATCATAATCCTTCCAAAACTTTGTTCACATGATCACAGTGTTCTGAGAGGCTGATGGAAAAAACAAATGTCATCAAGGTAAATTACCAGGATGGTATGAAGATAATCTCTGAAAATATTATTAACAAAATGCTTGAATGTTGCAGGGGCCTTACAGAATCCAAAGGGCATAACCATATATTCATAGTGTCCATACCTGCTTCGTGATGTCGTCTTCCATTCATCACCAAACTTAATCCAGACTAAATTATAAGCTCTAGGAAGGTGGATCTTGGTGAATATGGAGACTGTTTTGACACGATCATTAGTTGAGGAATCAATGGAAGTGGGTAGAGATTTTTAATGATTATATTGTTTAATTTACGATAATCCACACATGGACGTAGATCTCTGCTGTTTTACTACTGAAGAAAATTCCAGCTTCAGCAGGAGAGGTGGATGACAGATCAACCCTCTTTTTAGGTTTTCTTCAATATATTCTTTTAAATGCAAAGACGCAGATTCTGACAAAGGATAAATCCAGCCAAAAGGAATCGGGGCTCCTGGTAACAAGTCGATTGGGGAAATGAAATGGCCGGTTTGGGGGGGGGGGGGGGGGGGATAATTGTTCATCCTTTTTCTTGTCAAATGCATCATGAAAGTCAATGTATTGGGGAGAAATTTTAGTCTGATCTCTTGGCTGGGAGTCTTCCTGTAATAAAAGCATTGGTTTAGGAGACAGTGAAGTCAACAGAACGAGGAAGTAAAAGTTAATGTCCCTGTGGAATGGTCTATATTAGGATTGTAATCTGTAGCCAGGGTAATCCCAAAATCACCGGAAGCAAAGGAACAATGTCGAAGAAAAGTTTTTCAGTATTAGTGGATCCCAAAAGTATCAACAAAGGAACTGCGTCTTCCATGAATGGGCCATATTTGAGAGGGGTACCATCAACAACTTGTTAGGGGTAGGGGTAGATTTGTGGTATACTGGAAGGCGTAGTTGATCAACCGCGGCTTAATCGATGAAACAACTGCTGGCTCCAGAATCCACAATAGCAGAGTGTCATTGAATCATTGCCCCACTGCAAAAATAGAGAGACATAGAGATGAGGGGAGCCAATGACGGTGTGAGGAGAACTATACTGGATGAAGACCAAAATGCAGGATGGTATAATACAGATATATATAAACAAAGAATGTGAGGCTCCCACCTCTGCACAATCCACACAGACAAGGGTTATATGCAGGAACTTGTAGCAGTTGTAATCCACACTGACAGAGGTTAAATGCAGGAACTTGCAGCAGTTGTAATCCACACTGACAGAGGTAAAATGCAGGAACTTGCAGTAGTTATAATCCACACTGACAGGGGTTAAATGCAGGAACTTGCTGTAGTTATAATCCACACTGACAGGGGTTAAATGCAGGAACTTGCAGCAGTTGTAATCCACAATGATAATAAGCAAAACGATAACAGTCCAAGATCAGGGGCAATAGAGAGGTAGCAAAAACGAGAGACAAGCCAGGGTCAGGTTACCAGAGAATCAGAATAACGAGAAACAGTCCAGGTATAAAGGGGCACAGGCAGGCAGAAGGGTAGTCAGGAAATCCAGGTTCAGCAACAATCAAATATAAATAGAAACGCTAGGCTATCGAAATACACGAGAATCACCAAGCACTGTTTGCTTGGTGATTCTGACTTTTAAATCTTCCCGCGCCTCGCGGGTATGTGACGCACGTGACGTCATCGGGCCCGCGCCTCCATGGAAACACATCACGTGATGATGTGGACGCGCTGGCAAGCGCGTGTGACGGATCTCGGCTGGGAGAGAGGGTGTACTCAGGGGAGCTGCTGCGGGGAAGAACCTGACAGTTCCCCCTCCCAAAGCGAGACCTCCGGGCTCGCCACTGGCCAGGACGATAGGGATGACGAACATGAAAGGCATGAACCAATTCATCAGCGTGAACAAGTTCGGCCGGCTCCCAAGCCACCCATGGCTTGAGCAAGGAGACGTGAAACACCGGGTGGATCCTCATAGACGCAGGTAAGCGTAGTCTCATGACCAGAGGAGATATAATCTCGGTGATGGGGAAAGGACCAAGGAATCGAGGACCCAATTTCTTCGTGGGACATGAGAGTTTCAGGTGTTTAGTGGATAACCACACCTTGTCTCCCGGCTTGTACACAGGAGAATCCGAACGATGCCGATCTGCAAAGGCTTTGTATCGCTGTTGAGAGTGGAGAAGAGTATCACGGAGTAAGGCAAATGTGCGGGTGATATTACGTACATGAAAAGAAGCGGAGGGAACGGTGCTTGGGATGGGGGACCCAGGGAGCATTGAAGGGTGAAAGCCATAGTTGAGAAAAAATGGGGACTTTCCCGTTGAGCTGTGGATGTGGTTGTTATAAGCAAATTCCGCCAACGGCAAATACTTGCTCCAGTCATCTTGAAGATGCGTGGTGAAGCAGCGTAGGTATTGCTCAAGAGTTTGATTGGTGCGCTCCGTCTGACCGTTACTTTGGGGATGAAAAGCCGTAGTGAAAGAACGATGGATATGTAATTCGGTACAGAAAGCCTTCCAGAAATGAGAGGTGAATTGAGTCCCCCGATCCGACACCAAGTTTTCGGGTAGACCATGCAATCTAAAAACTTCTCTTATGAAGAGGTCCGCAGTTTCTGTAGCCGAGGGTAGTTGAGTATAAGGGATGAAGTGTGCCATTTTGGTAAAGCGATCCACAGTGACCATCAGTGTATTGTATCGTTGGGACCGGGGTAGATCCGTCATGAAGTCCACGGAGACATCACTCCAGGGTCTAGCGGGTATCGGCAAAGGTTGAAGAAGACCTGAGGGTTTCTGGTGTCTTTCTTTCGCACGGGCGCAAGTATCACAGGAAGCAACAAATCTCATGACATCTTCTTGTAGGTCAGGCCATCAAAAAGTTCTGGTAATGAGATCCTTGGTCTGTCGGACACCGCCGTGCCCTGCTGTAGGGGAATCATGAAAGTATTGGAGGACTTGTAAATGGACCTCAGGGGGAACGTATGCTTTGTCTTGGTAAAAATATAGTCCTTGACGGTGTGTCAATTGGTCTGGATGGGGTACACTAGGGGTCGAAGGATGATTACGGAGAGCCTCCCAAATTGATTGTGTGGCTTTCAAGAAGTGTTCAGATTGAAGTATGGTACTCGATCTCTCACCTTGGGGCTCTTCGGGTTCAGACATACGTGATAAAGCATCGGCCTTCAAATTACGGGATCCTGGACGATAAGTGATATGGAGGTTGAAGTGTGTGAAGAAGAGTGCCCATCTGGCTTGCCTAGGTTGTAGTCTCCTAGCGGTGTGTAGATACTCCAGGTTCTTGTGGTCAGTAAAGACGGTCACAGGAAAAAGAGCACCCTCCAATAGATGTCTCCACTCCTCCAATGCAAGTTTTATCGCCAGTAGTTCTCTTTCACCTATATTGTAGTTTCTCTCTGCGGGTGACAGAGTCCTGGAGAAGAAGGCCACAGGATGTAATCTTCCATCTTCCTTGTGCCTCTGGGAAAGGATCGCACCAACTGCCGAATCGGATGCGTCCACCTCAAGTGTAAAGGCGCTGGAGGGATCTGGAAGGATTAAAATAGGAGCTGTGGTAAAACAAGTCTTCAGAGTATTGAAAGCCTCTTGTGCTGTTTTAGTCCAGAAAAACAATCGGTTCTTGGAAGTCAAGGCTGTAATAGGTTGTATGACCGTAGAAAAGTTTCTGATGAATTTCCTATAAAAATTTGCGAAACCCACAAACCTCTGTTCACTCTTCTTATTAGAGGGTGTAGGCCAGTCTCATATCGCAGTAATCTTCTTGGGGTCCATCTGGATGTTATTTGGAGACAAAATGAAACCCAGGAATTCCACTGATTTACTCTCAAATTCACATTTCTCCAGTTTAGCGTATAGCTGATGTTGTCTCAGGCGGGTGAGAACTGTATGTACATGTTGTCTGTGTGTTTCAAACGATGGGGAATAGATGAGAATATCGTCAAGATAGATGATCACAAAGCGGTCCAGAATATCTCGAAAGATATCATTGACAAAATGCTGAAAGGTAGCTGGTGCGTTGCAAAGTCCAAATGGCATACCTTTGTACTCAAAATGTCCATAACGTGATCTGAAGGCTGTTTTCCACTCATCCCCCTTCCTGATACGTACTAGGTTGTACGCTCCTCGCAGATCGATCTTCGTGAAGAACTGTGCTGTGCGGAGATGATCCAATGATTCCGAAATGAGGGGTAGTGGGTAACGATTCTTCGTAGTAATATTATTAATCTCTCTGTAATCTATACAGGGACGCAATCCACCATCCTTCTTTTTGACAAAGAAAATACCCGCACCCGCAGGAGAAGTGGAGGGTCTTATAAAACCTTTGGCTAGGTTGTCTTCTATATAGTCTTTCAGTGCAGTGAGTTCGGGTTCAGCAAGGGGGTAGATTCTTCCAAAAGGAATGGGTGCTCCTGGAAGATCAATTGGGCAGTCATAATTCCGGTGAGGAGGGAGTGAGTCTGCCTTCTTTTTCTCAAATACGTCCTGAAATTGAGAGTAGGCTGAAGGTAGAGTAGGGAGTGAATTTGACTCAGAAGTAAGACACGCAATGTTTTTAAACAGGCACTTGTTGATGCAGAGATTAGAGGTAAATGTCAGCATGCCGGATCCCCAATTGATGATGGGACTGTGTAACCGAAGCCATGGAAGTCCCAGTATGATAGAGAATATAGGTGCTGGTACGATGTCGAATTGAATGATCTCCCTATGTCCTTCGCCAATCGTCATGACCAGAGGGATGGTTTCATGTGTAATGGGACCAGTTTTCAAAGGACTCCCATCTACCAGTTGGATGTGCATGGGTGATTTTTTCCTACGGGTAGGAATTGCGATGGCCTTGACCAGATCAGTATCGATGAAGCAACCACTGGCTCCGGAATCCACCATCGCCATCATGGGAATAGGACCTTTAGTCCACTGCAAGAAAAGAGGAATGGAAAGATGAGGGGCCTTATCTGTAGATGACACCGTATTACTCTCACGAGAAGAGGAAGTTGTCTTACCATCTGTGAGTCGTTTTCGGGCACGGCATTCCTTGTACATATGTCCTGGTTTACCGCAGTACAGACAGAGATTCAGGTTTCTACTTCTGGTCTTCTCTTCTGTAGAGAGGGGACCTCGGACTAGTCCAATCTGCATAGGCTCCTCTGTGTTTTGAGGGATTGGGGTTCTGGACTCGTATAGAGGTGGACTGTAAGATGATCCCGCAGAGTTAGGAGTGTTGGACCGTTCTGCTCTTCGTTCGCGTAGTCTGCGGTCTATCTGGGTGACTAAACGGGTAAGGTCATCCAATGAGGAAGGTATGCCAACACGAGCTAATTCGTCCTTGAGACCATCGGATAGTCCCAGACGGAACTGGTCTAGGAGTGCCGATTCGTTCCAAGTGGTCTCTAATGCAAGTCTGCGGAATTCAGTTATAAACTCCTCCACCGGTCGACGGCCTTGTCTCAGAGCACGAATGGCGTTAGTAGCTGAAGTGACTCTGAAAGGATCTTCGTATAAAGAGTCTAATGCTTGTCGGAAGGAACCCCAAGTGTCAAGGACCGGACTGTTGGTGTGGAGGAGATGGTGAGCCCATAGTTGTGGTTCGTCCAGGAGGAGTGAGATTACTGTATGTACCCTCACATAGTCAGAGGCATACGTACGAGGACGAAGGTTAAATAGGATCTGGCAAGAAGTGATGAAAGTACGATATTTCTGTCTATCGCCTGTGAATTTCTCTGGTAAGACAACTTGTGGTTCAGATGCGATAGCCCCTTCCAGAAAAATAGGAGTTGGAGGAGGTGCATGCGCCGCCACTGCGGGTTCAGGGGCATTACATTGTAGGTGTTGTACCTGTTGTTGTAGATTTGCTTGTCCTGTCTGCAGGTCTTGTACTGACTGGTTGAGAGTGACTAATTGTTGAGTGAGAGCAGCAATAGCGTCGGTTAGTCCCGCGGTCTCCATGATACAAGGCTTGGTGATTATGTGAGGAGAGCTATACTGGATGAAGACCAAAATGCAGGATGGTATAATACAGATATATATAAACAAAGAATGTGAGGCTCCCACCTCTGCACAATCCACACAGACAAGGGTTATATGCAGGAACTTGTAGCAGTTGTAATCCACACTGACAGAGGTTAAATGCAGGAACTTGCAGCAGTTGTAATCCAAACTGACAGAGGTAAAATGCAGGAACTTGCAGTAGTTATAATCCACACTGACAGGGGTTAAATGCAGGAACTTGCAGCAGTTGTAATCCACAATGATAATAAGCAAAACGATAACAGTCCAAGATCAGGGGCAATAGAGAGGTAGCAAAAACGAGAGACAAGCCAGGGTCAGGTTACCAGAGAATCAGAATAACGAGAAACAGTCCAGGTATAAAGGGGCACAGGCAGGCAGAAGGGTAGTCAGGAAATCCAGGTTCAGCAACAATCAAATATAAATAGAAACGCTAGGCTATCGAAATACACGAGAATCACCAAGCACTGTTTGCTTGGTGATTCTGACTTTTAAATCTTCCCGCGCCTCGCGGGTATGCGACGCACGTGACGTCATCGGGCGCGCGCCTCCATGGAAACACATCACGTGATGATGTGGACGCGCTGGCAAGCGCATGTGACGGATCTCGGCTGGGAGAGAGGGTGTACTCAGGGGAGCTGCTGCGGGGAAGAACCTGACAGACGGGGGTAGAGCTTAAGCAAAATCTGGGTTCTTGTTCCTTACCTCAAGGTTTACGAGGTCATCGTGGGAATCACGTAATAGGTGACCGGGCTGACCAGACCAAAATACAGGCAAATATTTTTGTTGTGTCTATAAGTCTTTTTGGTTTCAGATAGAGATCCACAAGCTACTCCAAGTTGCATAGGTTCTTCATTACTTGGGGGAGCATGATGTACATCAGAATGGCCAAAAGTGCCTCTTGGTGGTGGGCCTGAAACACACATTCATTCTAATCTCCTCTCCCGGAGTCGCCTATCAATCTGTGTAACCAGTAATATGAACTAGCTCATCTTTAAGTTGATCAGACAAACCTAGCCTGAATTGGTCTAAAATAGCTTGCTCATTCCATGTACTTTCAATGGCTAACCCCATGTATTCAATGGTAGCCTTCAACAGGCCTCTCACCCTGTTTTAAGGCTTGAAGGGCCGTTTGAGTGTATGCTATATGAAGAGGATCATCATATAGGTTACACATGGCTGGAAGGAATGCAAGCCAGGAGTTAAGCTGATGATGTTTGGTGAGTAGCAAGTGATGGGCCCATAATTGAGGTTCACCAGAAAGAGATGGTGGTTCATATTTTAACATATTCTGTAGGATATGTTCTGGGTTGCAAGAGGAAGATAACTTGGCATGACGTAACAAAACTTCTATATTGAGGATGCCAGTGAATTATTCAGGTAATGACACCTGGGTTCAGGGGCTGCGGCCAGTGCTTCGGCTTGAAAAACTGGAGGACGAGAGATAGGTGGTAAAGGAACAGCAGTCATTTGTCAATTGTGCCTCTGATGTTGTAAATAAGCCAGTCTGGCTTGTAGATCTTGCATGGAGCATAAAAGGGCAGCATTCTGATTTGTAAGGGCAGCTACTGCTTCGGTCATCCCTGCAGGTTCCATGCCCGGCTCAGTTATTCTGTTACTTACGATTCATAGGAGGAAGCAAGATGCAGGGGTAAACAAACTAGTAAACACCAGTAATGGAGACCCCCTGGATGCAGCTAGAAGCATGAATGAACTGAAATGATGATATTCTTTTAATTACTTATGTAGAACTCAGGATGCTAGGAACACTTGGAGACATAGTCACCAAACTGAATAGCACTGGTGCAGGATCCTCCTAATCAAGTCCTGACTCAGTATACAGATGTCTTGATTAGGAGGATAAAAACTGAGGATCACTGGTGCAGGACTCAGGATGCTAGGAACACTTGTGGATGTAGTCTCCTAGAGGTATGGGCATAGCACTGTCACAGTATGGGAAATTTTCTAATTACAAACATAGAATATTTGGGAGTAAAAATTGCCAAAGGTACATTGAAGACCATGGAGATAATGTTTTTTTCACCGTACACATCTTAAAGATGATAGATTATGGCGTAGAACAGGATATATGGTACTTAATAGACTGATAATACTTTTTTTTGTAAAATAATTAAACATTATATGTTTATTAGTGTTATGTAATAAATTTAGTAATATATATTTTATCTGTTAGATCGCTTTAGGACTGACTGATTTACTGCTGAGAATATTCTACCCAATGTTTTTCATGCACTTTAAAAAAAAAAAAAAAAAGCTGTTTTGTAATTTGGTTCTAGCCTCCTTTATGCCTGAGGATGGGACTTAACAAATTGGCCCTGAAAGCTTGCAACCAAACTCTCAGTTAGCAAATAAATTGTATCATTTTAACCCTAGTTGTTTCCCATAAATATTCTATGCAGAGTGTAATGGTGGTGTGTGGGGCTCTCTAGTGGGCATACTTGACATATCCTGCAGCCATTGAAACAACAACATTGACTAGCCGAAATTTGAGCCAGAACAGTGGCTTGTTGCTGAGTGCCTTTTGGCAAACTAAGCATAGTATTGAGACCTGGAATGGACTACAATATTTATACATCAGAAGAACAAAAACATGAAGAGGAGTGTAATAGAGCATAAAGACTGGTGAAAAGGGAAAAGTATAGTGGATAGAAGAGAAGAGTCCTGAAACAAAAGGAAAGCAGGTAAGGGGTCACCCAAGGAAAGGGTCTGTGGCTCATTACTCTTAGGCCCCTAATTAAAAAAGGGGGGACATGTGGTAGTTAGGGTTGCCACCTGGCCGGTAATTTACCGGCACAGCCGGTATTTGAGGTCTTGAAGCCGGGGCTGGTATACCTAATATACCGGCAATGCAAAGCCCGGTATTTCCGTTGGTGTAGCAGCTTTATGCTGCTGCTGTATCTCCCCCACGTGCAGAGCCTTCTACCTTCCAGTACACTGTCCCGGAATCATGCGGGGAGATATACAGCAGCAGCATAGTGACCTGCTCTGTGCTCCAGACCTGCTTGGAGCTCGGCCCCCTGCAAGCTGCACTGAAGAGGACCGAGACCCGATGGAAGGAAACAGCTCAACCTGACAGCTAGAGACCCCTCCATGACAGGTACAGGGAGAGAGAGACTGAGAGAGACTGTGAGAGAGAGTGTGAGTGACAGTCTGTGAGAGAAAGTTACAGTCTGTGAGAGAGAGTGAGTGAAAGTGAAAGTAACAGTCTGTGAGAGAGAGTGAGTGAAAGTCTCTGTGTGTGAGAGAGTGACAATCTGTGAGAGAGAGAGAGCAGTGAGAGAGCAGAGACTATGTGAGAGAGTGAAAGTGACAGTCTGTGAGAGAGAGAGCAGAGACTGTCTGTGATAGAGAGAGCAGAGACTGTCTGTGAGAGAGAGAGCAGAGACTGTCTGTGTGAGAGAGAGCAGAGACTGTCTGTGAGAGAGAGAGCAGAGACTGTCTGTGAGAGAGAGCAGAGACTGTGTATGAGAGCGAGAGAGCAGAGACTGTGTATGAGAGAGAGCAGAGACTGTCTGTGAGAGAGAGAGAGAGCAGAAACTGTCTGTGAGAGAGAGCAGAAACTGTCTGTGAGAGAGAGAGAGCATAGAGAGAAACTGTCTGTGAGAGCAAGAGAGCAGAGACTGTCTGTGAGAGATAGAGAGAGCAGAGACTGTCTGTGAGAGAGAGAGAGCAGAGAGAGAAACTGCCTGTGAGAAAGAGAGAGCAGAGACTGTCTGTGTGAGAGAGAGCAGAGACTGTCTGTGTGAGAGAAAGCAGAGACTGTCTGTGTGAGAGAAAGCAGAGACTGTCTGTATGAGAGAGCAGAGAGAGAGCAGAGAATCTGAGTGAGAGAGAAAGAGAGACTGTGAGAGAGAGAGAGCAGAGATTGTGTGTGAGAGAGAGAGCAGAGACTGCCTGTTAGAGACACAGAGAGAGACACACAGAGAGAGAGACACTGTGACAGAGAGAGACTGTCAGAGACTGAGTGAGAGAGTGAAAGTGACAGTCTGTGAGAGAGAGAGCAGAGAGAGAGACTGTCTGAGAAAATGAGAGAGCAGAGAGAGACTGTCTCTCTCACTCTCTCTCACAGACTGTCTGTGTCAGAGAGAGACAGTCTGTGAGAGTTTGTGAGAGTGACAGTAGTCTGTGGCACACACACACGCTTCTCACTGGCATGATATACAAATAATATATATAATTTCAGTGATAATCCGCCCCCTTTCTGGCTCCACCTCTCGTGGCCCCTCCCTCTTGTAGCTCCGCCCACACACGGCCGGTATTTTTTGGAGGAAAAGGTGGCAACCCTAGTGGTAGTTCCATGGGGGGGGGGGGGGGGGGTGACTAATTAGCTTGTCTGAAGGAAGCTCAGTTGTTTTTGTGGTACTATGGTTTATATGTTGGCCAGTTCTCAGATCAGGATCACACTAATTATACATATATACACTGATTTATGTGGAAGTTTGTGCTACAAGTTCTCAGGGGAGTGACATTCCTGATGATTTGGTGACAGGGCATCGGCGCTAGCAGTAGGTCCAGCGTCCTGTGGCAGTGGTAGCTGTGGGAGACCCAGGGCATCCAAACAAAATCTAGGACCTCCTCTATGGACTCCAGATCAGCTGTTTTGTATCCTGTTGGCTGGTAAGTGAAATTGCCATACCCCATTTGTATTTCACCACTAAAGTTCTTAGATGGCTCGTAAGTAAAGCAATCAGTATCCTCCATCTCAGTGGGAACGGAGATAAATCATATCATATATATGCAGTGTTATGTCATCAAAAGTCAGGAGTGGTGACTTGTGGAAGATGGCTAGCAGATTAAGCTTGTCTGCAGCTGAGCAGAGTTTCACAATAACATCTCTGGAGGCTTCTTGTGGCGCCTTTACTGAAATCCACTTATGACGGACCCCCTGGTACCCCGACTAGGTACCCTTGTCAAAGCTCTGCTTCCTTGCAAGGGTACTATCCTGTGGTCACATTCTGTCATCAAACTAATGGTGACCACTAGTCATGTGACCAAGTTCATGTAATTCTTTCTTACAGTGGGATAAGCTTTACTCTTTGACATGGTAATTAGGTAATTCAATACCTTTACAAGTTAGGAAGAGACCACCACTCCCCCTATCTCTCACTTCTCTCTCTTCTTTCCTGGCTGTAGATGTGAGCAGACATGGATTAGGTCAGGGCTCGACAAACCCCGGGCGCCAGGTCGCCATGGCGACCTGGTAATTGAGCCTGGCGCCCGGGTGCCGTTCCCCTAATGTTCCCCTTGCCGCTGCCATCCGTCTTTTTGAAGCGCGAGGGGGGAAGTCTGTGCGGAGTCTTGCACAGACAGCAAGCTCCGCCCCCTCGCGCAACACGTGTGTGAGTGTTCAGCCGAAAGAGTAATGAAGATCGGCTGCGGCACGAATGGGGGAACATTCGTGCCCCAGCCGATCTTCATTGCTCTTTCGGCTTAGTGCTGGGTTGTCAAGTGACGACACCCAGCACTCAAGTTAAGAAAGGGGAAAGAAAAGAAAAAAAGGGGGTGTATACATGTGAAGTGTGGGGGGGAGGTGTATATGTGAAGGGGGGGTCCCGAGGTCTGAGACTAGCAGACCAGCTGTCTCTCTGTGTTGTGGTGAGAGCAAATGAGAGCGGTGAGCCACCTTTACCCATCAGTCTTGCGCTAAGGGGAAAACAAGTTTAGGCCTGCGGCTTGCCCACAGCAGGGCTAATTATCCAAAAAAATAACCGGCCTGGCACCCGGAATTGCATTTTCCAGACATCCTGGCGATAGGAGTTGTGCATCCCTGTACTTTTATTATGATTGTCATGGAAGGGGATGTGTGCATATAACTGCATGTGTATGTGTCACTGTGTGTATGTATGTGACTGTGTACATAACTGTTTGTTTTTGATTGTGTGACTGTGTGCCTGACTATATGCATGTATGACTGTTTGTGTGCATGATTATCGAGTGCGAGTTATCCTGTGTGTATGTTTGAGAGGGAAATATACCATAGTATATTGGACCAGTCCTGTGCACACATTTTCTGTTATTACATGAAACCTAGTAAAATTAGGTAGAAATGCAGTAACTGTATTAAATATAAAAAGCTTAGTAAATGTGCTAACTTATCCATATAAAAGTAAAACTGATAAGTTAAACTATTTTTTTTATTTGTCATCACACCCCTGTTTTTATTTAAATTCAAGTATCTGGTCTCTGTGGAGCCTGTTATTGGACTGAGTTGTACTACAGAGGCCCTTATGAAAGTGTGAGGTGTATATGTGAAGTGTGGGGGGGGAGATGTATATGTGAAGGGGGGGGTATATATGTGAAGTGTGGGGGGAGGTGTATATGTGAAGGGGGGGCATATATGTGTGAAGGGGGGCATATATGTGTATATGTGAAGTGTGTGTGTGTGTGTATGTATATATATAAATATGAAGTGGGGTGTATATGTGAAGTGGGTTGGTGTGTGTGGGGTGTATATGTGACGTGGGTTGGTGTGTGTGTGTGTGTTTATGAATTGTGTGTATGTTTGCGTGATTGTCTGGCTCCTAAAAAATTTTGCTGGCTCCTAGAATAAAATTAAATTTGTCAAGCCCTGGATTAGGTTTTATCCTGGTGAAGTGTGGGTGAGATCTGATGATTTTTACTTATAAGGTTTAGTTGTTATTGTTGTTTAGCAGTTATTGTTGTTGTTCTAGTTATTTAGATTATTTGTATGTTGCTGTTGTTTTGTCTCTGAATAAATGTTTGTTAAAGTAGACGGACCAGAGTTTTATGTGTATGTGTACATAATTCATACACCACATATCCCACCTCTGCCACCAAATGTGACAAATTCCTTGGCACTCCGACTGGGTACCTCCATCAGTAGTACAGAACCACGTCCTGGGACCCCTACAATACAATCCATGAATGTAGACCCCCAAGTACCAGGCGAGACAAGTATAGAGGTTTTAAAACAGAATAACATTTATTGTACTAATGACATAACTTATAAACAACTGAAGATCTAGATAACACTTTGATGAAACAATAGAAATATAATTGGATTAGGACCAGACAGAGTTAATCCGTTTAAACCATGGCACCACTGGACGGCTAACCAATCACACAGGGAAGGGCAATTATACAGTGCACACAACATGAACACAACTTAAACAGTGGTTAAATTCACTTTAATTCATTTATTAAGATACTCGAACCATTGTTTAAAAAAACATAGTAAATTAGAAATAACTTGGTGGGGTAAAATAAATACTGTTAATGTATAAACTACCTAAATGGACTCATTTATTCCAGATGGTCTCTCTGAGGGTCCTGTATCAATGGTTAGAACTATTGCAGGATAGAATAACAACATTTATATGGGATTGCAAAAAAAACCCCCAAGACTACAACAAAATATGTTGGTATCTAATACAGATAGAGGGTTCCTTGGTTTCCCAGTTATTAACCCCTTTGTGACCGATGGGGAAAAACTCCCTTGGTGACTGATGACGGTCCAGGACACTTCAGCCATGTCGGCTGAGGCCCCCCTGCTGAAACTTCCATGCACCGTGGATGTTAATAGCTTTTAAAGCAGGTGCCTGTTTTGACAGTTATAGTCTCTCCCTGCTCCACAGCGATCGTGGGGCAGGGAGTGAATACAAATAGTGCTGGAAGTCTCACCCTGGTCTTCCCAAGCTCATCCAGCCCCCCTAGGATTAAAGTTAGAGTTAAATATAAATAAAAATAATATTTTAAAAAAGTAAATAAAATGAAATAAATAAATACACATAAAATTAAAAAAACAACGAATAAATGATATAAAAATAAGATGTTATTCCATAGAGGACCAGTGACATGTTAGGTATGTTGGTGGTCCTCTAGGGATATTTTATTTAAAAAAAAGACTGCTAGGGGCCCACAGCAGCTGGATATATCAAGGGTAACAACAATCTATGCTTCCTACTATAGACTACATTCACTATGATGCTAAGGTTGCTTTTGGCTGTCTGAGCATGATAGGAAATGTATTAACAAGCATCACATAATAAGTACACGTTTTTGAGCTGCAATAACTGTATCATAAATTTGGCCCTGCACCTGTATCAAACCTATACATGTGAGGAAGTAGATGAAAATATATTGTGGTCTTGTTTGGCAAAAAAAAAACAGAACAACAAATTTAAATTCATACCTAAATACAAAGTGTGTTGGGAAAAAAAATGACTATGCCAAAACTTGTCAAAGATTGGTGGTAAAATGACTGCATGAAAAGTGTCAAAATACCCCAAGTTGAATACCCTAGGATGTCTACTTTATAAAAATGTGTACATGCGTGGGTGATTCAGTGATTCATGACAGATATTGGTGTTACATTGTCAGTAACTCTAGTATTGGAAAAAAATCGTACAATACTGAAAAAAATGCCCGTCAGCATTTCGATCGCTCCGGAGAGCGATTTAAATGCCGGTTTTAAAGGCACAGTGCCTTTAAAACGCTGGCATTTAAAAACGAGCATGGGAAGCTAATTTTATCGCTTCCTATGCTCTGTAAGTGCTGCTGATTGCCTCGCAGGTCGAGGCAATCAGTAACACTATAAAAAAATGCACGATCTTGGTCACTGTGTGACCAAGATGGCGCTGCCCGTCTAAGGGGAAGCAGTAATCTTGCACAGCAACAGTAGGTTTTGCTGTCTGCGCTGTTTTATGGATTCATTTCTTTGTACTTTGATAGGCTCTTCTAAGAGCTATTAACCCCTTCTTTGCTCGAGATCACTGCTTAGGTACTGATTCTGAGGCCGCGGACTCAGGGTTCGATTTTGACCCTGGTCAGCTTCCTGATACATCATCTAGTGATGTATCGGTGGCTGCTGAGCCCTTGCCACAAGGAGTGATGGGTGTCTACCTTTAAAAAATATATGGTTTGGTGGGGGTAAATTACATTGGCTGGCTTCAAAGATATATCCCATATAGGACACGGACGCAGGTTGACTACATGTCAAAATTCCAAGTTGGAATTTTGAGATGCGGATCTCACAAATGTTGCCTTCTAGCCAAAAAACAAACCAACAAACCTATGCATGGGTGGTAACCCTGTACTCGGGAGATGTTGCTGAACACATTTATGGTTGTTGTTTGGCAGTGACATATACTGGAATCTGTGAATTCATGCCTGAAGTACAATGCATGTGGAAAAAACTCCCAAAAAAGTACTACCACAAACTTTTACAAAGGCTGGAGGTAGAATTAGTACATATACAGTATTAAAATACCACTATTTGAAATACCTTAGGATGTCTATTTTCCAAAAATATATGGTTTGATGGGGTAAAATACATTGGACGGCTTAAAAAATGTTCTAAATGGAACATGGGCGCAGGCTGACTACATGTCAAAATTCCAGTTGGGAAATTCGCACCCCCTAAATGTGGCCATTTAGCCCCAAAACAAACCAACAAAGCTATGCATGGGTGGTATCCCTGTACTCAGGAGATGTTGCTGAACACATATTGAGGTGTTGGTTGGCAGTGGCAAATACCAGGATCTGTGAATTCATGGCCAAAGTACAATATATGTGAAAAAAAATTACTACCCAAAACATTGACATAGGCTGGTGGTATAATTAGTGCATGTAAAGTGTTAAAATACTACCATTTGAAATACCCTAGGATGTCTAGTTTTAAAAAATATATAGCTTTGTGGGGTAGAATACACTTTCTGGCTTCAAAAATGTCCCAAATGGGACATGGGCGCAGGTTTTCTGAATGTCAGAATTCCAAGTTGGAAAACCAAAATGCGCACCCCCCTAAATATGTAGCCCCCAAACAAAATAACAAACCTATGCATGGGTGGTATCCCTGTACTCAGGAGATGTTGCTGAACACATATTGAGGTGTTATTTGGAAATACCCCTTCACATTTTAAGGTAAATTGCAATCTATGTGAAAAATTAAAAAAAAAAAATATTTTGCTGCAAACTTTGGCAAAGATTGGTGGTAAATGGCTACATGAAATGTGTAAAAAATACCCCAAGTTAAATGCCCTGAGTGGTCTAGTTTTCAAAAATATGTACATGTTGGGGGTCATTCATGTATTTAGTACAGAGATCAGTGTTACAATGTCACTATTGCTAATTTTGAAAAAAAGGATTTTAAAATAGCTTTGCACTACTTATAGTTCTGGCCCTGTAACATGAATAAAAAAGAACAAAAACATAAAACATGGGATATTTCTGAACTCAGGACATATATTAGAAACTATTTAGCAGTGTTTTTTTGTTGTCTCTTTTAAATGAGTGTACGATTTTTCAAATAAAAGTCATAAAAAAAATGTTTTTTCATTTTTTTGCCATATTTTATTATTTTTTTTGACATCAAATTATATGCTATTATCAAAATAATGGTATCAAAAGAAAGCCCTTCTTATGACGATAAAAACGATATATAGTTTGTGTGGGTACACTAAATTAGACAGAAATAAATTACAGCAAAACACAAACACCTCAGAAATGTTAAAAGAAGCCCATGTCACCAAGTGTCGGACAAGCCCAAAAAAAGTCTCTAAGGGGTTAAAGAAAGAGATTAAAAGTTGTAGGCAAAGAAATATCCACTTCATATATCAACTCATAGAGGGATCAGATATAAAATCCTTCCTGCAGTTAGTTACAGAATTTCATCTATCCCTCAGGGAGATATTACAATGTTTAAGAGTTAAGAGCTTTTTGCGAACACATTTACTAGATTGTCAGTCGCTGTGGCCAAATAAATTAAAAACGATCTCTGGATCTGGGAAAGTATTTAAGGTCATTGTTATTTCTAGCGCGACGTCCTCAGCTCCACAAGTACGCCCGTGATCTGCTGCAGATCCTCCCACTTCTAGCTTGGCAGCGCTGTTTCCACAGCTTGTATTTCTTTCCCTCTTTTTGGTGTCAGGTGGGCTTGTTACTTTTTGCACACACCCATGTAAAATAGCTGCAGCTTCTTGCAAACAGTGCTTTTGCGTTGAAGTTGGATGCCTGACTTCTGAGTGCTGCTGCTTCTGTTCCTGATCCTCTTCTTAAAGCTCATTTGAACTGGGAATCTGAACCTGGGCTGCACAACCAGCTCAGTGGATAATTTTCAGCATCTCCTGAGACTACAGCAAGATTTCTTCAGCTAAGTTGCTATCTTAAAATTACTCTTCTCAGTCCTCACCTTCTCTAGGGTGTTCCTTCTGCTAAAGCTACCCTGCTCAGTCCTCACCATCTGTAGGGTGTTCTATACATACAGACATCTCTCTCTCTCTCTCTCTCTCTCTCTCTCTCTCTCTCTCTCTCTCTCTCTCTCTCTCTCTCTCTATAACAGCCAATTTGCCCAATTAAATGCCAGTATCTTTTTGTCATTAATAAGCCACAGCCAATTTGCCTATTACCGTATTTGCTCGAATATAAGACGAGGTTTTTTTCAGAGCAAATGCTCTGAAAAATCCTCCTCGTCTTACATTCGAGGTCTTCTTATAATCTGACCTCAAATTGAGGTCAGATTATAGGACATGGATCCAGGTCCCCAGCAGAGCTGCAGGGGACCTGGATCCCCCTCTCTAACAGCAGGGGATATCTGCACGATGTTAGACTCCCCTGCTTCCGCCTGGCACGACCGCCGGGGCTTCTATGAAGAAGTCCCGGCGATCGTGCCGGGCGGCAGCAGGGGAGGTCTGCGCTCATCACAGACAAGGGGAGGGAGGGGGACAGAGAGAAAAGGGGAGGGGGGGATAGATAGAGACGAGAGAAGTTTTGGGGGGAGAGAGAGACAACGCTGGGGGGGAAAGAGACAGCTGGGGGAGCGGGAGAGAGGCCCATAAAAGCAAATAAAAACAAGAAATGCATTTGTATAATATAAACTTTTTATTAACAATTAAAAAGCAATTTACATATATACAAGTTAAACTTTTTTCCTATAGGGTAGTCTTATAATCAGGCTTTTAGTTTTTTCCTAAAGGAATGTACAAATTTGGGGGGGTCGTCTTATAATCAGGGTCGTCTTATAATCGAGCAAATACGGTAATATGCCAGTATTATTGTGCCAGATGCCAATACCATTGTGCCATTAAGATGCCAGTATTATTGGGCCATTCATATGCCAGTAATATTGTGCGATTCAGATACCAGTAATATTGTGCATTCAAATACCAGTAATATTGTGCCATTTAGATACCAGGAATATTGTGCCATTCAGATACCAGTGATATTGTGCCATTTAGATACCAGGAATATTGTGCCATTCAGATACCAGGAATATTGTGCCATTCAAATACCAGTAATATTGTGCCATTCAGATATCAGGAATATTGTGTTATTCAGATACCAGGAATATTGTTCCATTCAAATACCAGTAATATTGTGCCATTCAGATGCCAGGAATATTGTGCCATTCAGAGCCCAGTAATATTGTGCCACTCAGAGCCCAGTAATATTGTGCCACTCAGAGCCCAGTAATATTGTGCCATCCAGAGCCCAGTAATATGATGCCATTCAGAGCCCAGTAATTTTGTGCCATTCAGAGCCCAGTAATATTGTGCCAGTCAGATACCAGTAATATTGTGTCATTCAGAGCCCAGTAATATTGTGCCATTCAGAGCCCAGTAATATTGTGCCAGTCAGATACCAGTAATATTGTGCCAGTCAGATACCAGTAATATTGTGCCATTTCATTCGTGTCCCCGGACGGACGCCTCCTCCGTGCACTCTTCCCTCCTGCCCAGAGAAGGGAAACACGGTCACGGTGATTTTTTTATTTATATTTTTTCCGGCGGCCGAATCCAGTGGACACTGGAGGTGTCACCCGGTGCGGTCCGCACCCCCCTCGGGATGCCACTGGGTTGCGGCTCTTAGTTTAGAACACTTAAATAGCCCCATTTTCTTCTCCTCCTAGGTTAGGCTGTTCTGAGTGTTGCTCTATTACCATATTTGCTCGAATATAAGACAATGTTTTTTTTCAGAGCAAATACTCTGAAAAATGCCCCTCATCTAACAGTCAAGGTTCGTCTCATAATCAGACCTCAAATAGACGTCTGACTATAAGACTGGGATCCAGGTCCCCCACAGAGCTGCAGGGGACCTGGATCCCCTCGCAAGCAGCCGGTGGATGTATGTATGATACGAAGCATTGGAACTGAAAAGAGACAATGCAATATAAAACCAATACTTTGCTATATGAGAATGGGAAAATGAGCTATTAATCAGTGTGAATGTAAAAGAATGGTGTAAGGCCTTGCTTCACTCCACCAGATATGTGCATTGTCTCAACTTACTAGAAACACAGTAAGTATAAGATAGCAAACAGATGGCACTACGTCCCCACAAAACCTCTCCTGTTGGAGATGTGGGCAGGGGGTGGGGTCATTTGTGCATGTTTGGTGGAGTTGGAAGGGTCTTAAGGAAGTATGGAGACAAGTTTTCAAAATAATTCCAATAATCGTTAATTTAACACACAATTGCTCTATAGATAATATATTATTACACATGGATTGGCCCCTGATGAAGTAGCTTTTGTTAACAACCTGTTTTTGGTGGTAAAAATTATTATCATTCGAAATTAGGAGGCACAACAAGATATACTTTGGGGTTGGTTAAAAACCAACTCGTATTTTAATTGAGGATGGAGAAATCCTTATGTTGGTCTCAGGGGAATTCACCAAAGAAATATGCCCTGTTGGACAGTTTCTATAACATTAAAACTACTCTTGAAGAAATCTGAGCAAGGGAGGACTGTGCCCTGTTTTTGGGAGGAGCAGCTTCCCCCCTTGGTACCCGGTCTACCCCCACAGACTAGATCATAGAGGACATTTTGGGACAACAGCAGTGAGTGAGAGGAACCTAATTGTCTAATACTGTATGTCTATTGTCTTCAATTGTAATGTTGTGTGTCTAACAAGGTGTATAACACAATAATTTGTTTTTTTGTTCAATCAAACAGTAGTACAGATATAGTGCTAAATAAAGCTCAACTGCTTTTCTATTTTTATGTATTATTGATAACATGTTTTTGTATACTAAATTAGGGGAGCTGTGGACACGGCTTGAATGTATGGTAATATTTATGTTTTCAGTGTGTAATATGTCTAATAAATTTCACAAAATTGAAATAATAAAAGAATAATAAAAAACTTAGTACTAACCAGTCCAGTTCATCACATCCATACTCATGTTTGGGCTTTGTAGTAAACATGAGTTAGACGAAACCATGGTAATAAGTACAGTCAGGGTGACTGTAACAGAACTCCCCGTACTCCGACCGAGTACCTTCCACTGATGGACGCTTCCTAGCTTGCGCCGAGGACCACAAGCACAGCACCGGACACCACAACCACCGCAGACTCCACAACTGCCATAGCTTAACTGGAGTCTCGCCCTCTTCTGTCCACCCTGGATCAGCTTCTGTCCTCCAGGAGCGTGTGGGGAAGGCCTCTCCTCTAGGAGAGCGTTTCAGGAACAAGCTCTTAAAAGAGCTAAGTGATTAAAGCTCAAGGGAGTATGCAGAACATAGCAATCCCCAGTGTGAGTATAGGTGTCCCCTCCAATCACGAGATAGGACTACATGTTGAGGGTCAAGAAGATCTCTGGATTTTAATCAAACACTCTGCTTTTATGCCCATTTTCCACACATAGGACCACCCACAAGGTTTTGAAGAACAACCAATCAATACGTAGAAATACACTCAGACACTCCCAGAAATTACAGCAAAATCCTCCCCTCTGCCTATGATACAATTATCTCCACACAATAGACTAACTTAATTATCACAGGCAGAAAATATACACTTTTTATACAATATTAATAACTTTCAAAGTATGCATCACATTTACATAAAACATACATTTTCAGAATCAGCATACTTTAAATATGAACATAACTAAAAATTATACAATTCCACCCAGTAGTTTAAAAGTTAGCTGGAAGTCCTTTATGACCGTCCGCAAGCACGTTTTCCTAGTCTGGGGACCATACAGAGTCCAATACAAGTCCATAGGCCCAAATAGCATTTTTAAAGGGCCATACACCCCAGGGCCATAGTCACAGGGGAGATGGCTGGCAAGCAGGCCTCTCCAGGACCAAGTGACGAAGGGCACTTCGTCACAGTGACTTAGTTAAAGTAACATATGGATGGTGCAATGAGTATAATAACAATGTATATCAGCAATTTACATCAAATAAACATGTACTGCCCTCCTGTGGTCTGTCTTATGAAACTGCAGTAGCATATTCAGTTAAAATAAGGGAAAATGGCATATATAGACAATTAGAAGAATGCAGGTGTTTTATAAAGGAGAATTAAGAGAGAGAAAAGGAAAGGGGGCTAAGAAAATAAGTAGAAGAAGGAAAAAAAGGAGGGAAAAAGGGTGACCCAAGAGAGGGTTCACTGGCAGCTTCAAGAGAGAGTTACTAAAAATAGGCAAAATGACCAACATGTGTGGTCGTAAGTCTACTAGGACCATTCTGGGCAGATGGGGAGATGAAAGGCCTTGGTCAATCTTTAATATTTTGTCTTCAGTGGTTACTGATAGAACCTGCGGCAGTCCCCACCTGAATGAATATATCTGATGCCAATTAACAATAAGTATATTTGGGTATATATCAGGGCACAACAAATCCTGGGCACCACAAAATTAGACCTGGCACCCGGGTATTATTGTCCCCAGATGGGATAATTTTTTGGTTTTGTATTATCCAGTGGAGCACGAGGGGGAAGTGTGTGCACCTACTTTCTGGTATGTCCCCATGCCCACCACACTATAGTGTCCGATTGCCGGGTGTGCTCAGCATGACTAGAAACAAAGATGGTCTGTGCCTGTGTGAGAGGCACAGACCAGACTGGAATGAGGTAGACCAGCAAGATGGGAGCATATTTATAGATGTACTTTTTTATTTATTTATCTTAAACAAAAAAACAACTTCTGGCTTGTGTGTAATTGTGTGTGTGACTGACCGACTGTAGGTGTGTGATTGAATATGTGTGTGTATGTGACTGTCTGTCTGTGACTATGTATGTGTGTCTCTGTATGTGTATATGTTACTGAATGTATGTGTGTGTATGTGTGTATGTTACTGACATGGGCATAGGAAGCGGGGGGGATGGGGGGGACGGATCCCCCCCAGGAAAAAATGTGGGGGGGACAGGTAGGGTGAAATCCCCCCCAGAACACGAGGCAAACGGGGCCCCCAGCCCCTGCTTGCCGCTTTTTTCCGGCAAGCCGCATCCGATGGATGCGAAGTCCGGAAAAAAAAAAGAAAAAAAAACTGACGCCGGATGTGACGTTGCGTCACATCCGGTGACTGTTTCCCTCCTCCGTGCAAGAGGGAAGACTGCACGGAGGAGACATCCGGCGGGGGACACGGAGCAGTGAAGTGTAAGTACTAGGGAAGGGGGGGGGGGCCTGACTGGCACAATATTACAGGCATCTGACTAGCATAATATTACTGGGCATCTGGCTGGCACTATATTACTGAGCTCTGGCTGGCACTATATTACTGGGCTCTGGCTGGCACAATATTACAGGCATCTGGCTGGCACTATATTACTGGGCTCTGACTGGCATAATATTACAGGCATCTGGCTGGCACTATATTACTGTGCTCTGACTGGCACAATATTACAGGCATCTGGCTGGCACTATATTACTGGGCATCTGGCTGGCACTATATTACTGGGCTCTGACTGGCATAATATTACAGGCATCTGGCTGGCACTATATTACTGTGCTCTGACTGGCACAATATTACAGGCATCTGGCTGGCACTATATTACTGGGCTCTGAATGGCATAATATTACAGGCATCTGGCTGGCAATATATTACTGGGTTCTGAATGGCATAACATTACAGGCATCTGGCTGGCACTATATTACTGGGCTCTGGCTGGCACTATATTACAGGCATCTGGCTGGCACTATATTACTGGGCATCTGGCTGGCACTATATTACTGGGTATCTGACTGGCACAATATTACAGGCATCTGGCTGGCACTATATTACTGGGCATCTGGCTGGCACTATATTACTGGGCATCTGGCTGGCATAATATTACAGGCATCTGGCTGGCACTATATTACTGGGCTCTGACTGGCATAATATTACAGGCATCTGGCTGGCAAAATATTACAGGCATCTGGCTGGCACTATATTACTGGGCATCTGGCTGGCATAATATTACAGGCATCTGGCTGGCACTATATTACTGGGCTCTGACTGGCATAATATTACAGGCATCTGGCTGGCACTATATTACTGGGCTCTGACTGGCATAATATTACAGGCATCTGGCTGGCACTATATTACTGGGCTCTGGCTGGCATAATATTACAGGCATCTGTCTGGCACTATATTACTGGGCTCTGGCTGGCACTTTATTACTGGGCATCTGGCTGGCACAATATTACTGCCCAAATGAATGTGGGCAACAAAAAACCTGGCAAATGAATGTGGGCAAAAAAACAAAAAACCCTGGTAAATGAATGTGGTCAAAAAAAAAAAAACCCTGGCAAATGAATGTGGGCAAAAAAAAAAAAACCCTGGCAAATGAATGTGGGCAAAAAAACCAAACCCCTGGTAAATGAATGTGGGCAAAAAAAAAAACCCTGGAAAATGAATGTGGGCAAAAAAAAAAAAAACCCTGGCAAATGAATGTGGCCAAAAAAAACCCTGGCAATTGAATGTGGGCAAAAAAAACCTGACAAATGAATGGGCAAAATAATGTAATTAATAAGTAATGATGGTCTGTGCCTTTGTAAGAGGCACAGACAAACCTGGAACGGAAATGCCCACCTTCCCTGCAATGAGATATAGTGTGTGTGACTGACTGTGTGAGTTTGTGTGTCTGTGACTGACTGTATGAGTTTGTGTGTCTGTGACTGACTGTATGAGTTTGTGTGTATATGTGACTGATTATGAGTGTGTGTGTCTGTGACAGACTGTATGTATGAGTGTATGTGAAAGACCATGTATGAGTGTGTGTGTCTATGTGACTGACTCTGAGTGTATGTGTCTATGTTACAGACTGTATCTATGAGTGTGTGTCTGACAGACTGCATGTTTGTATGAGTGTGTGTCTGCGACAGACTGTATGTATGTATGTATGTATGTATGAGTGTGTCTGTGAACGACAGTATGTATGAGTGTGTGTGTCTGACAGACTGTATGTATGTGTGAGTGTGTGCCTGGCAGACTGTATGTATGTATGTATGTATGAGTGTGTGTCTATGTGACAGTATGTATATGAGTGACAGGCTGTATGTATGAGTATATGTGTCTATGTGACTGACTGTATATGACTGCATGTGATTGTGTGTATGTGCTGTTGTCTGGCTCCTAGATTTTTTTCCTGGCTCCTAAAACTGGTATAAATGTTACTAGTTATATACATATATTTGGGGTCCACCTTAAGCTTTTGGAAATGCTGGAAATATTTAATATTTTACAGTTTATTTTCTGGTCAGAAATGTAATGTTTGTTTGCTGAGAGGGTAGTGGATGCATGGAATAGTCTTCCAGTAGAAGTGGTAGAGGTTAATGCAGTGAAGGAGTTTAAGCATGCATGGGATAGGTATAAGGCTATCCTAGATATAAGATAAGGCCAGGGACCAATGAAAGTATTACTATACTGAGAGGGTAGTGGATGCATGGAATAGCCTTCCAGTAGAAGTGGTAGAGGTTAATACAGTGAAGTTGTTGTTTAAGCATGCATGGGATAGGTATAAGGCTATCCTAGATATAAGATAAGGTCAGGGACTAATGAAAGTATTACTTTACTGAGAGGGTAGTGGATACATGGAATGGCATTCCAGCAGAAGTGGTAGGTTCATACTGATGTATGTTTTATGGTGTACACACAGCTCGCTGACTATATTTCATGTAACAGTTATAAAATGCACCTGCCTGATGCAGATGTTGTGCTGTGAATGTATCTGTTGTATACCAAGGATCCTGGTAATGTTGGTGGGAACTTGGTGATATAATATACACTGTGACAAGCTTTATTTTTACTGCTGCTATACCCGGCGAGCAAAAATGCTGTCCCCCCCAGATTTTTGGGGGTTCCTACACCCATGGTTACTGACTGTATGTGTGTGTGTTACTGATTGTATGTGTGTGTGTCTGTATGTTACTTACTGAATGTTTGTGTCTGTATGTATGTTACTGAATATATTTGTGTTTCTGTATGTTACTGACTGTATATACCGTATTTTCTAGAATATAAGACAAGGTTTTTTTCAGAGCTGCAGGGGACCTGGATCCCCCTCTCTAACAGCAGGTGGATGTCTACATGACGCAGACATCCTCCCCTGCTGCCGACCAGCACGACATAGTCACACTTGCATACACACTTACATACAGTCACACTTGCATACACACAGTACATGCACAAACAGTTTTTCTTTTCTTTTTTTTGAACAGGGCTGAGATATTCAGACCCCCTCCTCCACCTTTCCCTCTTCCACACAGATCCACACTTGCACAGTTACCCTGACACACATGCACCCTTACACACAGATACCCTTACACACAGACACAGAGATACCCTTACACACAAAGACACCTTTACACACACACTGATACCATTACACAGACACACAGATACCATTACACAGACACCTGACACACACACACACACACACACCCAGACACCCTTACACACACACACAGATACCATTACACAGACACCTTTACACACACACAAAGATACCATTACACAGACACCTTTACACACACACAGATACCATTACACAGACACCTTTACACACACAAATATACCATTACACAGACACCTTTACACACTCACACACAAAGATACCATTACACAGACACCTTTACACACACACAAATATATCATTACACAGACACCTTTACACACACACACAGATACCATTACACAGACACCTTTACACACACACACACACACACACACACACACACACACACAGAGATACCATTACACAGACACCCTTATACACACACGCAAAGATACCATTACACACACACACACAGACACCTTTACACACACACACACACACACACACACACACACAGATACCATTACACAGACACCCTTATACACTCACACACAAAGATACCATTACACAGACACCTTTACACACACACAGATACCATTACACAGACACCTTTAAACACACACACACACACACACACACACACACACACACACACACACAGATACCATTACACAGACACCTTTACACACACACACACACACACAGATACCATTACACAGACACCCTTACACACAAACCCAGACAGAAACCCTTATACACAGATACCTTTACACACACCCAGACACACTTTCACAAACTGACAGATTTATTTTCTTATACCGTTTTTGTGTCTGAACCTTCCCCCTCCCTGCTCTTTTACCTTTTATTTGCAGGGAGGGGGATGATTCAGGCACACCGTTCGCCTCCAATCCCTGCAGCTGGTCCTGGTGTATCAGAGCGCGAGGGGGCGGAGCATGCACCCCTTCACGCTACTCTCAGTTCTATGTGCTGATGGAGGCACGCTACGGAGGTGCCTCTGCCCTACATGCAGCCAGAAACAAATAGAGCTGCGTGAGGGCTTGAACATCGCGCCGGATATGAAATCATATCCGGCGCAGTACAGGTAAATGCTGGGTGACAGACAGGTGGTCCCGACCAAGGAAAAAAAAAAAAACAGAATTGGCCACTCGGGGCTGAGACTCCATTCGGGGCTATGGAGATTATATTCGGGGCTTCAGCCCCAGTAGACCCCCCTAGCGACGCCTCTGCCTGGAGGCTTAGGATGGGGACTTGATGGGTCAACACTTCGACCTGGTCTGTCATAGTGACTTGTTCCTGCTGAATTGTGGATAATACACTTTTGAAGGCCTTAGTCTGCAATGAAGTGATCTCCATTTTGATCTGGGCTCCCTTATAAGTCTGTTTATGCAGAGACCAGGGTTTTCCCTTTTGTGAGTTGTAAGGCTGTTAGAGTTGGAGTCCGAGTCATATCATGGGGTAAGAATTGCAGTCACATGTGGAAGTATCTGAGGCCTAATTTACCGTGACAGAAGTGTGCCAATATCTTGGAACTGTTTCTCTTGATGTCAGTTACCTTTCCATGTCTGTATCAGTCTCAGGCAATGTTTTTGTATTCTTTTAGATGGTGTAGGCTTCTAAAATCTATTAATTCATAGCACCATTTGCGGAACTCATGCAGCACACATTGTCACACATTTGTGGGGATAAACAAATATTTGGAGGGTTGAATGTGATGCATGTCATTTTTCAACCCAATTAAAATGTAAATAAGTATATTGGGCAGACTAGATGGACCAAATGGTTCTTATCTGCCAACACATTCTATGTTTCTATGTTTCTATATTATACAGGTTGAGTTTCCCTTATCCATAAATTCTTATCCAAAACAATCTATTTTGGGATTTTGCCACAAGTTGCAAATTCCAGACAAACCTGTCAGAATTAAAACACTCAACAGTTTATTCTGTGTCCTGCCCCCTTAAGCTCCATGCATGCTCAGATTCCCCCATGCTCACAAAGAGTAATGCAATGGCAAGTGTGCAGGCCTGATGTGCGAATGACAGGCTCCCGACAATGCCTCATATCAAAGCTACATCACAGTAAAAGTGATGCATTTGTTTATACAGCATTTGCTGTAATACTACTGTGTTTCATGAGTGATGAAATTCTTTAATATATCTTATTGGTAAAAATGATCTATTATGCAAAATGATCCATTATCTAAAATACTTCTGGTCCCAAGCATTTTGGATAAGGGATACTCAACCTGTAATATGGAGCAATGTTTCATTGTTAAGGTATATTTACTCTGACTATCTGTTATGCTCCTGAGCTATGTTATGTTTACGTGTGCATGCAAAATACCCTGCTCTACAGCTCATTCACAGTCCCTGAGATAGTGACGAAGCAAAAAGCAGCATGGTAAGACATCTTTGTAACTCTTTTATTGTGAACCCAAACAATGAAAAGAGGTATTACTAAACCTTTAAGAAAAAAAAGATTGTGTTTCAACTTAGTTTTCTATATTTTCATTATTTTTAGTCTTTCTTTTTCTAGTGCCAACATTGATTGACAGAAGTTTTTTGAAACACAAATTCACATAATAATATTTTGTTTTATTATCATTAATCACATGTCAAGCTTAACAAGTTGCTTAATTACTGATATTACTTTACTTTACCGCCTCGAGGAACAACTGTGAGAGACATGAATGTCTCCATTAACCTTGGACACAGGTGAGTCATTTTAACAGAGGACTTAATAGAGTTAATTGAATAGAGAGTTAGATATTGTGCTGGCTGTGTTTAAGAGCAGCAAAGATTTCCTAACATTTTATTTCTTTCTCTTTAAGGACAATATGTTTAATACAAAACCATGGTTATTCATTCTGATAAGCTTTATTCTGGACCTAGGAGCAACACAGTGCAATAATCCGAATAATCCGAATGACCTTATTGTCCGGCTTCCAGGCGATATCATAATAGGTGGACTATTTCCGATTCATAAAAGAATAGCTCACTTGGGAAACTCCACTATGCCAAATGAACTTCGGTGTACAGGGTAAGTTAGCTATGGTAGTATTCAGTTTTTCTAAAAGGAATTTGCCTTATCTTTAAATATTTGGACAAAAGTTGTACTCGGTAATTGAGAGTTTTAAGGATGAATATAGAATAAATTTGGTTTACCCTGTAAAGTTTTTCAATACTTGTGCTTTGAAAATATTATGCTACTATTATGTTGTATCTAATGAAAATGATTTAATTTAACAAATGTGATCAGTAGAGTGGCACAGACATAACTGGATACATATATAAAACTGTAAGTGTTTACAATAAAGGGACTGTATCACCTAAATATTGTTTTTATTGTGCATGTAGAGAATATAAAATTATCAATCTACACAATGGGGGACATGTATAAACACGGCGCAAGCGCAGATTGCGCCAAGTACTGGCGCAATAGGTGTGTGCGTCAATGTATAAAGCAGGCACAGGAATCTGCGTTTTCTATTCCAAATGCATAGATTTAGGCAGTGGTGGGATTCAAAAAATGTAGTAACCAGTTCTGACTTTCAGGCATGGTGTAATATGTTTTTCTCTAATGTCAAACAAAATAAAATAAAATAAAACTTGCTTTTTGCTAAACAGAAAAACATTTGGATACTCTGATCTTAAATTTCAAATTACAGTTCACTAAAGAGACACACATACATATACACATTCACACTTATACACACACACATACACAGTCACACTTACACACACACAAACACAAGCTCACACTTACACACACAGGCTCACACTTACACACAGACACTGATAATTTGCTTGTTAATGTGTAACTGATATTTAGATACTTAATATGCCACTGATAATAAGATGCTTAATATGCCACTGATAATTAGCTGGGTAATATGCCACTGATAATATGCTGCTTTATTTGCCATTGATAATTAGATGATTAATATGCAACTGATAATTAGCTCCTTAATAAGCCACTGATAATTACCTCCTTAATATGCCACTGATAATTTGATGCTTAATATGCCACTGATAATTAGCTGCTTAATATGTCACAACCAATCCCCCCTCCTCCCCCCTTCTCCCCAGTACTTACCAGGATGCTGCACATCGCCCATCTCCACCGCAGTGCTTCCTGCATGCACGCTTCCTGCGGACCCATGTTAGACAGTCACACAGGCAGCAAGGGCCCAAGGGTCAGCTGCAATGGGCCCCCAGGAATGAATGGACGATGGGTAGTTGCCCCGTTTGCCCACGTATTTTTATTTAAGGGATCTCCGGCTTACACCGGTTAGGCGAACTTTTAAAATTGTAGTAACAGGTTCACACGAACTGGTACGTACCGGCTGAATACCACCACAGGATTTAGGTTGTGCTGGCGCTTGCTGCGCTGGTGCAGCCTATGTATAAAAAATCATGTGCTGAACACAGTTTGAAGGAGGTCCCTCTCTCCCTCACTGCAAACTGTCGGGAGTTATAAAAAAGTGCAATTGCTGTTATACATATCAAACGGCGATTGTGGTTTTTTATTTATTTATTTTTAAAACTCCAATCACTTTGAGGCACGTGAGTTTTTATACATGTCCCCATTGTTTTAGCAAAACCTAAATTATGAGACACGTGTTTTAAATGTGTTTGTGGAATCTCCAGCTTATGACATCACCTGTGGCAAATTAATGAAAAAAAGTGTCAGGCATTTGGTTGCAATTCTGCAAACACAGAGTATAAATCATTGCAACAGAAGATAGAGGAATATTTGATGTCAGCGCTATCAAGGGTGAAAGCTGCAACCCAAATGGTGATGATCCAACCCCCCCCAACCCCCCCCCCCCTACAAATCAGCAAACAGTGTTTTAGTGTGTTAAGGTCTGCCAGTGTATGGCAAAATCTTAGGATAATATTGCCCCTGTCAGGAAGTGAATCATGACAGTCTGCGTGACTGGAATTCTTGGAGGGCCCTGAGGGCCGTACACCTCCCTGTGGACTAAGGACCCTGTCTTTGGATGTGCTATGTTTGGGGGGGCATACTTTGGGGGCATCAGTGACACCCTGCTTCACTGCAGTTGGACTTCAACACAGGTTCACTCAGAATGTCATCCAGTATGTGTACCTTGAGATCCAAACCTCTGCTCTATTTATTGTGTTTCCCCCAGGTTAATAAATGTTATTATACGTTAGGGTTGAAATGTGTACTTATCTAAAGTGTTTACTGTCCCGTGAGCCATCTATTGTCCCTTGTAGTCTGGATATCTGGATCTACAGATGTCATGTTTATTTTATGTAAAGTTATACTGTGTTTAATTAACTGTTTTAAGTTAGATTTTTTATTGTTTGAGGCTTACATGTTATAATTAGTTCCCTGTGCCTCTCCCCCAGTTGATGTCATGTTTGTGTGTATATAGTCTGTGCTGTTTTCACAAATAAAGTTGTTGTTCATTCTTTCTGTACCTAACTGCTAGTGGTCCTATCTGCTATTTTGGTACAAAGAGCAAGTCCATAAAGACTTGCTGGGTGGATACTGAGCTTTAATCAGGGGCTAAGGATGGGATTTTCTACAACGGACAGAGGTGCTACCAAGGCTGGGTAGTCGATTTGCTACAGCATCTATTAAGCAACATCAGACAAGTCCATTCTATTCCCTGATACATTAGGTTGTGTTCTCCTATACAGAGATATACTCACAATATTGGTGGGAACTAAGATGTTGTCACACACTAGCACAACTTCACACATTATTTGTTTTGTTTGTATGTATAGATGATTTTAAATAATTTTCTTATAATCTACATTCACAATCTAAACTATGTTAGATGATCCAGTCCCTTTACAGATGCATAAAAATCTTCTGACAAAGACAATTACATATAATACACTAATAATTTCCAACTAGCATAGAAAAAAAATAAGGTTATGTGAATTTTGATGATGTTTACATTATGATGGCCAATATAGCACATATTAAATGCTTTGACTTCCCAACTTTTACTTTTTTACCATGAATCAAGTGTGCTTAATATGGCTAATCTTCTGCATAACTAGCCAGTCAGAACTTGGCTAGGTATCATGGGAAATGTAGTCCACAAGAGATGGACTTAGATCGATGACTGTTGTTGTGTATGACATTTTTTCTAGATACCATGCCAGCCACAAGATGGCTAAATATTATGGGAAATTATGCTATTTTAAGTACCTTTTAACAAACTGGAGAGGGGAACTATTGGCACTCTAGCTGTAGTTCTATGTTTGTGTTTATGTAATCTTGAAAACAGCCAGCCTATTTTGTTTCTCATTTATTTATTTTTGTGTAAAATTGTTTTTATCAAGATAAGTATTTACCAGTTTCTCTGCTTTTAAAGTATGCATTCATCAAAACCTTTTATCATTCTGATGTAGATAAAATGAGTACCTTAAGACCTTAATAGTAACATCCTGTGTATGAGGGGCAATGTAACACCCCCAGGATTTACCTTTTGTGGTTAAACATTTTGTTGTTAGTGATATTAATTCTGATGACATATGGCACAAGTATTTCCTCAGCAAAGATTTTATTTTCATATGTTTGATTTTGTACCTGTTTTGATATGATTTTCTACTGCTGGATTATTATTATTATTATTGCAATTACAAACTAAAACAAACTGGTAACCGCTAGTCCTGAGGCATGGCAGGATGGTTATATAACTATCATGATGATTAAGTGGTTTATTGTACAAACTCTACTTTTACTTCCGTATTCCAGCATGTAACCCAGCATGCTTGTTATGCCCTTTTTTCATCCAAATTTCACTTTAGGCAATAGCTTCTTAACAGGGCTACATTATCAAGTGGGAAAAGTGGACACTTGCAAAGGGCCCTCTCATGCTTAGCACCTTAATTAAAATCAGAGTGCCGGATATTGGTGATGTTTCAGTTTTGTGGGCACTGACAAGCTGTTTGTGGATACAGATGCCACTGACAATCTGTTTGGAAATAGGCATGGCACTGACAAAATGTTTGGGGACAGATATGACACTAACAAGAGGTTTGGCGGCAGATATAGTACTGGGAAGCAGTTTGGGGACAACTATTGCACTGACAAGCTGTTTGTGGACAACGATGACACTGACCAACTGTTTGGGGGTAAATATGGCACTGACAAGCTTTTTGGCGGCAAATGTGGCACTGGAGAACTGTTGGTGGACATACATAGCACTGACTAGCTGTTTGGAAATATCAATGGCATTGGTAATATGCTTGGGGACATATATGGCACTGACAAACTGTTTGTGTACAGATGTGGCACTGGCAAGCTATTTGGGGGGGAAATATGTCACTGACAAGCTGTAATTTTACATACAAGGCACTGGTTAACTGTTTGTGGACAGCTATGGAACTGACAAGCTGTGAGGAGGTAAAGATGACACTGACACACTGTTTGCCACATTGTTTGGAAGCAAATATGTCACTGACAAGCTGTTGGAAGGCAGAGATGCCACTGGCTGTTTGAAAAATATATGGCACTGGTAATCTGTTTGGTGTCATACATGACACTTGCAAACTGTTTCGGGACAGTTTACAGATATATGGCATTGGCAAGCTATTTGGCATTAGAGATGGCACTGGCAAGCTGTTTGGAGACAGGTATGACAAGCTATTATGCCATAAAGGGATTTATTTTTTTCACCACTTTAATGTTTCTAATATTAGAGAAACTGGGTATAAGAGGGGGCCCACTGATAAAGGCTCTTTACGTATCCCACTAGAACCTTAAAACAGCCCTGCTCCTTGCAACATCTGACAATACATTTCATGCATATTAATGAGAAGACTCTGTGTGTTATCAAAACTGAATAGAAATTGTTAATTTTATCAGATTCAAATGATATTGATATGTAAGAGCAGGCTGCCTAAATAAACATCTAGGTTGTTTGAAGAATATTTTCAAACTGTAAATACTGGCAGTAGATTGCTAATTTCTCATATGTGTCTTGGATAATGTGTATATGTCTGCTTTTTTTTGTAGGCTTGAATTGTCAGGTTTTGTCAGGTCACTTTGCATGATTCATGCAATTGAAAGAACAAACAGCTTGAATTTGTTGCCTGGTATTACATTGGGGTATGAAATATATGACACCTGTGCAGATGTCTCTAAGGCCCTTAATGAAGCTATGAGAATCATTGGCCAACAAAATACAAAAGAAGATGGGATAAATGGAACATGCACGTCTGTAAATAACACACAATTCATAAAGGCAGTCATTGGGGCATGCTACTCTGAAGTTTCCATTCCAGTTTCCAGACTTTTTGCTTTTCAGCTCATACCTCAGGTAAGAAATGTAATAAATTATATGGGATTTATATTCAAGTGTATGTACTTTTAGGTTTTTGAAGTAAGCAGATTATCTCAATATAGGTAATTAATACCCAATAACAAATGCTATGCCCAAGAATTCTTCCTTAATTAACTATTTACTATTTTTGTATTGCCATTTTTTTAAAACGTATACTAGGAATCAACATAACTGTCAGTGACCGTGCTACCTAGGATACATTTATATACCACAGATAATTAGTTGTGTCTGAGTGGTTAGTAGGGGGTGGGTATAACACAATAAATCACTTTGACACTTATTCCTCTCTTTATCAATGACAGACCAACCTAAAACAGTTGTCTGACTGTCTCTAAATGAGCAATTTTCTGGGTAAGCAGAAGAAACACCTGTACAGTTGCAATGGTTGAATTTATCCAGGATGCCCTTAAGGTGCTGTTTAACCCCAGTTTTTCTTTTTTTTAAAAGGGATATTTTGACATTCGTATCATGAGCTTAGAAAATGTGGCCAAATATGGCTTAATTGCCCTCACAGAAAACATCTTTTGATGATAGCATACTGGACAAAATATTGGACAAAATATTGCTAGAAGACAACATGCCAGACATGACTGCCAATAATCATGAACCACACCCACCACAGACAGTGTATATTATTTACCCAGTTAAACATTTGATGGAATATACTGTAGGTTACTGTCAGAAGGGACTTTTGTCACATATGTCAGGCATGTGACTTTATGACAATTTTATAATGTGTTTTGCTTTTGTGTTTAGTGACAGCATCACTTGAATTTAATAAACCATGCATTAAGAGCTATAACTCCCTCAATTTTAAATGTTTGAAGTTTCTGTTTAGAGATATATTAACATTTGACTTGCTTGTAGTTAATGTTAAAGTTAAAAATATTCAATGTATATTAAATTGTAACATGTATCAACATTCTTTAAATTTTACTAGTTATTTTGAATCAAAACTGTTTCTTTGTTTTATAAACCCACAGATAAGCTATAGTTCAACGGCTGAAATCTTAAGTGATAAACGGAGATTCCCATCTTTTTTGAGAACAGTTGCAAGTGATGCAGATTTGTCTAAAGATTTAGCTATGCTTATAAAAAAATTTAAATGGACTTATGTGGGCATCATTTCTAATGATGATGATTATGGACATTCTATTCTGAACACTTTAACTTTATATTTGGATTCCGAATATGTATGCATTGCTTTCCATGAAGAGATACCCGCGGATGTTGGGAATCCTAGTGTGAATGAGGCAATAAGGGAAGCTATTGACAAAATAAAAAAGTCTCCTGCTCGGGGAATCGTCTTGGTTTTGAAAGAGCCAATTGTTATGAAGTTTTTTAAGGAAATTATTAAACAAAACATAACCAGAACATGGATTGGCACTGATAGCTGGTCTACATCACGAGAGGTCACCTCAATGGATGGAATTGACACTGTTGGAGATATACTTGGTTTTGCATTTAAACTTGGAAAAGTACCAGGTTTTAGGACATACCTTCAGACTCTACCTGTCAAACACAATACAACTAATTTCTTTATTGATGAATACCGGCAACTCCGCTTTGGGTGTACAGATGAGTATCTGAAATATAAAGAATGCTTAAGTGTTTCACCAAATAACTGCACTAAATCAGATACTATTAATTTTAAGTCACCTTTGGCTTGCAGCATAGCAAATATTTCCCTGGCAAGTGATGAGTATCTAAACAGTAAAATTGAACAAGATGCATCTTATAGCACATATTTAGCAGTTAAAGCAATAGTACAAGCATTGAGACGCATGCTATGTTCAAATGGAATATGCACAAAAAACATATCCTTTGCACCGTGGGAGGTAAAGTATTTTCATTTAAATGGCAATTCTTTTACATTATAATGAGTAATAAATAATGGAGGTTATGTATAAAGCTCATTTCTTGGGCAGAGTTCTAAAATAATCTAAGAAATAGGAAAAATTATTTGGATTTCATGGTGGCTAGATAACTTTTAGACATATGCCCCATAACTGACCTTCACTGCTACAGAAGCTCCAATGCATTTTTAATTCATTATAATATATTCATCTAATGTTCTGAATCTATATTAGAAGCACATGTGGGAAAAAAGTTTACTATCCTTTTAAATCTGCCTGCTGAGAGATGCAATACATAGATATAAATGTACACAATTTATGGAGAAAACACACAACAAAAAACAAAGATTAAATTAAGTAAAGATTGCATAATTGTCCCTAATGATGGAAAGTTACCATACATATGAGTAATATTCTGTTGATATCTACTATATTGAAATATATTTTTGAACCATGAGTTGCCTTGCGTTAAAAAAAATCAGGTCACTCCAGGATGTAACCAAGGTCAAACTAAAAAATGAATCTACTGTTGATTCAAAAGAAGTCAGGGACCCCTGTTTATTTAAGTAATAGAGAATTCAGCTTTCGATGGGGAAAAAATCCTTCTTGACTCCAAATTGCAATCGTATTTATCATTGGATCAGCAAGCACTAAATAATGTTGAATACCTATACAAACATACATAGACCTATAATTTCTACTTTGTTTAAAAAAAGTATCCAGACCCCTATTAAAAACATTTAATGTATTTGATAGCACCACCTCTTCATTGCCCTTACTATAAACAATTCCTTCCAATGTCATAGACTAAATCTCCTTTCTTCAAGTCTTAGCAAATTACATCTAGTCCTTTGTACAGCTCTGTTCATGAACAGGTCTTTAGAGAGCCCTTTGTATGGCTTCTGAACATATTTAAATAACATTATCATATCCCCTCTATGAAGTAATTTCTCAATTTTACCTTTCTAACCTTTCTTCATATCTAAAACTTTCCATTCCTCTTATTAGTTGTGTAGCCCTCCTCTGCATTTTCTCTAGTTGCAAAATTACTTTTTTTTGGAAAGGTGCCCACAATTGAACTACATATTCCAGATGTGGTCTACTGGAATCTCATTTGCAATTTCTCTGCCCACTTACCCAATCCAAATACTCTTGCAGTGAAGATACATCTATTTCAGACTGTATTACCCTTCTTAATTGTGTGTCATTGGCAAACACTGAGACATGGCTCCCTATTAGAGTTGAGCAGACACCTGGATGTTCGGGTTTGGCGGGTTCGGCCGAACTTTGGAAAAAAGTCCGTGTTCGGGCTCGAACTTGACCCCGAACTTGACCCTGAACCCGAACCCCATTGAAGTCAATGGGGACCCTAACTTTTGGGCACTAAAATGCCTCTAAAAAAGTCCTGTAAAGGGCTAGAGGGCTGCAAAAGGAAGTAAAATGTGGGTAAGAGTAGGACAAGTGCCCTGCAAACAAATATGGATAGGGAAATAACTTCAAATAACATAAAATACATACAAATTAAAAATACAGCTGAGCCATAAAATAGCACTAGATGGAATCTTTGAATTTAGTTTTGGAAGAACATAAATCTAAATCTAAAGCATGGCTGCTAGGAGGATCAACAGAATGATCCATTTGAGAGAGGGTTGGAGTGCAGGGTAAACTTTCAGTTTATACTAAGTGACCCATAGGTTGAGGAGGCAGTGACCGTGGCGGTGTAGGTGGAAGCGGCGCTGGAGGAGGTAGCCAGAATTTTTCAAAATGCGCTGTAAGCACAGTATTGGACTGTTCTATTTGACTCTCAGATATGGAGTGCACCGCAAGACGCAAATGTACTATTTAGCACCCAAAACAATTAGAATTTTTCAAAGTGCGCTGTAAGCACAGTATTGGACTGTTCTATTTGACTCTCAGATATGAAGTGCACCCAAGACGCAAATGTACTATTTAGCACCCAAAACAATTAGAATTTTTCAAAGTGTGCTGTAAGCACAGTATTTGACGGTTCTATTTGACTCTCAGATGTAATACATGTAATGCTATTGCTTTTCTATAAACCAAAATAGTCCCCATTCATACGAACCCAGACTTTTTTCCGAAGTTCGGCCAAACCCGCCGAACCCGAACATCCAGGTGTCCGCTCAACTCTACTCCCTATGCCTACTGGAAGATCATTTATAAACAAATTAGAAGAAGAGGTCCCAGGAAAGATCCCTGAGGTCACTTGTCACATCTGTCCAATTTATGAACTTCTCATTTACCACCACTAGTTGCATTCTATCTCTGCCAGTCCACACACAAATGTTTAGCCCTTAACCTATTTCAATCAAACATGTTGAAGCATATCAAATGCCTTAACAAAGTGTACATATATCACATCCTCCACAGCACACTCTTGTGGCACTGATTAATTACATATCAAGGAATAATATGAAATAACCAACTGGTTCTGTTTGTATTTTAAGTTTACTTTTCATTCTTTTCTTTATTTTTACAGCTGCTTCATGAACTGAAGAAAGTGCATTTCTCTGACAAGTACGAGAACTTTTTCTTTGATGAGAATGGAAATGCAAACACTGGTTTTGACTTGCTTTCTTGGCATTTAGTTAATGGAACTCTGCAGTATAATGTTATAGGAGATGTTCGCTCCATTCAGTTTAACAGTTCCAAAATTATCTGGAACACTCCATATAATAAGGTAACAAGCTTATTTATCACTGGGTTCTGAGATAAAAAAAAATAAATGCAATGGTTAATAAAGCAAGGCTGATTTTGGGTTAAAGCCACCAGCAACCCCAATTATTTGTATTATTTAATAAATGTTATCCCTGATCCATGCGTTTGTGACATCATGTCTAGGTCACTGCAATGCACTGTATCTAGGACTCCCAGAAAAAGAACTTTGTCACAAACAGAAGACTCAAATGTAGCAACCAGACTAATAACAAATTATTCCCACTTGTGCCATATTATACCTATTCTCTGTTGTTCATTGGCTTCCTATTACATTTAGAATTTATTTTAAGATAGACTTGCTGACAATTAAATCTCGAAAAAACCAGGGCCCCTGTTACCTAAAAGAGCTGTTTTCAAACTACCTCTCAACTCACCCCCTTTGATCTACACATCTATCTTTTTTTAGTGCCCAGAGTGTGCACGCATTTTAGAACTCTCTGCCATTCATTCAAAGGCCTCATCTTTATAGAAGTTTTTTTTAAAAGACTAAAAACACATATTTTCTTCCAAGCTTTCAGCTAATTATATAGCTAAATTATATATATATATATATATATATATATATATATATATATATATATATATATATATATACACACACACACACACACACACACATATATATATATATATATATATATATATATATATATATATATATATATATATACAAAATCCAAAGTATGATGTACTCAGCTATAAAGGGCTATAAAATGGCAGTTGTTGTTGTAATGTTAAATAAGAGATGCTAGCTACAATGTACTTGCCAACTAAGACAGTTAGATGGCACTGCTAGGTCAGTTTTCTGACCTAGCAGGCATCTGCAAATTATGAACTTTCTAGATCATACTCATTAAAAGAAAAGAAAGTGTCATCAGTGCAAGTGTTAAAACATTATAAACTAAACAGCTAATGTTTAGCTTCTAAAAATGTACACCCTTGCACATTTAGTAGTTTATGGTGTGCAAATATTTTTGTATATGTTCTATCCATACAAATGTCCATCATATGCATGATATATATAGCACGGTATGAAAATTACACATTTCCCATTGTAAAGCAGTTCATTTGCATACTAAGCCACAGGTGATGTCATACGCAAGAGACTCCACAGACACATTTACAACACATTTTTCTTCTTATTTAGGCATTTGCTTGCATACACACAGGCACATATTTATATATATCACAGTAATGTTCAGAGTGAGGGGAACACAGAAATACAACATACATTCATAAATATACACCCAGTCACACACAAATACACACAGAGTGTAACAAAAAAAAACACAGAAACACTTACACACACAGACAGACACACACACACAGTTACACTTACACACAGAAAGTTGCACTTACACACACAGTCACACTTACACACACATATTTCTGTGATACTTAGACACCTACATACACATTCACAGTCACAGTTACACCCACCTACACACAAGTACATACACAGAGTCACACACAAAAACAGACAGACTTATACATGCAGTCACACTTACAGACACACACAGACAGAATTACACACATACCGAGTCACACTTATACACAGATACACACACACAATGATTTCTGTGGTACTTAGACACTTACATAACAGTCACACCTAGAAAAATACTTACATATTAAACATTTGGGAGATTTTGGGCACCAGACAGTCTCTTAAATGTACACATGCAGTTGGAGATGCGGTTACCGCTGCAGATTGCCCTCGGGCCGCATTTTGGACATCCCTGCCATACAGAAACAGAAGAATGCGGGTGGTAACAAACATTTTTCCACTGTTGGATATTGTGATTTATGAATTTGTACCACAATGATTGCATGAGTGCCTGTCTAAGCTTGTTTGTTGGACACACAGGCACATTCCTGCATCACCTTGGCAGATGCACCACAGCCTCCGTCGGAGACCTAAGTTTAAGCCTCAATAAATTTACTTTTGATTTTCTAGTCGCTTAGAGTGGCAGCCCGTGCATTTTTGTTTTATAATGTTATGTTTATGGAGATAATAACTTGCCTGTTTTTTTTTTTTAAAGAACAGATGGCAACCATACCTTTAGATTGTATTAGCATTGGTAGCACCTATGAGTACTCTATGTGCTGGGTAGTTTATTTATAATAGACCAACCACTCAAGGAATGGTCAAAAGTGGGTACAATTTAAATGGGAAATATGTATTGATGAGTCTGGTTAAGAACTAGGAATGCCACCTATGTATACCGGTAAAAAATACAACAACGAATGCACTATATTTATATGCTTACAAAGCGCAATTATAAATGCCACAACAAAACTTAAAATTGCATACAAAAAGGTACATGAACAAGATGTATTAGAACATTGTTCATGAGTTGGCATCAAGGAAAAGCTTGCGTTATTGATTATAAAATAGCTGTCTTTCAAGAGCTACAGGCGCAATAGTGCTAATAATATAATCAAGTACTGGGTGAGGGACAGTAAATAAACATCTACCTTCTGAAAGGGACCGACTGCGGGGTAGTCTGCTCAGCCACCTCCAAGACCTTTAACACCAGATTGATGTGAACTGCCGTACTGATACTGAGACCGGACAAGCACTCAGAGAGCCAAGGATGACGAAGGAAAAGACTACACAGTGCTTCGTGTTCCTTAACTCTGATTTGAATTGTTTAGACAAACTAAGATAAAAGCATTAGTTTCTACAATATAATTGGTTATTCTCATATGCAGAAAGGCGTGTTCAGTAAGAAAATGCACTGAAACATAATATTTAAAATAGTGTTACAAAAGTCGTTCTTGTGGAAAATTACAGAACTTTCTGAGACAACTTGTTGATGTTCCAAAAACCTCTGTTCTGGCCTTGGAATACTAAGATAAGACCATTATTATAACAATTACACTTCGGGCGTGATCTGGCTTCTAGAAGCTGATACAGTACAGACATCAGCTTCTTATACACACTGTCGGCTTTTAACCCTTACAGATCCAAATTAACCCTTCACCTTCATGCAAGATGGAATCCAGATCACTAAACCATGAAGATGGTTTTCTTCATGGTTTTTTCTTTTCTTGGGCGGGGTTTGTGGTTATTTGCAGATTTATATCTCATATACGCTATTTATATGTTATCACTTTTCGATATTTTGTATTTCTTGTTATTTTTAAGGTGCCAGATTCTAAATGCTCCGAGTCGTGTGTTCCAGGGCAGTATAAAATCCATTCAGATATAAGCTGCTGCTATAACTGTGCACCCTGTGCAGAAGGCTACTACTCAACTGATTATGGTGAGTGAATTATAGACAAACATTTCAGATGCAATACTTATGTACTGATGGTTATCTTACTACTAACTAACAATTTGATAATAATATGTGCTCTTCCAAAACATAAAAAGTACAAATATGTCTCTTATGACCTAAAATGATTTCTGTTCAAATAAATCTCTTTATTTATTTATTTAATTGATTATTTATTTTAACTTTCATATTTTATTATAATATATCTGTACAAAAACAGACAATACAAACGTAAAACAAAACAATACTTGAGTGATGCCTGGTTCAATATCTATACAGACAAACAATTTTTGTCCCAAACCACTTATGTCTTATGATCACCAGGCTCCAAAGAGTTCACTAACTACATTTACATAACAGACAAAAAAAATTCCCAACATTACATTGTAATTTTGTGACCGGTGATGCAGTCCCTCCCAGAGCGATAAGTCAATTTAAACTCAGTAATATCTTGCTGAAACTCCTCTAATACATCTCATTGCACATATGCACAGACATGCCTGTTAAATGTATATAATATAACAGTTCATTATTTTACATTGCTTAAAATATATATTTTACTTTTATTTCCATTTTTCAAAAGATAAAAATAAATTACCTGCACCAATTTTTATAAGACATTTTTTACCATGGAGTTTCACACTGGGAATTTGTATAGACCTTTCTGATATCTGTACTCTTAAAAGAACACACAATCTACTTAAATGCATCCATTTCTTTATTGATGTGCTGCTGCATGTTATTTTTTGCATGACGATCTTACCTAGAAATTCTATCATTTGTAGCATTAACTACAATTACATCCTTTTGACCTCAGTCTAAGTAATATAGAAAGTAATACTAGGACTTAATGGACACAATCCAGTCATCTAATTTATCATAAATGAACAAACTATTTTCTGTGTTGTTTTGTCTTGAGGAGTAGAACTCTTTGCCGTAGGCTTAATTAAAGTGAGAAGGATGGCTCTCACTTCTTCATTTATCGGTCTGTCTCTATTTGCCTAATTTATACAGTAACGCCCATTTACATTCTGTAACAACTGCTGCAGAAATTAGAGGAGTGGAGAAAACGTTATACACTCCTATGCCATGAAGGGGTTAATGTATTGGTAACACTACATGAATTCTCACTTAGCAATATATAATAATGTGTAATACAATGAAGTACAGAAATGCAAAAACAGTTAAAACATTACTAACAAATGAAAAATAATGATATCTTTAAAATTCTTTATTTTAGATCAGAGCCAATGTGCGAAATGTCCAGATGAGCAGTGGTCACAAAATGGAAGTTCTTACTGTCAAAATAGGACTATCGAATATTTCCACTGGACAGATCCATTTGCAATTATCCTGACCAGTTTTGCTGCAACTGGTGTCCTGTTGGTGTTAATAATAGGAAATGTATTTTTGAAAAATGTTACCACCCCAGCTGTCAAAACAGCAGGCGGTGTTTATACGTGTGTTATGAACTTGTCATTGCTTGCCAGCTTTGCTACCACTATTTTTTTTATTGGAGAACCAACTGATCTCACTTGTAAGATAAGACAACCTCTGTATGGGATCAGTTTTACGTTGTGTGTGTCTTGCATTTTGATTAAGTCCTTTCGAATTGTGTTGGCATTTGAGTTGGGTGAAAGGCTGCATTACCACATTAAATTTACTTATCAACCAGTCCTAATCATTGTTACACTGATGGGTGTACAAGTTACTATTTGTACGTTGTGGCTTGGTTTGAATGGACCCTCAGTTAAAATACTAGACAGAGGTCCACAAGTACATCTTATTCAATGTAACGAAGGGTCCTATCTAGCTTATGGCACGATGTTGGCTTATACAGGCTTACTTGCATTTATTTGCTTTGTTTTAGCTTATAAAGAAAGGAAGTTACCTAACAAATACAATGAAGGCAGATTTATCACATTCAGCATGCTCATATATCTCTTTGTATGGTTTGCTTTTACACCTATATATATAACTACTGCTGGAGTTTATCTTCCTGCAGTTGAGTTGGTGGCCATATTCGCATCCAACTATGGAGTCATTTGCTGTCACCTTATACCCACCTTCTATGTAATATTTTTTAAGAAAAATCAAAACAACAGGGAAGAGTACTTGCAAAGTATACGATCCTATTCCAAAAGTGATATATCAAGCTCTAACGTTGACCCTGAATTGCCAGGCCTTGAAAATAAGGGATGTCAGACTTGTCCTATAACAGAAAGTGACCATTGCAGCTTGAGCCAGGGATTAAGATCACGGAGCAAAAGTTGCTAGCAATTCTTATGAAACAGCTCATAAATATTTTATTTGTACAGTGAGGGAAAAAAAGTATTGGATCCCCTGCTGGTTTTGAACGTTTGCCCACTGACAAAGAAATGATCAGTCAATAATTTTAATGGTAGTTGTATTTTAACAGTGAAAGACAGAATAACAAATACCAATCCGAAAAACGCATGTCAAAAAAGTTATACATTGATTTGAATGTCAATGAGTTAAATAGGTATTTGATTCGCTATCAATCAGCAAGATTTCTGGCTCCTAGTTGTCTTTTATGAAGGTAATGAGCTGAGATTAGGAGCACCTTCTTAAATCTCAGCTCATTACCTGTATAAAAGACACCTGTCCACATAAGCAATTAATTAATCAGATTCTAAACTCTCTACCATGGCCAAGACCAAAGAGCTGTCCAAGGATGTCAGGGACAAGATTGTAGACCTACACAAGGCTGGAATGGGCTACAAGACCATCGCCAAGCAGCTTGGTGAGAAGGTGACAACAGTTGGTGTGATTATTCGCAAATCGAAGAAACACAAAATAACTGTCAGTCTCCCTCGGTCTGGTGCTCAATGCAAGATCTCACCATGTGGAGTTTCAATGAGCATGAAAACAGTGAGGAATCAGCCAAGAACTACACAAGAGGATCATGTTAATGATCTCAAAGCATAGTAACCAAGAAAACTATTTATAACACACTACGCTGTGAAGGACTGAAATCCTGCAGCACCCTCAAAGTCCCCATGCTCAAGAAAGCACATGTACAGACAGACCCACCTGAAGTTTGCCAATGAACATCTGAATGATTCAGAGAGGAACTGGGTGAATGTGTTGTGGTCAAATGATCCCAAAATCAAGCTCTTTGATCAACTCAACTCGCCGTGTTTGGAGGAGGAGGAATGCTGCCCATGACCCCAAGAACACCATACCCACCGTCAAACATGGAGGTGGAAACATTATGCTTTGGGGGGGTTCTGCTAAGGGGAAAGGACAACTGCACCACATCAAAGGGACGATGGACAGGGCCATGTACCGTCAGTGTGCGCCAATCACCCCCAATCACACTGCATATCAGGGAACAAAGGTGGAATTCGCCCATTTCAATTCTCCTGATCTACGCTGGAGAATTAAATAGTAGTGTAGAAAATTAAAGTAAACATATTTTAATAAAAAAAATATGTTTATACAATTATAATATATTAATGTTATATACTATAATGGTATGTTTACATTAATATTAATATTTTTAGTTATTTTAGGTTAATTAACTTTAATTATTGAAATTATTATTTTACCGAGTCAGCAATATAATTGCAGTGATAAAAGTAATATCACATAATACATATATTGTATCAGTTCGGATACAGCTGACGTTTCATAAATAATTAATTTAATATTTTTTTATGAAAATGGCAAAATATAACATAACACTCTAAAATAATTAAAGTTGCTGGGTCTATAGCATCTGTGTTGAACATATTTATGCAATCGTAAACATTGCTCCTACTATAAGAGGATTCTTGGCATTGAGGAAGAGATTTAGCATCACTAGAGTGATGGAGTCATTCAATAAACTTAAAAAAACATTATACATGGTATTGTGAATAGCTCTGGACCTCTTTAGAATATAGACTGCCAGACTTTTAGATATGGGTTATCTCTGCTGGGGCAAAAATCTTTCCATTTATTAGTAAACCTTGTCCTCTTATGAATGAATTAACTGTGTATATCCTATAATATTAAATGAGCAGTAAACCATATAAATCAATTGTGTCAGCTATGGAGAAGGAGGGGGAATAAGCACAGAGGGATAAGAAGGAAATTTTTAGTTAGAGGAGGTAAAGTGTGACACAAAAGAGGTGAGGGATAGAAAAGTATTATAAGGTGGTTCAAGTATGATATATACTGGTCACAGAGGTGTACAGTGAAAAAGGGACTCCTGGACATTTTGTATGGCCAGGTAGCCACGACCACCCCCAAAAATGAGATGACAGGCCCTTGGGGTGTGTGTGTGTGGGGGGGGGGGGGGTGTATAGAAATCTTGGTACATTTGTGGGCATGAGTGGCATGTTCCCTGGTTAAAAAAATGAAGAAGAATTTCAAAGATCAAATGTGGCAAGGAAATCCTGGTGTAATACCAGCCCTCCTGATACTGACTGGGGGTAGCCAAAGGCCTTTGCCTTAGGATGTTCTGCAGGTGAAGTGGTGGTGGAGGAAAGTTCAGGTTGCACAGAAATGCTGGAATTTAGTGGAGCAAAGTTGTTGGAGTAGGCCATGTACATCAGGTTGGAAACCTCTTGGCCTTACTGCCTCCTTTACTCCATGGATCCCCAAGTTTCTTTGACAGAATTTATAGTCCAGATTGGTCCACTCATTCAGCGAGGTCTAGCTCTGTAATATGAATAGTTGCAACTGCAGATTCCATACTCACCCCATTGGTTTGAGTGGCTTGTGCCTCTTTTTTTTAGAAGGGCCTCCACCTCTGACTTCCACCAAGTCTGCAGGTCCTGTAAGAGGGTGTTAATGTCCCCCTCTTGTAGCAGGGGTGTAGTCGTGGAGGAAGAGACCGCCGCTGGTTCAATAGGAAGAACAGGTGTTTCCGAGTGGGCAGCATGTGGTATGGGTTTATGTGCAGATGGTTGCAGCCTAGCAGGCTGAGACAGCAGAGTCACAATGTTGGACATTTTTTCTTAGCCTTCTCCCCATATCTTTCATATGCCTTTGAGTGTTCAAATCTAGGAAATTTAATTTTATGAGTAAAAGTCATTGAAGGAGCACATAAGAAACAGCCACTCCCGCCCCATGCTGGCTCTGCCCTACATTTAATTAGGTATTTAATTAATGTAATTAATTAAAGTTTTTTTTTTCTTATGCATTGGGCCATTTTGGGAGGACTTTGGCTATTTTCATAGAAGTCTATGGGAGGCCCGACGCTACCACTCCGTTTATCTGTGAGGAATCAGCTATGATGTTGAATTGCAAATACATTCGGAGGCACATCGGGACAATTATCAGTGCATATTGAGTTGACCCTTAATTTTCTTACATTGTTTTCTCACTGTTATGTTTTTATTATACATTTTACTTATTATGCTTTCCAACTGAAATTATTATTTGTGCTGTAGATATAAAATACAATGGTATTATTACTGTAGTAGTGGTAAGAATAAAATATTACATATACATAATAGTAAATTAATGTTACTGTTATTATTTAACCTATGGTGTTTTTTTGCAAGTTTTGTTGTGTAAGGATTTTTTTTCTAATTTTGTGATGTTTTTGCTTGTATTATTTTTCTTAATTAGATTATATTTCAATATCTTGATGTAATGTTTTGCTAAACCTTATTTGCTTAACCTTATACAAATAATAAAAGCTTAACTTTTCTTACTATTTTCTTCTGCATTTGTAGCTTTAGTAACAAAATAAAATTCCTTAAGGTACATTCATTCTAAGATGCAGCCATTTAAATTTCAATATTAAGTGTTTTTATACTTTGCAAATTGTTTGAATAAAGGTTTAAACTTTATTATTAAATGATTATCTATTAAGTATCCCGACAGTACAACAGAAAATGACAGAGCACCTAGAATCCTATTTTGAGATAAACAAATCGCCTGATATAACTCCGGAGACCCTCTGGGAAGCTCATAAAGTGGTAATCCGTGGCCAACTAATCTCTATCGCCTCCCATGAAAAAAAAAGGGAGCACACATTAGTTACCCTTAGACTTGCCCTACAAAACTTAGAAGCAATTAATAAGTCCTCCCCGGATGAGACAAGAACTAATAGTATAGCAAAGCTCAAGCAGGATATCTCTTCTATTCAACTGCACCGCATGCATCTACAAATGCAAAAACTTAAACAAAAGTTCTATACCCATGGTAACAGGGGCGTCACTAGGGTTGGTGTCACCCGGTGCGGAAACTCATGGTGTCATCCCCCTGGATTTCTTCCAATACAATCCCAAACAGATTCCTTAGTAATGCCAGTTAGATGGCCTATTAACTATGCCACACACAGGAGCATCATAACTATGCCACACACAGTAGCCCCATAACTATGCCACACACAGGAGCCCCATAACTATGCCACACACAGGAGCCCCATAAATTATGTCACACCAGAGCCCCATAAATTATGCCACACCAGAGCCCCATAAATTATGGCACACCAGAACCCCACTATTAATGCCTCACCTCTGCCAAATTAATTATGCCACACACACACAGGTGCCCGATAATTATGCCACACACACACAGGTGCCCCATAATTATGCCACACAAAAGAGTCCCTTAATTATGCCACACAAAAGAGTCCCTTAATTATGCCACACATGGGGCCCAATAAATATGCCACACACAAGCGCCCCATAATTATGCACACATGGAACCGCCATTAATTATGCAACACACAGGAGCCCCACAAGGTGACAATTGTACAATTCTAAAACAACACATATCTATACATACAGACATCTCTCTTTATAACAGCCAATTTGCTCAATTATATGCCAGTATCATTTTGTCATTAATAAGCCACAGCCAATTTGCCCATTCATATGCCAGTAATATTGTGCAATTCAGATACCAGTAATATTGTGCCATTCAAATACCAGTAATATTGTGCCATTCAGATGCGATAATTATTGTGCCATTCAGTTGCCAGAAATATTGTGCCATTCAGAGCCCAGTAATATTGTGCCATTCAGATACCAGTAATATTGTGCCATTCAGATACCAGTAATAGTATGCCATTCAGAGCCCAGTAATATTGTGCCATTCAGATACCAGTAAAATTGTGCCATTCTGTGATATACAGATATAGGGAGGAAGGAGAGACCGCTATTCAGGATTGGATATGGTACAAACAGGTAAAATAATATTGGAATTCGGCACGAACCTGACACAGATGATACTTGACTGAAGAGAGATATCGTCTCCTGTCCTTGATAATATTTGTAATCCAATAAAAGGAGAACCACAAATATTGTGGTGACACAGTGATGGTTCAGCAGGATTAAATAACACGATAACTCCGTATGATCATGGGTGTAGGAACCCCCAAAAATCTGGGGGGGACAGCATTTTTGCTCGCCGGGTATAGCAGCAGTAAAAGTAAAGCTTGTCACAGTGTATATTATATCACCAAGTTCCCACCAACATTACCAGGATCCTTGGTATACAACAGATACATTCACAGCACAACATCTACATCAGGCAGGTACATTTTATCACTGTTACATGAAATATAGTCAGCGAGCTGTGTGTACACCATAAAACATACATCAGTATGAACCTACCACTTCTGCTGGAATGCCATTCCATGTATCCACTACCCTCTCAGTAAAGTAATACTTTCATTAGTCCCTGACCTTATCTTATATCTAGGATAGCCTTATACCTATCCCATGCATGCTTAAACAAAAACTTCACTGTATTAACCTCTACCACTTCTACTGGAAGGCTATTCCATGCATCCACTACCCTCTCAGTATAGTAATACTTTCATTGGTCCCTGGCCTTATCTTATATCTAGGATAGCCTTATAGCTATCCCATGCATGCTTAAACTCATTTAACTGTATTAACCTCTACCACTTCTACTGGAAGACTATTCCATGCATCCACTACCCTCTCAGCAAACAAACATTACATTTCTGACCAGAAAATAAACTGTAAAATATTAAATATTTCCAGCATTTCCAAAAGCTTAAGGTGGACCCCAAATATACAGGGAGTGCAGAATTATTAGGCAAGTTGTATTTTTGAGGATTAATTTTATTATTGAACAACAACCATGTTCTCAATGAACCCAAAAAACTCATTAATATCAAAGCTGAATATTTTTGGAAGTAGTTTTTAGTTTGTTTTTAGTTTTAGCTATTTTAGGGGGATATCTGTGTGTGCAGGTGACTATTACTGTGCATAATTATTAGGCAACTTAACAAAAAACAAATATATACCCATTTCAATTATTTATTTTTACCAGTGAAACCAATATAACATCTCAACATTCACAAATATACATTTCTGACATTCAAAAACAAAACAAAAACAAATCAGTGACCAATATAGCCACCTTTCTTTGCAAGGACACTCAAAAGCCTGCCATCCATGGATTCTGTCAGTGTTTTGATCTGTTCACCATCAACATTGCGTGCAGCAGCAACCACAGCCTCCCAGAAACTGTTCAGAGAGGTGTACTGTTTTCCCTCCTTGTAAATCTCACATTTGATGATGGACCACAGGTTCTCAATGGTGTTCAGATCAGGTGAACAAGGATGCCATGTCATTAGATTTTCTTCTTTTATACCCTTTCTTGCCAGCCATGCTGTGGAGTACTTGGACGCGTGTGATGGAGCATTGTCCTGCATGAAAATCATGTTTTTCTTGAAGGATGCAGACTTCTTCCTGTACCACTGCTTGAAGAAGGTGTCTTCCAGGAACTGGCAGTAGGACTGGGAGTTGAGCTTGACTCCATCCTCAACCCGAAGAGGCCCCACAAGCTCATCTTTGATGATACCAGCCCAAACCAATACTCCACCTCCACCTTGCTGGCGTCTGAGTCGGACTGGAGCTCTCTGCCCTTTACCAATCCAGCCACGGGCCCATCCATCTGGCCCATCAAGACTCACTCTCATTTCATCAGTCCATAAAACCTTAGAAAAATCAGTCTTGAGATATTTCTTGGCCCAGTCTTGACGTTTCAGCTTGTGTGTCTTGTTCAGTGGTGGTCGTCTTTCAGCCTTTCTTACCTTGGCCATGTCTCTGAGTATTGCACACCTTGTGCTTTTGGGCACTCCAGTGATGTTGCAGCTCTGAAATATGGCCAAACTGGTGGCAAGTGGCATCGTGGCAGCTGCACGCTTGACTTTTCTCAGTTCATGGGCAGTTATTTTGCGCCTTGGTTTTTCCACACGCTTCTTGCGACCCTGTTGACTATTTTGAATGAAACGCTTGATTGTTCGATGATCACGCTTCAGAAGCTTTGCAATTTTAAGAGTGCTGCATCCCTCTGCAAGATATCTCACTATTTTTGACTTTTCTGAGCCTGTCAAGTCCTTCTTTTGACCCATATTGCCAAAGGAAAGGAAGTTGCCTAATATAGGGTGTTGATGTCATTAGACCACACCCCTTCTCATTACAGAGATGCACATCACCTAATATGCTTAATTGGTAGTAGGCTTTCGAGCCTATACAGCTTGGAGTAAGACAACATGCATAAAGAGGATGATGTGGTCAAAATACTCATTTGCCTAATAATTCTGCACTCCCTGTATACTACACCATATTATTTTCCTTGTTTCTTTCAAAGCACTTCATGTACAGATAAATAGATGTTTACAGCTGATTATGTCAAAAATGTGTATTTTATTATTCGATGCTGCTGCTTGTGGTTTGGCTGATGGAACCCATCATGATGTTAGCAACATCTACAAGCAACTGACCATAATGTTGGGCAACCAAAAACGCATCCTTGCTAAATTGATGGAGAAGCATGGTAAGTTGTGTAGTCAGTTATCTGAAGTAGTTGCAGAGCAGGAGCAGCTGAGATTGATGTACCAACATGATTGTGAGGCTAGAACTGAACACCACAGCTGTATTTTGCAATACAAGTATGCTAAATTGGAATGGCAGTGTGCTTACTTCCTGCATACCACTGCTCCTGCAGAAATTCTGACACCTAACACCACTCCATCAGCACTGGTGGTTGTAAGTCTGGTGAGGGTGACAATGATACCAACATGACTGGACAGTTGTCTGGCATATTATCCTCCTTCTCACTAATGCTGATGAGTAAATTACACTGAAGCATCTTGTTAATAACTATGGAATCTTTGATTACTTACCATTCCTGTCACCCGGTTGAACTCCTCCACTGACAAACTCTGCACCCCTCTCTAATTTCCCCCTCCCTGCCCTGGATTTTATTATCATTATTATATTATATTGTATTTTTTTTTAAAAATCAAATGAATTTATTTGAAATTAAAATTGTTTGAAGTTATCTCCTTGTGTCTGAGTTGTTATTCAGGTAAATGCACACCTCGCACAGGTCTACAGTTCATGTTACCCTTTTATGTCCACAGTGTTGTGTTGGAGCTACATGGGAGCTCCTTCCCTTTCATTGTGGTTACACATGCTGCACATGTATTTTGCTGCATGACACTTCTTTGATGTGTTTTTTTGACAAGGCCATACTTCCATATATGTGAAAATATCATAAATATCATAGGGTGGATATTTATATGGTAAATTATATTAGGGCATATTTGTAGGCATGTCCATGTGAAAACACCATTTCAAATATTTTGTAGTGTTGTTTATAAGGCTTTAAAGTTAAATTTTCCTTCTTGGAACAAGAGGATACAATTCCAGCTATCTTACCAGAATTCAGACTGTGTTCAGATGTGATTGCCATACATTTTGTTACCGAAAATGTATGTTTTTCCTTGCAAAGGGATTCTGATGCATCGGTTTCCTAATGCATCAAGCTGCTGATTCAGAGCTACACATTTAAACAAAAATGCAAAAATAACAATGGAAACAATTCAAAATAAAAGAGTGATAGATGTCAGTGTGAGACAAAAAGCTGAAACGAGAAAGAGAGAAAAAAAGGAGTTACTAAAAAGCATGCTATGTTAAACATGTGACTTTGTCTGGAATTGCTATTTTGTTTCTCAGGTTTTAGGAATATATGTATTTTTATAAAAAGCTGCATTAGTAACGCTCTCTTTATTTGCAGCTACTCAATGCACTGCAACATGTTGTGTTCCCCTACAATAAAGAAATGTTTTATTTTAATAAGCACGGAGAGTTTGTGACTGGCTATGATATAGTTAATTGGCAAAAAGATGACGATATAACAGAATTCAAAACTGTTGGATATTATAACATTATAAACTCGGAACTGGCACTAAATGAAACCCTTCTCTTTTGGAACACAAAAGACAACAAGGTACTGTATACCTAGATATCAAGGCATAGAAAGTATATACATACAAAGTATATACATATAATGTATCAAAAGATAATACTAAGTTATAAATGAGACACACTCATTAACATTTATTTTAAAGAACTAATCATTTTCATTTCTGTTAAATTTACAATTTATAGTGTGTGATTACATAGTTTGTTTACTGTAGTTAAACTAATTTTATCACTATCAATTTTCATATTAAGAATTACCCTAACTTCCTAATAAGTCCCAACAACATACATTAGTCAAATTCTTGCAAGCAAAATAATTTATCACTCAGGCCCTAATTCTTCCCTGATCTTTTTCCATTTTTGGCATGTACATAATTACATCTTGCCAAATGTTATATATATATATATATATATATATATATATATATTTATATTTATATATATATATATATATATATATATACTTATATTTATATATATATATATATATATATATATATATATATATATATATATAAATATATATATATATATATATATATATATATATATATATATATATATATATATATCATGGCACATTCTAACAGAAAAAGATTATGCTGGCACGCCAGTTCATCAGAAAATCCAATTAATTAGTTGCTTGAATAACCGTGTAAACCGCAAATGGCTGAGTGAGACACAACATGTTTTGAGTAAATAGACTCTTAATCATGAGTGCAATGAAACAGTGGACCAACATGATAATTAAACAATTCTAAACCAATCAATGAAAAGGTCAAACAAGAAGGCATGTTTTTTTATATTTAAATAAGTGTGAGATATCAAAAGAAAAGGGGAGGGGGGACAGGTGAAAAAAAGCATAAAATTAGTGATAAAATTAGAAAAATAATGAAGCATATAATGTGCATAAATAAAAATGTAAAGATAAACACAAAATATAAAAAATGGCTAGCAAGTTCTTAAAAAAATCTCATGTCTCATTAAAGTGACTATGCAAAAAACAAAATGTAATTAAAATACATGGAGACAAGTCTGTGAATGGGAATAGGTGTTTGAATGAAGTGCCAACATAATCTTTTCCTGTTGGATATCTATCTATATATGCACCTTTGGCGGGTGGGGATGCAGCACCTTGAAGCTCATAAAGCCATAACTGCAGGAGCCTGGGTTTTCTTTCGCTGTGGGGATTATTATTGTGGAACAATCTTGCTAAAAATCTAAACGTATAAAAAAAATTAAAAAAATATGATTATATTTGTTATTTGTCCAACAATATGATTTCCTGGCTATCCATGGACACATTAGATATGGGTAGCTCCTCCCAGGACAGGAAAACAAACTCACAGGTGATACAAATAGACCCCCAATCATCCCCAAACTTCAGTCTTTTTCCCTGTCCTCTCAGACTGACAGGTGGAACGACTTCTGTAGCTTGAAATTTTCTTTTTAGCTTACCTGAGTCCTCTTGAACTCTGCATGGGGAAGTTCAGCCTCTCTTCCCTGGAAGCTTCCAGCACACAGCTCCTAGTGCAGTGAGTCTCCCTGGAAGTCCCCCTTTAGCGACCGGGAGGTGAGCCATATGCCTTGCCTGCTCTGTCAAGAAGGCGCGTTTCGCTATATGCGCAAAACGCATCAAGCTTAATTTTTGGTATTGCACGCCTTCCCATCTGCTGCTGTGGATTGCCCTACCTCACTGTATTTTTGCACATTAAATTATTACTTGCAACTGACATCTAGTGAGTGCCTTCTATCTGCGTATTTTCTCTGTTTGTATCGTTTCTGGTGCTGAGCCATGCACCTGCAGAGGCACCCGTGGCATCTTCCGATTTGGGAACTATTTTGCTGTATCGTGTCCATGCACCGGTGAGCCCGGACTTCTTTTCTTTGTTTTCTGTGTTCCTATCATCTGAATCTTTGTGGGTATCGTTATTTATTAATTATTTATGTTGTTTTCTCTTCCATTTGTGGCATCTTCCTGGTGTCACAGTAGCACAGTATTGCAACCTTCCAATGTTCGGGAACTGCGAGTGGTTCCTATCACCCTTCTGAGCCTAGGGCACCTTCTCAGGGGTTCCAGGGTTTGGATACAGATCGACAACATTGCAGCCACATCCTATCTGAACAAACAAGGAGGCACCAGAAGTCCCAGTTTACTAAGGGAGCTGGAACCTTCAATAACCTGGGATCAAAAGAACTTGCAGGATTGTCAGTGATTTACCTTCTGGGGGCCGAGAATACCCTTGCAGACTATCTGTGTCGAGTGAAGTTGGACCAGGCAGAATGGAGTCTAGACCCTCCTGTCTTCCAGAAGTTGGTTTCCAAGTGGGGTCTTCCTCAAATGGACCTGATGGCCACCAGGTCAAACAGGCAAGTTGATCCTCTTTTACAGACAGTTCGACCCAACTCCCAGTCTCTACCAACATGCTGTCTCAGGGTCCAAATTATCATCAGAACCCGAAGTAAATCCATGCGATTGATGGCATGGAGACTGTAAGGAAATATCCTCTGTCCCTTAATGCGACCGTCTTGGTTTGACTTGTAAATACTGGATCCAGGAGAGCTATCTCACAGTGAATAACTGAGACCGACACCAATGCAACTGTGAAACAACTCTGATTTTAATTGTTTAAACAAGCATATATATACGAAGATAAAAACATTAGTTACTACGATATAATTGGTTATTCTAATATTCTAATATGTAGAAAGGCGTGTTTTATAAGAAAATGCACTTAAAACGTAATATGTAAAATAGTGTTACAAAAGTCGTTCTTATAGGAAAATTACAGAACTTTCAGAGACAACTTGTTGATGTTCCAGAAACCTCTGTTCTAGCCTTGGAATAGTAAGATAAGACCATTCTAGTTACAATTCTGCTACTGGCGTGATCTGGCCTTCCAGAAGGTGCTGCAGACATCAGCTTCTTTGACACACTGTCGGCTTTTAACCCTCACAGATCCAAATTAATCCTTTCAATCCCCTCTTAGAACCATATGATTCATATAATATGGTTCTTCCCCTTTTGCTTCTGTCTAGAGATCTGTAAATACTGTCGGTATCCTTCAGGGGTATGTTGTTGGGGATCAATGGGTAGGTTTGTTTCAATCAAAAATACCACATCCATAATAAAGCATATAATAACCGACTATGGCTGTCCTGTTTTACCGGACTGCCTCTGGACAATACTGATTAGGTTTAGACCTTTGGCGACTGTTCAGACCTTGGCTTCACTCAGCAGAGATATTGGACTTATAATCTAAAAAATTAAAAAAGTATCTCTCTCTTAAATATGGAAGGCCTGCCGTAACTATCTAAATATGTTACATAATATAACATAATGGCATGGCCTGATGACCCAAAAACACATGTGGCCACAAAACTAAATTAAATATCTGTTGTTCATTGCTTCTCTTACCCTGCCTAATAAAACCCCTAATGGTATTAGTTGGCAGTTGTCTAAAACCAATAAATATATGTAAAAAATAAAACATATTATTCCGGAGTTTGCCATTCCCCAGGACTGTTGTTGACTAAATACTTTAAAGTGACTTGGAGCAAAGCTGAACATGCATTCAGAACACACAAAATGGCATACATTCAGAACATAAAGCGTCAGTCAGACAAAATGGCAGCGGACAAAACAATATGGTCTCCCATCCACGACGTGACTCCAGAGGCCCCTACAGTCCATATAATATTCATACTCTTCTCCCCTTTTATTCTTAGAAATTGACATTGTCTGTTTTTAAGGATAACCATCAGGAGTTGCCTGGTCAACACAATCATTGTATCCAAGGTGATAAGGCACACTTCCTCGATTTCACACATTGGTAGGTCATCCAGCTTAGTTGCATTGTAAGCTTCCATAATGGGGAATATCTGAGCAGTGTCTTCCATTCTTCACGTAGGGGCATGATGTCAGTGGTCAGGATGCACTTGAGGATGAGACCCTTGAAACAAACATAAACACAGACAATTAGCAACACTGATCTCACACATGCCAAACCACTTACAAGTTTCGCTCCAAGCGATCCAAGCCAATTTCCCAGTCCCAGGGGATCTCACGGATAACCTGTGAACACTTTTTAACCTACTACTTAAATCCATAATCCAAACTTTTTTTTTTTTTTTTTAAATATCTGAAAAAAACTTCCTAACATTCTCTATATAAAATTCTGCAAAAATATTATAACAATATAATTTCTTTATAGGTCGGCTCAATCCTGTTTGTTAGAGCCCGTCTAATTGTTAAATTTTAAAATTTCACTATACTCTAAACATACCCATAATATCACAATTAAACAAATCTTTACGACAAAGATTACAAATCATCAATAACAATTTTATACATATATACTCAATGAAAATATACTTCCCAACAATGATGATCTGTCGTAGACTGTTGTATCTGTTGCAGACTCCTGGGTGATTTGTTTGTGAGTTTCCCTAGGGTGACGACTCGGCTTATGTTGGCTAGTGGTCAGGGATTATTATGCCCATCAAGACACTAAATTGCGGCTCCTTTGTTGGCCTGTTTGTCAGTACAGGAATGTGCTTTACGTAAATAACGTGGATCCAGGAGTTGATTTGAACAATATATTCCGATAAATTTGGTGAGAATCCAGTTACATGAATTGGAAAACTTTTTCTTCTTTTAAAAATAAACTTTTCTTTAGAAATAGTTATGATCAGCATTAAATTCGTTGGTGCACTTTGAACTTTTCTTTTGTTGGCTGTACAGCTTTAATCTATATGAAAATAAAACTCGAAAAAATTCCAGTTAGTAACATGCAATATTTCACTAAACATCTTATTAATTTTCACATTAAAATATAATTAAAACATATTATTACTGCTAACCTGTGTTGTTAAAACTTGTCAAACTGAACCATTCTTTGTTCTTGAAATATTATTACCATCTTATAATCATAGTTGAATCAATTGATAATGTGAGAATATGTTCTCATACATAATAATCATGTATCTCTTTACCATTAGGACATATACTATCATGATTAGACTATATAACCATAGCACATAACACACAGAACTTCTCAATAACTAACAGTAACAGTAATTCTGGCCCGTTCTCCCCCTCCCATCACAAAAAGAAAAAATAATAATTTTGCAGCTGCAGCTACAATTCTCTTATCTGCAAATAGACTGTCAGAGAGAAGGGGGGCTTCTGGGGAAGCTTTCTCTCAACTTCACTATTAACTCCTACAACTCTAACAACACAACACAACTTGTCACATAACACGACACTCGCTAATTCTTTCCACTTATCACTGACATACGTACATTCTCATATATCATATTAAAAACTTGTCTTGCATCTAAAACTTTAAACAACATCTCAATATTCTCTCACCATGTATCACCATATTTCACATTATTACTTATATCTTCCTTTAAATTAATATTCACTTTAAAATCCTAACGGTCATATTCTTAGACCATAACATCTTCTCTTTGTACATATTTGCAACATGACCTCTCACCTTCTACAACATACAAAAACCTTTTATGTCCAGCAATTGCCATTTCCATGGCCCACAAAGCCTTCAACAGTTTATCTTTACAACACAAAATTCACACCTTAACCTTTATTACGAATAAACGTTACTCAAGTCTTTCTCTAGTACCAACTCTGAAATTCTGTTTAAATCTAAAACACATCTGTATATGTGCATCTGTGCATACAAACAGTAGTGTATCTACCGCGAGGCAAACAAGGCGCTCGCCTAGGGCGGCGCCTTGTTTAGGGCGGCACTTTCCCAGAGGTTGGTAAAGCACACTGGTGCTTTAAACACTTCTGGTGCGGCGAAGATTTTTACTTTCTTCTCCGTTTTGTTAAAAATTGTTCCCTCCCTCTCTCTTACCTTCCTACCCCCTCCCCTTCCCACCCCCACCGCTCCTTTCGTTCTTCCCCTCACCCGGTGCTGCTTGTCATGCTCGGGGCTCCCTCACTTCCCCTCCCTTCGTTCCCCGTCACACGTGCCAGTGTAAAGTCTCCGCCCCCTGCCTGTCACAGTACAGCAGAAGGTAAGCTGGTTCAAATGGAAAACGGTGGTTGTGAGTATGAGTGTGATGGGAGTCTGTGTGTGATGGGAGGCTGTGTGTGATGGGAGGCTGTGTGATGTGAGGCTGTGTGTGACTGAGTGTGATGGGAGTCTGTGTGTGATGTGAGGCTGTGTGTGACTGAGTGTGATGGGAGTCAGTGTGTGACAGTGTGGTGGGAGTTAGTGTTTGACTGAGTGTGATGGGTGTCAGAGTGTGTGTGATGGGAGTCAGTGTGTGTGACTGAGTGTGATGGGAGTCAGAGTGTGTGTGATGGGAGACAGTGTGTGTGACTGAGTGTGATGGAAGAGTGTGTGTGATGTGAGGCTGTGTATGACTGAGTGTGATGGGAGTCTGTGTGTGATGTGAGACTGTGTATGACTGAGTGTGATGGGAGTCTGTGTGTGATGTGAGGCTGTGTGTGACTGAGTGTGATGGGAGTAGGAGTGTGTGACTGAGTGTGATGGGAGTGTGTGTGTGATGGGAGTATGAGCTTGATGTGAGTCTGAATGTTATGTGTGATGTGGGGTCATGTAATGGAGGTGATGGGGCATGTCTTAGGTGTGTAACGTGGGTGTGCAGCTTGGGTAGGGGGATGCCCGGATTTTGTCTGCCTAGGGCAGCACAAAATCAAGATACACCACTGGATACAAATACAACCTTACAATGAAGGCATCTTCACTTATCTAATTACTTTATCTAGAGTATTGGAAAATGTGATATCTTATCTTGGGAAAAATCTAAATTAAAAGCGTAAAACACAAAAATCCTTCTAAAGTACAAAAAAATGTAATACTTGTCAAGATACCTAAATACAAAAAGGAAGAATGTACCATAAACAAATAAACATTTCTAATATGTAACATGTAAAACCTGTTAAAAACATAGTCTGTGTCTTTAAATTAGCATCATGCAAGTTTTAGATTGTTTTTGCCAGAACATAAAACTGGCTGGATAGATTTTAAAATATTTTATAGCTGTTATACTATCCAATGGATTGATCACGTATATTTAACATGATGTCCAAGAGATACCTCGGACACTATATGACTCTTGCTGTTTTACACACAAATATTTCTATTTTACTTACTTACAGCAACAAATTAATTCAAAACTTATCTTGCATACACTATTAAAATGACTTACTATGAAACTTCTCATCACACTGATGAATATAGCTTAGAAGACCGTTACTCAAAAATCATTCAAAAATTATTATACTAGCGGCAGAACGTGTTTTTTTTTTTTTTCATTGAGCGCTCGATTTTGATTGATTCAGGAGATATGTCCTCTCTACTCCACTAAATATAAAACACTTACCACATATAAGAGAATACAGTAAATACAGTAAATTTCCTTAGACGTACACTTACCACCCGTCTATGGTTTCTTATGACTTTATAATTAACCTTATATATGAACACAAATATACAATTAATATTAAACAAGCCAAACCAAGAATAGTCTAGTCTCCCTGAGACTGTAAATTTAAGTGTATAATACCCCTGGTAATAAAGTGAAAGATCTCCCTGAGATCTGGCTATGTGTCCCTGACACAAAACCAAAAAAAAATAATAATAATAATACCCCTGGTATTAAACTGAACGATCTCCCTGAGATCTGTCTGGCCTCCCTGAGACCGTAAATCAGCCTCCCTGAGACTGTAAGGATCTCCCTGAGATCTGTGTGTTAGCCTCCCTGAGACTGTGAGGATCTCCCTGAGATCTGTGTGTTAGCCTCCCTGAGACTGTGAGGATCTCCCTGAGATCTGTGTGTTAGCCTCCCTGAGACTGTGAGGATCTCCCTGAGATCTGTGTGTTAGCCTCCCTGAGACTGTAAGGATCTCCCTGAGATCTGTGTGTTAGCCTCCCTGAGACTGTAAGGATCTCCCTGAGATCTGTGTGTTAGCCTCCCTGAGACTGTGTATGTGTCCCTGACACGTGAATGTAAGGATCTCCCTGAGATCTGTGTATGTGTCCCTGACACGTGAATGTAAGGATCTCCCTGAGATCTGTGTATGTGTCCCTGACACGTGAATATAAGGATCTCCCTGAGATCTGTGTATGTGTCCCTGACACGTGAATGTAAGGATCTCCCTGAGATCTGTGTATGTGTCCCTGACACGTGAATATAAGGATCTCCCTGAGATCTGTGTATGTGTCCCTGACACGTGAATGTAAGGATCTCCCTGAGATCTGTGTATGTGTCCCTGACACGTGAATGTAAGGATCTCCCTGAGATCTGTGTAATATAAGGATCTCCCTGAGACCTGGTTATGTGTCCCGGACACAAAAACAAAAACAACAAATATTTTAAGGATGTATGTCCCTGACACACAAATATAAGGATCGGGATTTGGCCAGTGCCCTCAGTCCGATAGATAAACCAAAAAAAAGTATATCTTACCGGACAAAGGATGACCTTCCCGATCCCGGACGAGCCCCCAAATTGTAAGGAAATATCCTCTGTCCCTTAATGCGACCGTCTTGGTTTGACTTGTAAATACTGGATCCAGGAGAGCTATCTCACAGTGAATAACTGAGACCGACACCAATGCAACTGTGAAACAACTCTGATTTTAATTGTTTAAACAAGCATATATATACGAAGATAAAAACATTAGTTACTACGATATAATTGGTTATTCTAATATTCTAATATGTAGAAAGGCGTGTTTTATAAGAAAATGCACTTAAAACGTAATATGTAAAATAGTGTTACAAAAGTCGTTCTTATAGGAAAATTACAGAACTTTCAGAGACAACTTGTTGATGTTCCAGAAACCTCTGTTCTAGCCTTGGAATAGTAAGATAAGACCATTCTAATAACAATTCTGCTACTGGCGTGATCTGGCCTTCCAGAAGGTGCTGCAGACATCAGCTTCTTTGACACACTGTCGGCTTTTAACCCTCACAGATCCAAATTAATCCTTTCAGAGACTGAGCGGGAAACTCTGTTTTCATTATATGTCATTGAGACCCTTCTACAATCAAGGAAGAGATCCACATCAAGCACCTACTATAAGATTTGGTCGGTTTTCTGCAAGTGGTTGGTAGGTCGAGCAGTCTCCATAACCTCTGTTTCTTCTTCAGACATCCTAGATTTTATTCAATCTGGCCTGGACAGAGGCCCGAGCCTCAGCTCCTTAATGGTCCAAGTTTCAGCTATCTCAGCTCTCTTGAGCATACAGTGGTCCTTGGATCCTGATGTTTCTTGGTTCTTCAAGATTCGTCCTCCTCTGAGATCTTCAGCTCCACCATGGGATCTTCCTCTAGTTCTTCAGGCCTTCTCCTCCGCCCCCTTCGAACCTCTGGAGGTCATATCCATTTATTTACCACCCTTGAAACCCTCCTTCTGGTGGCTATTGCCGCAGCCAGAATAGTGTCAGAACTCCAAGCCTTCTTCTGGAAGAAGCCATACTTGCTGTTTCTTCCTGTGGACTTTGCCTCACTTCAGACCTAAAGTTGTTTCAGAATTTCACTTGAATCAGGAGGTGATCCTGCCATATTTATTTCCAGAGCCTGCTTCAGATGAGGAAAGAGCCTTCCATTCTCTCGATCCAGTTCGGTGCCTCAAAACTTATCTTCATAGAACTGCTGACTGCAGGAAATCAGATCTGCTTTTTATCCTTCCTTCTGGTTTCCACAGGGGACATGTAGCATTCTTCTCTACCCTGTACAGATGGTTGGTCGCAGCTATCTCTAAGGCTTACGAATTCCAGAGTGTTCCGGTACCTTCAGGACACAGGGCACATTCTACTAGATCTTTGGCTTCTTCCTGGGCAGCAGCAGCACATGTCTCTTCAGATCTTATCTGTAAAGCAGCTACTTAGTCGTCCATTTCCACATTTCTGAAGCATTACAAGCTTGATATCCATGCGGTTTCAAGGGCTCAATTTGGGAAGCGAATCCTGGAAACTGCCTCTTAGTCCCACCAATCATACTGAATAAATGATGTATTTTGCAGTACTTTGGCCTTGGTTGTTTTTTGTTGCCCACCCATATTTTGTCTACTGCTTGGGTATTACCCATATGTAATGCTGCCATGTATAGCCAGGAAAAGTGAAAATTGTTTCATACCTACCATAATTTTCTTTTCCTGGCTTAGATCATGGCAGCATGGAATCCCGCCCCCCCCCCAAGTCATCTGATTGCCTGTTACAAGACTGAGGTTTTGGGATGATTGGGGGTCTATTTGTATCACCTGTGAGTTTGTTTTCCTCTCCTATCAGCTGAGAGGGAGGAACTACTCATATGTAATGCTGCCATGGATCTTAGACAATAAAAGAAAATTACAGTAAGTAAGAAACAGTTTTCACTTATCTTGTCCAGCAATGTTATTTTGTAATTATAGGTGGCACAATATATTTTGGTAAATATTTTAAAACATTAATATAAATTTAGAGATTGGTGTTTAAGGACAAAGGTTTGAATTGTGCGGGCCTAAATATTAAATGCTATCAATGTAGTGGGCAAATGTCATTTTACAAACAGTAATATCAAGGAAAGAATGGAATATAAGTAAATACTAAACTCTGAATTTATCTTTCATTATTTGCTTATATTATTACAGATTCCTGTTTCTAACTGTTCACAGTCCTGTTCTCCTGGATTTTATAAAAAGCATTCGGTTACCACTTGTTGTTATGAATGTATTCCTTGCCCAGAAGGTTACTTTTCACCACATACTGGTAAGTATATCTATAAGATCAGACTGGTGTCAGAGCAGACATTTCACCATATTGGGCATTTATTGCCCTCATCTCCCCCTTTTTTTAAACATTTGTCAATACTTAATCCCTTAGTGACATTTTGACCTTGACTTTGCTTGGTGACAAGGGCTGTTTTTACATTTCTGGGGTGTTTGTGTTTAGCTGTAATTTTCTTCTCTCTCACATACTGTACCCACACAAATTATTTGTTGTTTTATCGTCATAAGAAGGGCTTTCATTAGATACCCTTATGTTTATCATATCTTATAATTTACTACAAAAAAATCATAAAATATGATGAAGAAATAAAAAAAACACCTTTTCTAACTTTGACCTAAAATATAATTGACACAAATACAATAATTAAAAAGACCCCATCTAAATAGTTTCTAAATGTTGTCCCGAGTTCAGAAATATGCAGTTTTCCATTTTTTTCTGCAGTTTTTTGTGAGTTAATAGTGTTTTTTGTTTTTTTCCTATACTGACCTGTTGACCCCAACCCGAACCCTAAATTTAACCCTAACCCTAAATTTAACCCCAACTCTAATCCTTATGCTAACCCTTAATATATTTTAACTTTAATTTAATTTTAACCCTGTCCCTTATGTTGACCCTAATTAAATTTTAACCCTTACAGCTAATCCTAGATTTAAGCTAATTAAGTTTTTTTTTCCATTGCAATGCTGCTGACTGGCTCTAGGGCAGTCAAGAAACCTATTCAGAGTGATGGAAGTGAATTTGACCACCAGACCAGCATGCTGCTCCGGCAATATGGCGCCCACGATCGTGGGTGCCCCAGAGCCCGAATTTTGGTGCTGGCTATTGCCGTGACATCGAGACAATAGACCAGCACCGTCAGAATGGTTTTCGCGATCGTTGATTGCGAAAACCACTCATTTCACCACAGGGCGTGTCAGACACATCCATTTTCGGGAACAGACACGTCCATTGTCACGAGCCTGACACGTCCATTGTTGCAAAGGGGTTAAACAATACTTAAGTAACATAATTATGTTACGGTCTATCATTGACCAATTTTGGTCCCTGTAATATTGTTTATTATCAGACCCAAAATGGATCATTTTGTAAATCTGAATGGGCTTTAACCCCTTCCGGACCTTATGACGAGTTTACTCGTCATAAGAGCCGCCGCATTAGCGACCTTATGACGAGTTAACTCGTCATGCAGTCTAGCCGGCGGTGCGCTCCATAACATGCAAATTAGATGGCAAAGTCAGTGTGTTCACACACTGACTTTGCCTCTAATTCACTCTCTGTGCTTCACATTCTTATAGTGAAGCACAGAGAGTGACCTGTAAGTAAAAATAAATTAATTACATACACAGAGGTAAAAAAAAAAAATTAAAAAAATTAACCCTTCATTGCTGATCACAGTTTTTAACTGTGATCAGTTTCCTTCCACTTGATGGCCCTCATTTAGTTTTTTTTTAACACATTTTTTTATTTTTACAATTTATAACGTTTTTTTTAAATAAATAAAGGTAATTTTAATATATTTATTTAATAAAATGTAACCCCTGCATGCCTGTTGCATGATTTTTACTGATCTGACATCGCACTCTTCAGAGTTTTTTTCTGTCTTTTTTGTTATGGGGGGTTTGGGAACCAATATTTTTCTTTTTTATTAGTTAGTTAATTAGGGGGGATAAGTGGGTTAGTGTTGCACTAGTTATGTAGCTTATTATTGGGAAAATAATGGGGAAAAACTTTTTTTTCCTCAAAAATCTCCTCTTTTATATGTATTTTTTAATACTAAAATGTAAATCATTTTTATGTATAGGGCATCAAAAGAAAGCTCTAACTGTCCTTTAAAAAATAACATATAACTTGTATGGGTACGTTAAATGAGAGAGAGGAAAATTATGTTTCAAAAACCGCGTATTAAAAATTGAAAAACGCTCTGGTCCTTGGCCCAGGAAAATCCCTGGTCCTTAAAGTGTTACAACTGGGACATTCAGGGATCACCTGAAGTGACTACAAATCGTCCCTAAAATCAGGGTCAGTACTGCAACTGGATAAGCCACCTTCAGTAGCTCTTGGATGCCTTTTTTACTGAGCATAGTGCTCAGGGAAATGTGAGTGGTCTGACTTTGTTTTTACTATCACAACTTTATATGTATATGACATACTTCACTATTTTGTATTTTTACTTTGTTTTCCCCTCTATATAATATGTGGAGGAAACCATGCCTCTATATAAAGGGTAACTTTTTCACAATAAGTGTGTGAAGTGTTGGGATAGCGCACTGATTCACTTGTTGTATTATTTGTATGTTTAACTAGAAGTGGAACGCTAGTTTGGTTTGGTGCTGCTTTTACCACCACATAAGGCACACATATATATATATTTTTTTATATTTTACCTATGAACATAGTTTGCTCAAATCATGCAATATTGACATTCTTTGGTATCTTCTAAGATTGTCACTGGATGTAAGATGTGAATTGCTAGAATGCTATACTACACAAATTTAAATATTCACAATGTTAATATGATATGCAGTGTTTGTTTGTTTCAGACATGAATCAATGTCTCAAGTGTGGTTTTTCTCAATGGTCAAATAACGGAAGCTCTCAATGTGAAAACAGAACTGTTGAGTATTTCGAGTGGGACAACCCATTTGCTATTGCACTAATGACTTTTGTAACTCTTGCTTTTCTGATTATTTTAATGATAGGTTACCTATTTATAATGTATACTGATGCATCAGCAGTTAAGGCAGAACATGGAAATTATACTTACCTTCTGATAATATCTTTATTATTCACTCTTGTAAGTACTGGATTTTTCATTGGACACCCAAGTGATGTTATCTGTCAGATCAGACAACCTCTCTATGGTATCAGCTTCACTCTATGTGTTTCTTGCATACTGATCAAATCTTTACACATCATTTTACCATTTGAGTCAGCCGGAAGATTCAAAACCTAACCACATTAATTTACCAACCAATAGTTGTTATTGTTGCATTAACTAGTATCCAAATTAGTATTTGTGTGCTGTGGCTCCTACTGAAGGGGCCCTTTCATAAAAGGATCACTAGAATACCTCAGCTCATAATTCTGCAGTGTGATGAAGGGTCCTACATGTTTTTTGGTATCATGTTGGGATACATTGGATTTCTTGCACTCACTACTTTCATTTTACCATACAGAGGAAGGAAACTACCTACAAAATATAATAATACAAGAAGTATCACATTTAGCATGCTCCTTTACATGCTTGTATGGATTATCTTTATCCCAATTTATATGAATACCAGTGGCATATATCTCTCAGCTGTGCAAGTTGTAGCCATATTAGCATCAGTTTACGGAGTGATATCCTGTCACCTTTTACCGGCATGTTACATCATATTGTTCAAAAACAACAAAAAAGGGAAATGTTTGTTCAGTGTTTGTCCATTTTTCAAGGGTGGAAGGCCATCACTACCCTTTTTGAGACAGAACTTAAACACTAGTATTTATCTCATTAAGGTAAATGATTGGCGAGAGAAGAAAGAAAGCACTGGAAGTGGGGAAAATCCATTAAGAAGAAGGTGCAGAAGCTATTAGTAAAGTAATAATGTATATGAACTGGTGGCAAGTTTACATATATGTATCCAATAAAAATATATTCCCCAATAGAACTAATATAGCTATATGGATTGTTAACAAACATAGTTACTGACAGGTGGAAGCTATTACAAGTTGTTATCCTCTTTTGTTTCATTGCATCTAAACATGCACTGCCTATTATAGTAACTCTATGCAAAGCTCTGACAGGAATATTTTTTCCAAAAAAACACATAATAACCAAAATCAAAATGGAAGCACCAAAATTACCCAATGCTACTACTAAAATGTCTAAAGAATGCCTGTTGTTTAAACTCATATTTAAACTGACACATACTGTACAACGTAAATATATTTTATGTATAATGGTATGAATCATATTTCACCATTTTGCAAGTAATGTAAATTCTGGAAGAATGGCAAGTATTGTAAAATAAATATAACAATTTAATTTTAACCAAAGTTGTCACATCTTGATTTCGATAATGTCACTGACCTGTAATTAAAAATCCAATAGTGCACCCTCCTGGACAAATTAGTTACATACAACTAAACAAACCACTATGTTTGAAAACACCAACATTTCTTCATGAATAGCATTCTCAGATCCTTAATGTATGGTATATGAAGTGGCATGCCCAGGCAGCAGGGAGGACAGGAGCCTGGGAGGGAGCAGTGCATGCCAGGTAGTGCATTTTACTTAGTTATTACATCCTCCTCTGTCTTCTGTCAGAGGTGGACTTTGCCTTTAATGCCGCATAGTACAAGATCACATGGTCTTTTCCTGTCTGCCTTAAATGAGGCCTCTATTTTCGGTGCTGTCAGCTCCTCCTTAGCTTATCCTGGAAGTTGGGGGTGTTGACCAGAACCTGCTACACCAGACTCCACCAGACACAGCATATAAAGAGAAGGGTAGAAAAGGGAGATCGAGACAGGTGCAGTGGCAAGCATTTTAAGGGTGCTGTAACACTTTACAAAGTGATTTGGCACTGTTACAATGACACAAACTCTGTGGAACATTGTGATAGTTGTGCTAGCACCTTAGGTGCAATGTGACACTGTGGAAAGCACTGCCCCTGGAGCCTGCCATAGTGTCAAGCTGTTCCACAGAGCTTGTCCCAGTGCGACAATGTTCCACCTTCAACACTACAAGTTCTTATTTATGCTTACTACCTAAAGGACTTTGGAAGATGGATGTTAAACAGTATTAAGTTTAACTATACAGCAATAGTGTGGGAGATAAAGGAGAAAATAAGGTAATGAATTGTTGCAAGCCACTAACATTACATTACCATTTATTTATATAGCACCAACAATTTACGTAGCGCTAGATACAGAGCATAGAAGGGAACTACATAGTAAGTTAGACAAACTAGAACAGCCCTGGTCTCAAGCTTACAATCTAGAAGGAATGGGGTACATTAAACAAATAACGGAGTGAAGAGGACAGAGGAAATTTAGTTGTAGTAACAGTTATGTGGAAGGTTGACACTAGGTGAGTTTGGCCAAAGATTAATTGTGTGCGTTCTAGCTGGATCAGTTGTAAACTACCTGATATTAACAGTGATTGAGGACAGTGAGAGCTAGGTGGGAATAGCTAGAGGTAAACCAACCGGTTTGCTAGTGGGATGGGTAGTAAACTTCATTAAAGAGATGAGTTTTGAGAGACTTTTTTTGCGATCAGACATCCAAACGGAGATGGCTGACAGACACTCAACTACACGTGACACTGCAGAGGGAGTGACGTCAGGGGAGGAGAGGTATGTCTGAGTATCATCCGCGTACAGGGGGTATTGGAAACCAAAATAGCGCATGAGTACTCCCAGAGAGGTGGTGTGCAGGGAAAACAACAGTGGGCCAAGGACCGATCCTTGCGGAACACCAACAGAGAGCGGAACAGGTGACAATAGGAGTGCTCAGATAGGTATGACTCAATCCAAGAGAGTGCCGTACCACTGATCATCTAACAGGGAACATGGTTCCCAAAAGTGCTCAGAGGTGATATGAGAAACAAGAACAGTTCTAAAAAATATTTTAATACATCAATTTCTTACATACATAAATAGGTAAAAATACATAAGTAAAAGCAATAATACAATGTGAACACAAAAGCAAAGCTGTGTACATGGGAATACAGTGATATGTTGAGAACATGATTACAAATGCTTTTTCCAATATTATGATTGTAAGATGTTCTCACAAATTTAGTAATATAGCAAACAGAATCTTTCTCTAGTGTTGTGTTGTTCTGCTTTCTACATTGGTGTTCAGCCGTTCAGCTGCACTGATGTTTGATCTGTGTTTTTTTAAGCAGATTCTGTCTCCTAATGTCCTAATGATTACAAATGCATGTAATGATTTTATATATGTATGGCAGTACTTTTATATTTTGAAGTCTACATCAAGCTTGCTGTTGATTTTAAGTTAATGGAAAGGAGAGGGCAAACCTTTTAGTGTGGTACTGAGGAGCTCCTGGACACAGCTTGCTTGGGGAAGAGTGCTACAAAAGTGGTTTATGACACAACTGAGAGTTGAGCTCTGGTAGAACGGTATTTATAATTACCCTCTTTGTACTTTGACATTTTCAACTGGCAAGTTCTTTAATGTTTGTTGTGGGTTTTAAAAATAATCACTGCATGCCAAGTCTTCTTTGTGGGCGAGGTAAATAGCTCGGGGGTGGAAAGGCTACTGATATCAGCAATACCATTTTTCCTGGAGATTAAACTCTCTTGGTGACTTACACCACTGGGTCTTTTTTGTGCATAAATCATAGTTGCTTTTGGTATGTGGTGATGATGGGGGGGGGGCATTGGCCAAAAGTGAACTGTAATGTATATCTTTGAAGCGTCAGACAACCTAACCGCTTCATTGTTAATGCCTGCTTGTCGACACAGTCAAACTATTTCAACTTCTGAATTCACTGCTTTCGACACTAGTCGATCTTTCACTACTTCGCAAGCCATCCCATATTTGTTTTGTTTTTTGCTTACTGCTGCAATGTATGTGGAATTTCGTCATGCATTAAACCACCTTTTATTGGAACCTACTTTGTGTATGTGGTTCTTTTTGGTAATTTACTGCTCCATTTATGTTATTGGAGCTCTGATTGTGAGTTGCAATTTTTACACCCTTATTCTCATTTGTATTTATGGTACTTACTTCATATTTTTACCTTTTACCCATATTATTGTGTGTTGGAGTTATAGGTCATCCTAGTGGAGATGTTTATCCATCTCTTTTTTAAATCACTGAATTGACAGGAATTGAAGTCAAATTTGGGTATTCGAATTCCCCTTCACAAGGTGTTGCTACATAAATAGATCCCTATGTTTATGAGTGGTAAGGTAAGGTTCAGAAGACCTGATACCTTCTCTAAAAAAAAAAAATTAACAGATGTGACCAGAAATCTGCTAAGAAGTCCTCTATATGAATAAAATATATCTCTGATACACAACCCTACCTACCTGCTTTCTGTTCTTCAACTAGGTGTTTTTAACTAACACAAACAGAGCTAATGTTTTGGAGGGTTTGTTGATCAGCCTCTGGCTGACAAATAAAAAAAAACTCCCCTTGCTAAGCCATACATAGTATCAAGGAAACAAATTTTGAAAATAGTCTACCAATGACAAAGAAAATCTCCTGGAATGTGCCTTTAGTAACCTTCACTTCTGTCTAGTCTGGTTAAAAATAAGTATGTATATTTCTTGCTAAATTAGCTGGTCCTCTGTACCTAGTGTGTTTGTGTTGCAAAGTATACCACTAGTAACTACTGTTTTTTTTTTATGATTGGACCATAAAAAAAAACAAATTATTAAATCATTATAGACCGACTAAGGATATTAATCAAACAAACAAAAGAGTCTGTAGAAGTGCTTTGTAATATTTGGAAGTGTCAGTATATTTCTCTCAGTGACCTGGAGATACCTTGAGCAGCAAATTTCTATATCTTTTATCCATAACCAGGTAGATCTTTAGTTTAAACTATGGTGGGGTGAAAACATAGCAGTGAGCGGTAATGGGTGAACAGGTGATAAAACAAAATGGCTGGCATCTAGCGTGAGGAAATGGCAAGATACATTTCATCCTCAGTGTTGTAAGCAAGTAACATTTAGAAGCCTGTGGAATCTCTGGGAGGTGAGGGGGTTAGTACCCAGGTGGATGGATCTGGGGGCATGGTTAGTACAGATTATAGGGAGAAGCCTATAATCTGCCCTGGAGATGAAGAACAATGCATTGTTAATGTTATGTGCATGCAGTTGAGTGCAGAACATTTCACATCAACATTTTAAGTGGGCTTCACCCATAAAAGAGAGAATTGTATGTAATGGTGAATGGCATTTCCAAGTTTAGGTGATAGTAGCCAAGTCGCCATTCACCACAATTAGGATTTGGATTTTGACAGCATTTTGGCTATGTAAATCAGGTGCAGGGTCAGAGTGTGAAGAAGGGAAGAATTTCAGCTCCATTTTAGAGTGATTAGATTTAGATCAGACATCCAAGCAAATCTGACAAGAAAGCTGGTTGATGCGTCTTTCTAGAGAGGAGGTGCACGGCAGAGAAAGCTATGGTCCAACCCCATCAGGTAAATAACCTGGTAGGTTCCCATGTATTCTTCATTTTGGTAAAATATAATCACACATCTCAAACAGTGCTATTTTATTCTTCTTCTGGAATGTGTGCTTACTCTTAAAACATTCCGTGCATGCTCTATAAGACACTCAAGGGAAGTGAAACATGACCTGTAAAAAGTACGTGCCCTGTGTCTGAAGTGCACACACAGCTCTTTATAGTGTTCAAGACAGTCATGTTTCAGAAAGTCCTAATGAATATAGTATGGTCATGTTTCCTTTGGAGATATGGACAGTCTTGGGATATGTTTGAGCATCCAGCAGCTCGACTACCAGGAGACATCGTTATAGGAGGGATCTTCCCTATTCACAAAGGGGTTTCTAATCTGTCAAAACAAAAACCCGGTGATGCTTTTATTTGCACTGGGTAAGTACTGCTGTTTATGGTCTAGCAATATGTGTATTACAACTAATTATGTTTATTCCTTAATCAACATGATGTTTACAAATTACAACAAATTAATTTTATTACCACTCTAGCATTTAGAATAAAGCTTTCTCGTTAACATGGCATTATTTGCAACATGGCACAATTTTCCTATTTATTGTTATTTCAAAATTCAGTTGGTCTAAGGCAGGGGTAGTCAACCTTCAGGTGATAGTGGCAACTACTATTTATTGCCAATTGTTTTGTGTATTGAGTGAAAAATACTTCATGCATTCCTGCTCACAAATAAAAAGAAAGTTATCATCAATGCTAGAAATCATAATTTATGTAATAAATTATAATTTGTAATAAAAATACACAGGGAGGACAAATAGCTCAAATAACCCAAAATACATTTTGAAAAAAATAATCTCCCTCCTAGGAGTGTTACGAAGACAATAATAGAGTAATAAAACCTTAGAGAACAGCACTCTGTTTAAAGCACTGTGGACTAATAATACAACCAAACTGTTCCATACAAAAGTATATATGTTTATTAAGTACATATTAAAATTTCCGATGATAAATAAAATCTAGACTAAACAAATTAATTTTAAAATGTTCTGTTCCACTTTATAAATCAAAACAAGCATTCCTGTTCTTACTAAATGTTTTATCATAAGTTGTTCTGATGGAGAGTTTAACTTGTCTTTGTTTTTAATATAACATATTTTAAATATGAATATATTGCTTGCACATCTAGTTGAAGTGCTATATGGAATTTATAAAAGTAAAAAATTAAGTATTTTATGCAGAATTATCAATTATTTTTTAATGTGTTTACTAACTTGAAATACAAGTTTTTCAAGGGTGTTTCTTAAAACTAGATCTGGCACAGAGGAAATTCCATAGATGAGGAGGAGTGGGTTTTTATTACATTTAGGTATCCATTTAAGGCAGTGACTTCCCACCCTTTTTATCAAAATGCTGTTCTTTGAAATTTTTATTTTTTTATAATTAATTTTTCATGTTAACTTTCAAAAGGAATTTGGCACACAAGCTTACTCGCCGAAGGGAAACACGTATGTACATTGAACTTGTTATGCCAGTGATATTTAGTAGTAAACTAGCTGTTTATGAAGCAGATTAGGCCATATATTCTCCTCTTCTTAACCCCTAGAATAATGGTGTTCATTATTCAAAGAATCAATTTATGTGAGTTTGTGGTAAGGAACGTAGAGAAGAATCCATAGTTCCTATGGCAAGGTATACTATGAAAAAAAGAAAAATAGGCACATAAATAACCAGACAATTTATGACAAACATTTAAACATCTCCTGTCAGTAAATAGTTCTAGGTTTGATGGTACTGCATAGCTCCCATGTGTGTATCATTAGCAAACCCAGACAGCGGTAAAGCATAGCACCCATGAGTATAAAGTGAAATAGACATGGACAGTGGGATAACAAAGTTTTTAGCAATTATTCAACACATAGCCTGCAAATGACAATAATTTAATATTAATTGTAATGAGTATATAGTTTTCCAGACACAAGTAGTTGAACAGGATATCTCCAATAAATATAAAAAATAGAATCGTGCCTGGCACTCAATCATAATTACTTATGCATATAAAGTTCGATCCAAGTCAGTTCACCATTGTGTCAATGAGCATCTGCCTCCTTGAAGGATACTTCCACATGCTATAATCATTGCGGCCCATCAAGTGTTTGCAGTCTAGCGCCTCAATAGCCACATCCTCATTACCATTCTGATGTAAAGCAGAATCACGTCTTCTACTGAGTTATCATTCATTGTGAATAAAAGATTACTTTAAGGATGAAATGGTTCAAACGTGTTGAGAGCCATGGCAGTAATGTTGAATACGTGATAAATAGCACACACATATTTTGAAACGTTAATGATAAAGTGTAAAATTAGCTCATGTTTCTTTCTCCACAAATTATAAGTTACTCTTGCATTTAATTTTCCCACTTAATAAATGTTATGTATTTGTTTTTCCAGACTACATCTACGCAGCATGACTGATGCTTTTACTATGATATACGCAATAGAATCAATAAATAATTCTACTATATTGCCTGGGATTACATTGGGCTATGAAATTTATGATTCATGTGCTGATTCTTTGAAGGCCACCCAAGCAATACTGAGATTAATTCCAGGGAATGTTACCACAAACAATCCTGCAGACTGTAACACTACAAACAACATACCTATAATCAAAGCTGTGATTGGAGAAGAGTATTCTGAAATCTCAATTGCAATTTCAAGAGTACTTGGCATCCATTTTGTTCCCCAGGTAGCGTATTATATACAGAACATAATGTAAAAAAATTGATGGGCCCTGGGAAAAGTATTTAGCAGTGGGCCCCATAGACCCAATTTTTTAAGTCACATTGCAAAACCTATGTAAACTTATATGCAACTATTTTCGTAGCAAATACAACTCTTTGTATATTTAAAAAGGTTATTGAAAAATTGCATTTCTTGTTTTTACTCCCTTTTTCTGCACCCACCACAACACCATACAGTACCCAGAGCACTTGGCTTGCACTCATATTGCACCCACTCAGTTTGGCATGCCACAGTGTCAATTTGTCCCACAGAACTGCCCCTGCAGAACAAGCCACAGTGTCACTTTCCCCCATAGTACATGTTATTTTGCCCCACTGAACATGCCCCAGCATCACTTTGCCAATTAAAATAAGCCACTGTCAGGTACCAATTAACATGCCACAGTCACTTTGTCATTAATATATGCAACAGTCAGTTTGCCTATTAAAATATGCTGCCATTTGTCCATTAAGTATGCCACAGCTTGTCCATTAATATGCCAGTGTCATTTTGCAATTAATATGCCAGTATTGTTGTGACATTAATATGCCACAGACAATTTGCCCATTAGTATGCCAGAAATAATTTTGCCATTAATATGCCAGTGTTATTTTGCCATGAATAAGCCACAGCCAATTTGCCCAATAATATGAGAGTGTTATTTTGCCATTTAATATGGCACAGCCAATTTGCCCAATAATATGCCAGTGTTATTTTGCCATTTAATATGCCACAGCCATTTGCCCAATAATATGCCAGAGTTATTTTGCCATTAATAAGCGACAGCCAATTTGTCCAATAATACGCCAGTATTATTCTGCCTTTTAATATGCCACAGCCAATTTTCCCAATAATATGCCAGTATTATTTTACAATTTAATAAGCCACAGCCAATTTGCCCAATAATATGCCAGTAGTATGTTGCCATTTAATATGCCACAGCCAATTTGCTAAATATGCCAGTATTATTTTGCCATTTAATAAGACATAGCCAATTTGCCCAATAATATAAACTGAGGTATCCTATTGTGAGGATACCAGTTTATCCTCACAATAGGAACAACTAACATTTAGAATAGGAACAACTAACATTTAGAACATATAGAAGCACAAGTGAAATATAAAGTTTAGTATTCCTTTAACAATGTATTATGCCTGGCCAGCTGAACTATTGTAGCAGGAGAATGCCCTGCCCAGTGTATAGTTTAGTTAGTGATGCAAAATCTCACTTCAACTCACCTTTCATTGTATAGACCCCTTAATGGTTTAGTTTACTGTGAGAAATAGATTAACATGAGCCAGAATCTATGAGATAATTAGGTACAGATGCAACACGAGAAGAAAAAAATATTTTGAGAAAAGCAGAAAACCTATAAACTACAATTAACTTTTTTTTATGAATCAACACATTTTAATGTAAAATCTACTATTTTATTTAGATAAGTCCGGCATCATCTGCTGCTATTCTTAGTGACAAAGTGAGATTCCCTTCATTTCTCCGCACCATTCCAAATGATGAACACCAAACTAAAGCCATAGTGCAGCTGATCAAAACATTCGGATGGAACTGGGTTGGACTCATATCAAGTGATGATGATTATGGACGTTCTGCACTTGATTTTTTAAATATTCTCTTTGCAAAGCAAGGAATATGCACAGCATTCTCTAAAATTGTTCCATCGTACGTCGAACATCCAGATATGCCTAGTGTGATAACTAGTGTAATAGATGAACTGATAACGACCACCACACAAGTTGTAGTTATCATTACTAAGGGTCCTATTGTGTGGAAACTCTTTAATGAGGCCCTCAAAGGGAATATATCTAAAACATGGATTGCAAGCGATGCCTGGTCAACTTCAAAAGAAGTTGCATACATTCAAAATATTGAAAAAATTGGAACCATATTTGGACTTAACTTTAAGGAAATGCGTGCACCAGGGTTGGCAGAATATCTGGAAAATCTTTATCCCCCAGACCACGGCGCTACAAATGAATTCCTTAAAGAGTATAAGGAATCCCGATTTGGCTGTACTGAAGAATATAAAAGCTATATAGAATGTATAAAATCATCCCTAAACAACTGTACACTTTCTGAATCCATAACGCTAAAGTCTCCGCTAGCATGCAAGGTGGAAAACGTTGCATTTGCTAATGATGATTACTTAATGAAAAATACTGAATGGGGCAAATCACATAGCACTTTTCTGGCAATTACAGCTATAGCTCAAGCTATAAAAAGCATAATGTGCAAATATGGAACATGTGAAAAGAATCAGACATTATCACCATATGAGGTAAGATAAAACCACAGTGGAATATATACACTAAACAGTGAACTGTGGCGAATAATAATAATAATTAAACTATAAAAAGAAAGCCATCCTGCTCCACAGCAAAACACACAATAATATGGATTTAATGAGCCTCACCTAAAAATATTTTATATTGTGTATAAAAACAATAAAAAAAAAAATCAAAAATTATGAATACATAGCAGAACTGCAAGCAAATGCATAAAATAATGTGTTTTAAATGTGGCTGTGGTTTCTCCTGCTAGCTTATTAGGCAAATTACGCAAATCACATTTACATTTCCAATTGAAACTGCATATCAACTAATAGGTAATGACATCACATGAACATTTATTTATAGTGCGATAAAAATTTACGTAGTGTTTGGTACAGAGCATATAGGGGATCTAAATACTACGTTATGAAGAAAGTAGCAAATGGACTCCCGTCCGTTGTTTGGAAGTAAAGCACAGCGGTGATGGTAAGCTCTGCCCTCCATTCAATGACACATATAAACAGGGGTCTCGGAGGCAGGGACACCAAATGAAGTCCACAAACACCAAAGTCTGTTCAAACAATGATGACTATTTTTGTGGCATAAAACGGTGCAGGATGCTCTCCCCAAAAGAAAGCAGAGTACACCTTATGCGTTTCGCACCCGATCACGGCGCTTAGTCATAGGCTCTGGACATAGACAAGAGACAGACTGATACATGAGCATTGCTCGCAGATTTACAATCTAGAGTGAGTGGGGGACAGCAAACACATAACGTGAGTGAAGAGGTAAAAGACGAATGTTGTGGTAGCAACAGTATTTGGGGACAGTTGCAGCTTGGTGGTGTTGGCCAGAGATTAATCAATGAGTGTTTTAATTGGATGAATAGTAAGCTTCCTTATTTCTAACAGGTGCCACCAAAGACATATTTAAATCAAAATTTCCTCTTATTTATGCCGTTGCTTGCAGTCCTCCAAACACAATCTTCTGATCATTTTAGATATTTTTTTTAAGTATCTATAATTACATTGTAACCAATATTTAGGTGACAAAACCTCTTTAAACTGTAGCTTATTATCATCTCTGAAAGTTTAGAAACCTTATTTATGTTGTTGATTTATTTGTCAAAGGCAACCTTACAAAAATTCCTAATAAATAACTGGATTTTTGCAGCTCCTTCAAGAACTGAGGGCGGGAAATTTTTCAACCTCTGGTGAAAAGTTCCGTTTTGATTCTTTTGGCGATGTCTTAATTGGATATGATGTGCTCAATTGGCATTCACAAAATGGCTCTACAGAATTTCAGATTGTTGGAAATTACAATATGTCAGATGGAATGATAGAATTAAACCAAAGTCTTCTGATGTGGAACACAGGCAATGCTCTGGTATGTTGGAAGCACAGTTCTTAAGTATAAACTTCATAATAGGTTATGACTAAGTTAAACTTGTTATTTTAAAGCTTGCATGCAGCATTATTCATTTGGACCACTTCATAAACCATTTACAAGAATAATAACCAAGTATTCTTGTAGTACTACCTACCTACATTTTGGAATCAGTGGGTCTTGCTTACTATATAATGAACTGTGGTGATCTGACAGAGGCACTACAAATAAATTGCATATAAAGCCAGACATTAATAGATGAAATTTTAAGATAGACAAGTTGGAGAATATTTGTAACTCAGCTATTAGTAACTAATTTATGCTCTTTACTTGTCAGTGCGATTTGTTTTTTAAAGAATATGTCAATATGACAGTAATATAAAAATCCCATGGGTTAAATGTGCCCATCAATGGTTTTATAAATCCCCTAAACGTTTCTTGCCCACCAACCTGTTCTTCTTGATGCTTTTAATAAGTTATTTGTGAGTTGTCAGATTTTATTTCTATTTTTGTATTGCTTTATCGTATCTACATGTAAAGCAATTAATTAATGTATCTATTATGTTGCTTTACATTACCATTAATTTGTATAGATGTTGCCTGCATGAAAGCTTACAGTCTATAAAGGCTAAACATCCTGGCAGCTTTTCACTAAAATGGAGATGAACATTTAATTTCATTAACTTAACTATGAATTGTGCGGGGACAAAGTTAGTTTCTCCTGCTAAAAACACTGTATTGACCCCTCATAAGGCATAACTAAATCATTAAATTTTGTAGAAATGTTAATCTCTCCTAAATTTACCTGTGTCTTTCCTTGAAGAAAGCAAGGGTTAAAATACATGTCTTGCATCTGACAAGTAAACCTGACTTGTATATTAATAGATACATGTGGGTTTACTCTTGACTAGTGTTGAGCGAACCTGAACCGCACTGTTCAGGTTCGTACCGAACATTACGGTTTTTGGACCCCGGACCCGAACACGGACATTTCACTGTATGTTCGGGTTGAAGTTCGGCGATTACATTTTATATAATGCTATGGGTTTTCTGTAAACCGAAAAAGAGTCCCCATTCATAAGAATAGGGACTCTATTTCGGTTTATAGAATATCAATAGCATTACATGTATTCCATAAACCGAAAGTCTATAAACCGAACGTCTTTCGGTTTATAGACTTTCGGTTTATGGAATACATGTAATGCTATTGGCTTTCTATAAACCGAAATAGAGTCCCTATTCTTATGAATGGGGACTCTATTTCGGTTTATAGAAAGCCAATAGCATGCAAAAACGAGGGGCTCTCTCTGCACTAGCAGAGAGAGACAGTCGCCGACCAGACCTGCTTATCATTAAAGCATGGCAGCTGCCGGTCAGAGGATAAACTGGTATGTATTTTAAAAGTACACACCAGTTTATCCTCAGATTAGGGACAACTAATTTTTCATTTGTTTTTTTTATATTAGAAGCACAAGTGAAAAATAAAATTTAGATAGTTTGACTCAAAACTAATTAAAAATCGCATGAATCCCATTTTGCATTTGCATGTGCAGTGCCATCTGGAGATTTTATGAGTTGTAGTTCAACAGCAGGCTGGAGAGTTCCAGTTCCAGGGCTAAAATTAGTAGTTGAAATAAAGCACATTTTTATTATAACACCACTTTTTAATAACTTTCTATGTTTATATTACTACAGGTTCCTTTTTCCAATTGCTCAAAGTCTTGCACCCCTGGACAATACAAAAAGCACTCTAGCATCAGTTGTTGCTATGAATGTATTCCATGCGCAGATGGGTACTTTTCTCCTATACCTGGTGGGTATTTCACTGAAAAAATGTTCTTTGTTAACAAAAAGTAATGTATGAAAAAGTAAAATTATGAAAAACTATGGAAAAACAAAGATTTTTTCAGTTTTTTCCGTTCCCAGAAAATTATGCACATTTTCGGAAAAAATAAATATTACCACACTTTACAGGTTCAAAGTTGCTTAAGGAACATACAAAAGTGTTATGTATACTTTAGTTATAAATCTACCAACAAGAGGAATAACATTATACGCTAGGAAGTAACTGTAACATTCTTTCTTCTCTTGTAACAATGGCAGAGGCAGAAATGCATCTTGCTTTTGTATTTGACAAATGGAGCTTCAGTTTACACCTTATGACTTGCTTGTCCTCCAGTGTAATTATCTGATACTGTAAAAATGTATTCCTTATAGTCCTTATATTACTTATATTATATTATGTAGCAATACATTAGGGGAGTACATATATGAACACCTTGTTTTTTCCAAAACTCTTTCCATTTGTTTTCGCGTCTGCTCAAATAAAACATCATCAGATTTGAGGAATATTTTTTCCTAGTTTAAATATTACAACTAGGGATACTTTATGGAATAACATAGAGAAGAGAGTTGTAATTCAGGGTAATATGTATAAATAACTGAAGATAGAGTAAAAAATAGAGATGGTATAGAAGGTCAGATAAGAGACTAGAGGACTGAAGAAAGGGCTGGGAATGGAGAAAAAAACAGAAGAAATATAGAAGAGAAGAAAGTGGAGAGATGGAAGAGAAAAGGAAGTGCAGACAGATGTCAATTATATACAAAAGGTAGAATGGAAGAAAGACATAAGGAGATTGGGTAGGGAAAATTATAGAAAGGAGAAAATAAGTGTAGGATTTGAGGTGGAACCCAGAAGAGAGCAAATGTATGGGTAAGACTACTCAAAACTCAGTATTACAGTTTGTATAACATGAGATAAGATATTATCAATATTATCTACCATTGTCATAAACATTCCCTTGATATGTCTTCTAGAAAGGCATGTGACTAACCTCATGAAAAAGTTTTCACACAATAGGACCCTTAGTAATGATAACTACAACTTGTGTAATGGTAGTTATCAGTTCATTTATTGTTAGACAGAGTCAATTTATGAAATCATTTTTTACACACACACACACACACACACACACACACACACACACACACACACACATACACACACACACACATATATATATATATATATATATATATATATATAATAACAAACATAATATTGAATGATGACATCTATTTTACAGATGATACTGAATGTGGAAAGTGTCCTCACTATCAGTGGTCCTACAATGGGAGCTCAAGATGTGAAAACAGAACCATCACGTGTTTCTACTGGAGTGACCCATTTGCAATCGTATTGGTGACTTTTGCAGGGTTTGGTTTCCTGCTTATAGTACTTATTGGAATTTTATTTTGTAAGTTTTCAGATACACCAGCAGTTAAAGCAGCAGGGGGCAATTATACCTATCTTATGATGATCTCTTTATTATCCAGTCTTGTAAGTATTGGGTTTTTCCTTGGGAAACCTAGTGATACTATCTGTAAGATCAGACAATCTCTCTATGGTACAAGTTTCACCCTTTGTGTTTCTTGCATACTGATCAAATCTTTACGCATTATTTTAGCGTTTGCATCTGCTGAGAGAGTCAAAAAGATAACGTATCACCCATTGATTATCATAATTTTCCTAATCAGCATCCAGATTTGTATTTGCATATCTTGGCTCATAATGAAAGGGCCTGTTTATAAAGAGAATTACATGACACCACAAAACATAATTCTGCAGTGTGATGAAGGATCTTACGTTTTCTTTGGCATCATGTTGGGATATATTGGAATTCTTGCACTGTCTTGCTTAATTTTAGCTTATAAAGGTAGGAAATTACCAGAGAAATACAATGAAGCCAAATGTATCACATTCAGCATGCTCATCTATATTTTTGTATGGATTGTCTTTATCCCAATCTACATGAATACCAGTGGGACATATCTCTCAGCTGTGCAAGTTGTTGCCATATTAGCATCAGTATACGGAGTGATTTCCTGTCACCTTTTACCAGCATCTTACATTATACTGTTTAAGAGAAACATCTGTAACAGAGAAAATTACCTTCAAAGTATCAGAGCATTTTATAGAAATAAACAAAGGATACTATCTATTTACCAAAACAAGTCACATCCACAAACTTCACCCATTGATTTTGGTCTGGACATTACTTGCTCAAAGTCAGGTCCACTACAACCAAAGAGATTAGCCACACTGATAAGAAGAAGACGTAAAAGCTTCTGATACTTATTAATTACTTTAAGTTACATGTTTTACAAACTTTTATTGAACAAATAAATATATTTAAAAAAAATGTGTATGGACATCATTGTTAGATATTAATAGAGTAATATATTAACTAGAAACCGGAGGCTAGGATTCATTTTATTTATGAAGTGGTTTTACTGGAAAGTGGAAGCATTTAGGAACAGCAGCAACTCAGCCACAAAGCGAAGACCAGTGGTATTGCTAGGGGCATGGCTACTGGGGCTGAAGCCCGGGATCTCTGTTCTATAGCCCCGAATGGAGACTCTGACCCCACCCCCTCATGCTCGGCCATGCCCCCTCTTGCTCAGCTCCTCCCCCTCAACCTTTAAATGAATAGCTGCCCTATTGGCAGCTCCTTGGCTCCTCCACCTGCAGATTTTCCCTCAGTGCTGCAACAGTCTGGGTCCTGAACTACTAGGTAAGCACAGTATATGTGCTGGGGAAAGACTATTTTATATAAAGAAATACTAAAACTTTACTGTTTATGTAAACTGAGTGTAAGTGAGTGTGTATGAGTGACAGAGTGAGTGTGTGTGAGTGGCAGTGTTTGAGTGGCAGAGTGTGTGTGTGAGTGGCAGAGTGTGTGTGTGTGAGTGGAAGAGTGTGAGTGAGTGTAAGCATGAGTTGCAGAGTTATGAGTGTGCATGTGTATGTGTGTGAGTGGAAGAGTATAAGTGTGTATGAGTGGCAGAGTGTAAGTATGTGTGAGTGGCAGAGTATAAGTGTGTGTGAGTGGCAGATTTTAAGTATGTGTGAGTGGCAGAGTGTACGTAAGTGTGTGTGTGAGTGAGTGTGGCAGAGTGTGAGTGTTTGGAAGAGTGTAAGAGTGTGTGAGTGTCAGAGTGTGTGAGAGTGTAAGTGTGAGCATCAGTGTTATGAGTGTGTGTGAGTGGCAGAGTGTAAGTGTGTGAGAGTGTAAGTATGAGTAGCAAAGTTATGAGTGTGTGTGCGTGTGAGTGAGTGTAAGCGTGAGTGGCAGAGTTATGAGTGTCCGTGTGTATGTGTGTGAGTGGCAGAGTGTAAGTGTGTGTGAGTGGCAGAGTGTGTGAAAGTGTAAGTATGAGCATCAGAGTTATGAGTGAGTGTGAATGGCAGAGTGTGAATCCCAATGAGATTACTAGAAGAAAATGTGATGAATTACTATTATTCATATTGAATGTGATAATCAAATGTGAAACAATGCTATCATCTCATATTATTTTTATTTTCACACTTTATTATCAAATGCAATATGAATAATAGTGATTCATCTTTATATATATAGTCTTTATTTTCATGACAATAAAAGGTCATACGCATGGCATTAAAAATCACATGTACCATTTTATAATATTAAAACCATACATTATGAATGAATGTGCTGATCATTATATTATGGGCTTTACTCATGAAAGAGAGAAGTGCAGGGAAGTGAGATGGGAATATCAAAATTAAGGCTAAAGTAGCAGAGTTGGGAAAATGTTCACATTCAGTTGAATTCCCATCTCAATTCCTTGCACTTCCCTCTTTTATGAGGTTGGTAGAAGGAGCATACCTCAGCCTATTCTCCCCAGGGTAGAAGGAGCATACCTTCATACCTCAGCCTATTCTCCCCAGGGTAGAAGGAGCATACCTTCATTCCTCAGCCTATTCTCCCCTGGGTAGAAGGAGCTCACCTTCATACCTCAGCCTATTCTCCCCAGGGTAGAAGGAGCATACCTTCATACCTCAGCCTATTCTCCCCTGGGTAGAAGGAGCACACCTTCATACCTCAACCTATTCTCCCCAGGGTAGAAGGAGCATACCTTCATACCTCAGCCTATTATCCCCTGGTTAGAAGGAGCACACCTTCATATCTCAGCCTATTCTCCCCAGGGTAGAAGGAGCATACCTTCATACCTCAGCCTATTCTCCCCAGGTTTTTAACCCCTTTTTATAAAAAAATAATAATAATTTATGTATAGATAGTGTGTGTGTGTGTGTGTGTGTGAGTTAGTTTACATGTGTGCCTGAGTGACTATCATGATGTGTGTGAGAGATGCAGGTTTACACACTTGTCCAAGTGGCAGAAAGTCTCTGTGGGAAAGGCCATCTGTGTGTATAAGGGTGTGTGTGTGTGTGTAATAAAATGTGTGAGTGTAAGGTCATCTATGTAAGGGTATCTGTGTGGTGGTGTGAAAGGGTGGGTATCTGTGTGTGTAAGGGTGTGTGTGTGTGATATCCCCTATATTAGGGCATATTATGAGACTGTTTTTCAACTTTTTTCTCCAAGTCTGGTAAATGTTGTTTGCAACATACACAACATTTTGAATGCTCAGTTATTTTGAAATCATGGGAATTTGTTCACATACAAGTGTGTGTAAGTGGGATTATGTGTCTCTGTGTGTAAGGGTGTGTGTATTTATGTGTGACTATGCAAGTGTGAATGTGTGTGTATGTGTGACTGCATGTGTATGTGTGTGTATTTGTGGTTGTGTATTTATGTGTATAAGTGTAACTTCGAATAATGTGAGTTTTTTGTGCTGTGAGTCTTATTGTGTAATGTGGTACAGTAATGTGCAGCACACGTGTGTGATGCACTCAAACACTGCACATTACGGTGAGTTTTATTGCTATGGGGTCTGTGATCCACTCACACACTGTACATTACTGTGAGTTTTATTGCTGTGGAGTCTGTGATACACTCACACATTGCACATTACTGTAGTTTTATTGCTGTGGAGTCAGTCACAGACAGACAGACACACACACACATACAGTCAGCCACAGACAGACACACACATACAGTTGGTCACAGGCAGACATACAGTCAGTCACACACACAGTCAGTCACAGACATACACACAGATATAGTCAGTCACAGACAGACACACACATATAGTCAGTCACAGACAGACACACAGATATAGTCAGTCATCGACAGACACATGTATAGTCAGACACACACACACATATGGCCAGTCACAGACAGACACAGACATACAGTCAGTCACAGACAGACACACACGTACAATCAGTGCCCTGCTGTTGTTTCTAGCCCTGCTGACCACACTCAGCGCTCGGACACCATAGTGTGGTGCATGTGGGGGCAGAGCAGAAAGACTGTGCAGTCTCTGCACACACTGCTCCCTCACACTCCACTTGATAAATAAATAAATAAAATGATCCCAGTGGCAAGGGCACCATGCAGGGACAACAATAACCGGGTGCGAGGCATAATTTCCTGGTGCCCAGGATTTGTTGAGCCCTGATATATACCCATATATACCTATTGTTTATTGGCATCAAATATATAATTCTGTATGCCCACCTAAGCATGCGACCAGAGAACCATTATTATGAATCAGAAAAGACCCCTCACTAGCTGTCTGGATACGTAAATAGGAAGTAGCAAGAAAAACTGGGCAATATTCACCCACTATGGTACCTATCTTAACACCACCCCTTTATCCTCCTGATCGGTTTTAGACCTGTCCATGCTCACCTGCACCCCCGATGATGCCAACATAATATCCCGTACTGGAGAGTCGCATGAGATTGTGCCTGGGAGATACCAACTCGCCTGCCCTCATTGCTCCAAAAAAGGCCATGAAAATGACACCTGGAACAAGAATGTCTCAAACGGGGGGTGTCAAAAAGACCAGAGCTGACCCTGGATCCTCAATAGCAATTCTACCGAAATAGGTCGGCAAACATCCGGGGCCCTGGTATGCCTTTAACCTTTTAGGATGTGCCAAATGGCGAATTCATTAGAGACATCACGCCACCTGGCCATCTGAAACAGAAACACGCTCAGCGGTGGTGTAGGATGCCCCGCTTTTCCATAAACCAGTCAAATTTGACAGTGTTGTGCACAGCCTCGCCTGCTCGTTACCCACCCACATTCGGCATATTCCAATCCCATCCACCTCCGCCATACCTCGCTGTATGCCCTGAAGAAACAAGGAGCCAAGGACCCTGCAATCATTCTTAGCAGTACTCGGAAGAGTTCTGCTAAGTGTGGAGGGAATGGAGTGCCCGTCTCCGCCGCCTCCAGAGCCGCCGCTTGAAAACAGTCCAACTGCAAACGAGACAGGGCATATGCAATTGTGTTTCTCTCTCCCGGGACATGCCGAGCACTAACCCAAATGTTGTGCTGCAAGCACCTGGGAGCCAGATGTTGTAAAAGGGTTAACACTGATGGAGAGGAGGAGGTGGAATGGGAAATGAAGTGGACAACACTCATGTTATCTGTGTGGAATATCACCCTCCTGTTAGCCAGCCGAGGTCCCCAGAGTTCCACTGATAATATGATTGGGAAGAACTTCAGGAAGGTGAAACCTGCCAGCTGCTAGGCCACCTCACGAGCACCATTCACCTTGAAAATAAGCACTCAGGCCTAAAGACCCCGAATCATCTGTTGAAAACCTCTCGGTCCTGCCAACACATTCTACCGTTCTAGGAATCCAGGAAGGCCAACCAAATACAGAAATCCTCTTTCACCTGCAGGGTGATGTGGACATGGTGGTCCGGAGACTTAGCCGATCTAAAAGACAAAGACAATCATCTAGAAAAGGCCCTGCCCATCGGCATGACCCAGCTGGCAAAAAACAAATGTCCCAAAAGAGAGTGTAAATGTTTTAGCTGAACCTTACTGGACACCTTAACCCTAAGAAATTTTGAGCGTAGAGCATTCAACTTTTCTTGAGGGAGCCTAAAACCCCTCTCATGAGTGTTAATCTCTATATCCAAAAATGAGAGCACTGATGCCAGGCCCTGATTCCACCAGAAGAGGAGGTAAAATGGCGCGAATGGCGCAGGTGGCCACCATCACCATCTTGATCCGAAGAGGAGCTGAAACCAGAATGACACTGGGTAAGTTCTCCATCTGCCAGAGGGAGTGAGAGGGTATGCTGAGGCGACTGGGGATCGCCCATAGGTTCCATTTGGTGTCTTCTGTTCCAAACTGCTGACTTTTTAACCCCCAGCTGTGTCATAAAATCCATGTTGTCAGAGTCAGCCACAGGCTGTGCCTGGACCCTGTCCAACAACTCCATCAAGAAGCCAATTGTTGAACCCTATCCAGTACTTCTTGCAATGAAGGAGTTTCTGCCATGTGAAAACAAGCACTGTGTCTTGTAGGTGTTTAATAGCTGTACCAAAACTGCTTCATTCTTAATTTCTCTTTTTTTATTGTTATTTTTAAGACAAAGACGATTACTGAGAAATCAGGAACATAGAAAACAGAGGTGTGCCTGAAACTTGGCAGTCTCACAAGATGGAGGTATACCGATAACACACCCTTGTATATAACTTTAGAACACCATGTAACTTATTCTAACATGTGACTAAAACACCAAATGGAACTTCTGGGGTTGCCAGTCATGCCCTCCCCTTCCCAAGGTGGTCCAGGGAGGTTACTTTACTGTACCACTACAATAGCTTTGTAATTGTAATTCTAATTCGCTTTACTACCCTTACTTTCTCTTGTAAGCTGTACTGCCTGCCTGAACCTGAACACCTCTGTCTAAATTGTTCAGCTTTTTCTATAGATATTGTAGATCTATATATAACTGCATGTCTCTTAAGATTGTGTACAACAGGTGCAGAGCAGAATTTAGCAAACCTATGGCACTCCAGTGGATAGCTGTTTATTTCCTAATGCCCAAGTAAACTAGAAACTTTATGGGCATCACAGGAAATAGTGAGCACAACAGCAACAGCCTTTTTCAAAAAAGAGGGGTGTATTGGCTAGCAATGCTACTTTACAAGGTTGATTATATCCTGGCTTGGACTTGTTCAAAATGGGACCTATTTCTGAATACTGGCGATAATTAGGTCAGGGGCCCACTTCTATAAACTTTGCTCAGACCCTAAAAGAGGCACTGACTAAGCAGCCTCTCAAATATCACTGTGCTATGGGAATAAATGAGCAGGGCCGGTGCAAGGATTTTCGTCTACACAGGCGAAGGTGCATTTTGGTGCCCCCCTGCTCTGATCCGCCACGCCTCCCACACCATTAAGCCTCCTTACATTATATATATATATATATATATATATATATATATATATATATATATATATGTGAATAATGTATAGTGTAGAAAATAAATACATCTAAATATTCAACTCGCATGCTCTAAATGTGTCACACATTGAAACCCTTAAACACAAAGACACCCTTGCAGTCACACACACAGACACCCTTACCAGTTACACACACATAGTTACACCAATTCACACATAACCTGAGACACACTATTTTGCCACTCAATATGCCAGTATTTAGCCCAGGGGTCCTTAAACTTTTTAAACAGGGGGCCAGTTCACAGTCCCTCAGACCGTTGGAGGGCCGGACTATAGTAAAAACAAAAACTATGAACAAATTCCTATGCACACTGAATATATCTTATTTTGAAGTGAAGAAACAAAATGGGAACAAATACAATATTTAAAGTGAAGTAAAGTTAAATCAACAAACTTACCAGTATTTCAATGGGAATATTATGCCAGTCAGAGCCCAGTAATATTATGCCAGTCAGATGCCCAGGAACATTATGCCAGTCAGAGCCCAGTAATATTATGCCAGTCAGAGCCCAGGAATATTATGCCATTCAGATGCCCAGGAATATTATGCCATTCAGATGCCCAGGAATATTATGCCAGTCAGATGCCCAGGAACAATATGCCAGTCAGAGCCCAGTAATATTATGCCAGTCAGATGCCCAGGAATATTATGCCAGTCAGAGCCCAGTAATATTATGCCAGTCAGATGCCCAGGAATATTATGCCAGTCAGAGCCCAGTAATATTGTGCCAGTCAGATGCCCAGGAACATTATGCCAGTCAGAGCCCAGTAATGTTATGCCAGTCAGAGCCCAGGAATATTATGCCATTAAGATGCCCAGGAATATTATGCCAGTCAGATGCCCAGGAATATGCCAGTCAGATGCCCAGGAATATTATGCCATTCAGATGCCCAGGAATATGCCATTCAGATGCCCAGGAATATTATGCCATTCAGATGCCCAGGAATATGCCATTCAGATGCCCAGGAACATTATGCCAGTCAGAGCCCAGGAATAGTGTGCCAGTCAGATGCCCAGGAATATTATGCCATTCAGATGCCCAGGAATATTATGCCAGTCAGATGCCCAGGAATATTATGCCAGTCAGAGCCCAAGAGAATTATGCCAGTCAGAGCCCAAGAATATTATGCCAGTCAGATGCCCAGGAAAATTATGCCATTAAGAAGCCCAGGAATATTATGCCAGTCAGATGCCCAGTAATATTATGCCATTCAGATGCCCAGGAATATTATGCCATTCAGAGCACAGTAATATTATGCCTTTCAGATGCCCAGGAATATTATGCCATTCAGAGCCCAGTAATATTATGCCAGTCAGAGCCCAGGAATAGTGTGCCAGTCAGATTCCCAGGAATATTATGCCATTCAGATGCCCAGGAATATTATGCCAGTCAGATGCCCAGGAATATTATGCCAGTCAGAGCCCAGGAATATTATGCCATTCAGATGCCCAGGAATATTATGCCAGTCAGATGCCCAGGAATATTATGCCAGTCAGAGCCAGGTAATATTATGCCATTCAGCTGCCCAGGAATATTATGCCATTCAGATGCCCAGGAATATTATGCCAGTCAGATGCCCAGGAATATTATGCCAGTCAGAGCCCAAGAGAATTATGCCAGTCAGAGCCCAAGAATATTATGCCAGTCAGATGCCCAGGAAAATTATGCCATTCAGAAGCCCAGGAATATTATGCCAGTCAGATGCCCAGTAATATTATGCCATTCAGATGCCCAGGAATATTATGCCATTCAGAGCCCAGTAATATTGTGCCATTCAGATGCCCAGGAATATTATGCCATTCAGAGCCCAGTAATATTATGCCAGTCAGAGCCCAGGAATATTATGCCATTCAGATGCCCAGGAATATTATGCCAGTCAGATGCCCAGGAACATTATGCCAGTCAGAGCCCAGTAATATTATGCCAGTCAGAGCCCAGGAATAGTGTGCCAGTCAGATGCCCAGGAATATTATGCCAGTCAGATGCCCAGGAATATTATGCCAGTCAGAGCCCAAGAGAATTATGCCAGTCAGAGCCCAAGAATATTATGCCAGTCAGATGCCCAGGAAAATTATGCCATTCAGAAGCCCAGGAATATTATGCCAGTCAGATGCCCAGTAATATTATGCCATTCAGATGCCCAGGAATATTATGCCAGTCAGATGCCCAGTAATATTATGCCATTCAGATGCCCAGGAATATTATGCCATTCAGAGCCCAGTAATATTATGACTTTCAGATGCCCAGGAATATTATGCCATTCAGAGCCCAGTAATATTATGCCAGTCAGAGCCCAGGAATAGTGTGCCAGTCAGATTCCCAGGAATATTATGCCATTCAGATGCCCAGGAATATTATGCCAGTCAGATGCCCAGGAATATTATGCCAGTCAGAGCCCAGGAATATTATGCCATTCAGATGCCCAGGAATATTATGCCAGTCAGATGCCCAGGAATATTATGCCAGTCAGAGCCAGGTAATATTATGCCATTCAGCTGCCCAGGAATATTATGCCATTCAGATGCCCAGGAATATTATGCCAGTCAGATGCCCAGGAATATTATGCCAGTCAGAGCCCAAGAGAATTATGCCAGTCAGAGCCCAAGAATATTATGCCAGTCAGATGCCCAGGAAAATTATGCCATTCAGAAGCCCAGGAATATTATGCCAGTCAGATGCCCAGTAATATTATGCCATTCAGATGCCCAGGAATATTATGCCATTCAGAGCCCAGTAATATTGTGCCATTCAGATGCCCAGGAATATTATGCCATTCAGAGCCCAGTAATATTATGCCATTCAGAGCCCAGTAATATTATGCCATTCAGAGCCCAGTAATATTATGCCAGTCAGAGCCCAGGAATCGTGTGCCAGTCAGATTCCCAGGAATATTATGCCATTCAGATGCCCAGGAATATTATGCCAGTCAGATGCCCAGGAATATTATGCCAGTCAGAGCCAGGTAATATTATGCCATTCAGATGCCCAGGAATATTATGCCATTCAGATGCCCAGGAATATTATGCCAGTCAGATGCCCAGTAATATTATGCCAGTCAGATTCCCAGGAATATTATGCCACTCGGAGCCCAGTAATATTATGCCAGTCAGAGCCCAGTAATATTATGCCAGTCAGATTCCCAGGAATATTATACCAGTCAGATGCCCAGGAATATTATGCCAGTCAGATGCCCAGGAATATTATGACAGTCAGATGCCCAGGAATATTATGCCATTCAGATGCCCAGGAATATTATGCCAGTCAGATGCCCAGGAATATTATGCCAGTCAGAGCCCAAGAGAATTATGCCAGTCAGAGCCCAAGAATATTATGCCATTCAGAGCCCAGTAATATTATGCCTCTCAGATGCCCAGTAATATTATGCCAGTCAGATGCCCAGTAATATTATGTCTCTCAGATGCCCAGTAATATTATGTCTCTCAGATGCCCAGTAATATTATGTCTCTCAGATGCCCAGTAATATTATGTCTCTCAGATGCCCAGTAATATTATGTCTCTCAGATGCCCAGTAATATTATGCCTCTCAGATGCCCAGTAATATTATGTCTCTCAGATGCCCAGTAATATTATGTCTCTCAGATGCCCAGTAATATTATGTCTCTCAGATGCCCAGGAACTACCCTCCTCCCCATCACTTACCTGGTAGCTGCTGCTCCGTGTCCCTGGACGGAAACCTCCTCCCTGCAGAGAAAAGCCCGCCAAACGGCCGAAATCTCGCATCTCGCGAGAATTGGACTTAGAAAAAAAAAAAAAAATTTTTTATCACGGCGGCTCAAATCCAGATCCGCCACTGCAGGAGCAAAGGGAACGGCGTTCCTGCCATGAAAAAAGTGCAGGAACGCCGTTCCCACGCGTTCCTGCAGGACTCGAGCCCTGGAGGTAAGTACTTGGGTCTGGGGAAGCGGGCGATTTTCCCGCCCCCCCATTGGTGCGCCCTAAGGCAGCCGCCTGTGCTGCCTTACGGTAGCGCCGGCCCTGTAAATGAGTGTTGTGACACTCTAGCTTTTTACGCAAACTCTAGTGACACTGCTGCTGCACGGTGATCCTTTCTCATAGCTCCCAACCTTTCCCCCAGGCAACGCAGAACAGTGTGGGTGTGGCTTGGGAGGGGACATGTCAATGCTAACTCACATGCACAGCATTCATGCCCTTAGAAGCCATCACAGCCATGCCTACTAATGGCATGGCTGTGATTGGCCAGTGCAGCATGTGACCCAGCCTCTATATATAAGCTGGAGTCACGTACACGCACATCACATGAGCTCTTATTAGTGTAGGGAGAGGATGCTGCAGCTGTGAGGGACAGATAAAAAAAAATTCTGGTGTTGAATCTGCAAACTACAGCGATTATTCAAACTACAGCGATTATTCAAATTACAGTGATTATTTTAGTGGGTGCTATACTACATATTTGTACCCTGCCCTGAGCCCAGTGCCACAGAGAGTGCAGTGCACTTGCAACTGCATCTGTGCCAGGCACATGGCTTTAATCCTGTTCTGTTAGCTCAGTGGGCAACATCTAGACATTTTTAAATACTGCAATTTGTTGGTGTTGAATATTACATTTGCGTCCTGCACTTCATATCTGAGAGTCAAATAGAACAGTCAAATACTGTGCTTACAGCGCACATTGAAAAATTCTAATAGTTTTGGGTGCTAAATAGTACATTTGCGTCTTGCGGTGCACTTCATATCTGAGAGTCAAATAGAACAGTCCAATACTGTGCTTACAGCGCACTTTGAAAAATTCTAATTGTTTTGGGTGCTAAATAGTACATTTGCGTCTTGTGGTGCACTTCATATCGGAGAGTCAAATAGAACAGTGAAATACTGTGGTTACAGTGCACTTTGATAAATTCTAATTGTTTTGGGTGCTAAATAGTACATTTGCGTCTTGCGGTGCACTTCATTTCTGAGAGTCAAATAGAACAGTCCAATACTGTTCAGACAAGCTCACGACAAGCTCACATTTATTAAGATGAACCAGGCATGGATCCCACCAGACTTCTCTGTACCTTGTGCAGAATAAACATTTATACCGGCCTCACCCAGTAATTGTTATACTCAAGTGCACTTATTCTTTGTTTTCTGTTGTTATATGTCCCAATATTTTGGGGGCTACCCCAATTTAAAAAAAACAAAAACAAATAAAAAACAGTGTTGGCCACCTCCTCCTCCTCCTCCAGCGCCGCTTCCACCTACACCGCCACAGTCACCGCCTCCTCAACCTATGGGTCACTTAGTATAAACTGAAAGAGAATACCCTGCACTCCAACCCTCTCTCAAATGGATAATTCTGTTGATCCTCCTGGCAGCCATGCTTTAGATTTAGATTTATGTTCTTCCAAAGCTAAAATCAAAGATTCCATCTAGTGCTATTTTATGGCTCAGCTGTATTTGTAATTTGTATGTATTTTATGTTATTTTAAGTTATTTCCCTATCCACATTTGCTTGCAGGGCACTTGTCCTACTCTTTTTACTACATATTTTACTTCATTTTGCAGCCCTCTAGCCCTTTCCAGGACTTTTTTAGAGGCATTTTAGTGACCAAAAGTTTGTGTCCCCATTGACTTTAATGGTGTTCGGGTTCAGGGTCAAGTTCGGGGTCAAGTTCGAGCACGGACCCGGACATTTTTTCGAAGTTCGGCCGAACCTGCCGAACCCGAACATCCAGGTGTCCGCTCAACTCTAGTCAATATTAATCAAAAAGTAGGTTACTGTCTAAAAAACTAGCCGTTTTAGGAGTGATAAAAGAGTAATATCTGAACAGACATATCAAACATATTAAACATTTTATGAAAAGATTGTATTGACAAACACAAATAGTTTTGCTTTTGAAACACCTACTCTTTTTTACTAAATAATTTCTTAATCTAAGTGATGACATACAAAAATATGTGATACCCCTATAGCTTCCATTTTCAGGAAAATATGAATTATTATTTGCTACTTTTTAATAATAAAAGTCTATTTCTGAAATACTCCTAACTGATTTTACTAACCATTTTGACACAAGTAACATGTTTCTAGGATTTATTGTTATTTTTTTTTATTACTGGACTTATTTTTAATTCTTATTTTTCAATGCATTTAGACATCAGCTACTCTATGATTATTTTTTATTATCGATTCAACCACGAAGCACAGACTGTGTCATTGGTTTAACCATGCAGCTCCAGATATGGAACACATAATAAACAAACATCACTTTGAGTCACACAATCAGACATGATTGTTTCAGTCTGTTAATCATTAAAGAGCTTGATCTGACCACCACCATTTTTTTATCCTTCTGAGACAACAGATAATCCAATTCATTGCTGCAACGTCACATCCAAAGTAATTAACTCTGCCCCTAAGTGACTTTTTTATCAAAATAAAAGCACCTGGGATGCTAGGCACCAACATGTTGATGATCAACTACCTTTCGTTTGATAGCAGATCTATGCCAACAAAAGGGTGTGTTTATAGACTATCTTTAAAATAGCAAGTGATTTCAAATCATTTAGAATCGCATGGTCCAGCTAGAAGGTAATTATTCTATAACTCTTCGGACCTCTTATAAGACCGTTGCAATATAACCCACAATATTCCTATGCCCTATTTTACCTCTTTCTGAAATTATATTGCATTTAAAGGTGACCAATTATCTTTCATTATGTGTCATATTTTGGAAATTAGATTTTTTTTTTTTTTTTAAATGTACCACCTGCGCAATAACTTTGGACTAAATGATCAACAGTACATCCCGGATTATATTTAATATTTATATATAAATATATATATTTCATGGTCGTTTGGGAATCACATACAATGCCAATTGAGAGATTTTCTGAGACCCAGGAGAGTGATTATCCTTTTCAAAATGGAGAACCCTGCCAAAAAGTATCTTCCATAGAGGACTGTTTTGGAACTGTGGTGGGGAAGAATTTACTTTCATATTCACAAGAAGATCTCAGCATGGATGGACCTGAAGATATAATGCTGACACCAGAGGAAGAAGAATCAGTAGGCCTAGGGATAAAAACAGGTTAGTAACATAACGGTTGTGTGGTTATTAAGGTGTTCTTATATATGTGCTATAGTGAACCAAAGAGTTAAATAAATGAGTTGAATCTATGTGATAAGCATAGAATAATTAAAATATTATTAATGTGAATTGTAGACTAAATCTATTTATTTTTTACTGATTTTTAAATTGGTGTAATTTTAAGTTTTTGATAGAATTTAAGTATATTAATTCAAAGCTCATAGGCGATATCTTGTGTCATTGTCTTTATTACGGAGACAGTTTTGTGATGTATATTTTTTTTTACTTCTATGTCAGAGATGCATCTCTCCAATGAAACATTTTCATCAGAAGATGAGGACTTAGATATTATTTACAATAAAAATACCTCTCTAGGAAATAAGATATCTCAGAAGAAATCTATCACGCAGATCATTAAGGATAAAAAGAAACAAACACAACTCACTTTACAGTGGTAAGTACATTACAGTTCTACAACACATGATTGAAATGAATTAACAAGATTAGCACAGTGCTGGGATTGATACATAATGGAGACTTTAAATAGCTTGCTATCACTTTGTAGTTGTTCAAGTAATGGCCATGTGATTTGTAAGGTACAATAAGAATAGTATTGCTATATCCAAAGGTAAATATTGAGCATTTTCTAAACCATAATTATAGTCTGATTCAATCCTCACCTTTAGCAAAAAAAAAAGTAATTTTAAGTAGTAACCTTTCACATATTGGCACATAGATATATATAAATATTTACATACATGTCTAATGGTAGAAAATATGTTGAAAGATCTTCATTTTTTGAAACTTGCGTATGTCAAAGATATTGGACGGAAAAGGATAAATAAATATGTTTGTCTTGCTCACCTCTAAAAAATGGATCTAATAAAGAATACATGTTAATTATAATAATTATTATAAAACAATCCTAAATACAGTTTAAATAATGCAAGTAAAATAATATTGTAAAAATACCTTTAATTTGGTTTAATCAATTTGATTTGGTTTAGTTTGGTTTAATCAGTAAATGTATCAAGAATAAATTAAATGCGATTTTTTTTGATAAATAATAGCATATATAAAAAAAATATGAGTTGTGGGCACCAATCATATATTTTTTAATCATTTTCTGTGGATGTGGTCTATGCAAATGGGTGTAATAGATAAATAAAACACCTGTTTTAGCTTGATTTACATCTTAACAAAAAACATTTAAAAAAAATAGTTTTTAACACATTAATATAATGAACATAGCAGCAAGCAGAATCTACTTATTTAGCTAATGTCTGGCCTGATCTGAGCACAGATTTTGTTTAGACTGTTTGTTGATACAATCCTTGTTTACAATTACACCACTAGAAACTGAAATCTTTTACAAATCCATCAGACCCTTGACATGACATAGCAGCTTGTCTTTCTTTACTATTGCCAGAATAAATGTTTAACCTGGGCAGACTACCTAACTGTTAATAAATATTTAAAGGAGTAAAGAAAAGGAAAAAGAAAAGCATTCTTATTATTTTGCATACAAAAAAAGAGACCTATTCAAAATATAATGGAAGTATTTCTTTTATTTGGTTACTGAAAACTATAAAAATAATAGGAAAATGTAATAAGAAAATATATTAAATCTAGTATAATAAAATGTACGGTATAAATTAATAAAAAAGAAAAATAAGAAAAAGGAATAATACTCAGTAAATAAAAACAAAATAAACCATATACTTTTTTTTTTATTGTTTTTAATGTTATTGCTTTTGGTTTACAGGCTAGAAGAGAACTATATTGTGTGTGAAGGAGTGTGTTTGCCCAGATGTATATTGTATGCACATTATTTAGACTTCTGCAGGAAGGAGAAACTGGAACCAGCCTGTGCAGCAACCTTTGGAAAGGTATGTTTTTTTTCTAATTGTCTCTTTAACAAAGATTAGGAAGAAAAACATCAAATTCAATTTCACTACAGGTATGTCGAAAATTATTACTTTGTATTGTACAAAGCTTAATAGATATGTTTTCACTGCAAGAGCTCTATGGATGTGTTCTGTCTATGTTTCAAAACATAATGACCAGGTACATATAATAATCTCAAAATATATGTTGTCACAAATTTTTGGTAGAATACAGTACCAAAAATAAGGGTTATACATTTCATATCTGAACATACCGTTATTCTGGCACCATATACTAGATTTTAATATATACCTAGTCATTATGTTTTTTCTTAAATATCTTGAAATGTTTGCTTTTATTATTTTATAATGTTGTGTTTGAAAGATGTAATGTAAACAGTGGTGTAGGATTGATGATTAAAATAACATACACAAAATTAGTAAAAGTCGTTTTTTGGCTATGTTAAGATGAAGTAGCATTGGTGGATATTTAATGAATGAATAAGTAATGTATCTTTGACACTGAATATCACAGATTGTAACAGAAAAGCATGCGGTAACAACCAGTGATAAGTCATACATTGAATATCCATATTATTATTAATACCATCACTTTTCTTAAAAGCCCTTTGCAATATATTTATTTAAATTGCTAATTCTAAATGTTTACATGGAAGGAAAGTATCTCATTAAAGTTGATGTAAACATTACACGTGGTGTTTTTTAATATTCTAACATTATATTAAGTAGGATGGTTTGCTTTGTGGCATAACGCAACTGTGTGCAGTTATAGAAAGTTTTTAAAAATACCCTAAGTTAAAGTTACTTTTATAAAGGAAATGCAATTTGCAAAGGATAACTTGGCAGAAAATGTCAACTTAACTAAGCTTATGTTTAATTGAAAGATTGGATCATGTAGACATTTGTCATGCAATTATTTTAATGAAAGAATATTTGTAATGTACCTTACGGAGCCTTCTTTGCTCGGTGCTGCAGACATGTTGTTCAGAATCTTGGGTGAGGTTTTCTTTTAGCATGGAGAAGATGGAGAAGAGCTGGTCCACGATTCTGAACAACATTTATGTCCCATGATGGAGCTCTTCACAGCAGATACAACTCAATAAGGTTCTTTGTTTTATTCTTCCATTAAAGCATTTCTATTTAAAACATGTACATTTGTTTGGTGCAGTCATTCATTTGTTTGCCTACAGTTATCCATTAAGAAGTCACTGTAATTTTCAGAAACAAACACACACTTTTTAAAGGGCGTCTGTCACCTAACCATGGTTTGTACTGTGAATATAGAGAATAAAAAAATGATTGAAAATGATCTATACATTGTGTTAGCAAAACTGGAAGAAAATGCATAAATTAGAAGAAAAATGTGTCTGTGCAATCTCCTGCATATGACATCACCTGTGGCTTAATATGCAAATTACACAGTTCATTTGCATCTCAAACCACAGGTGATATCTTAAGCAGGAGATTGCACAGACATATTTTTTTCTCCTAATTTAGGCATATTTTCTTCTCTACACTGGCAGCAATAACATTGTTTAGGTGATGCAATCCCTTCAAGTTATAAACTGTTCACTTTGGTCAGGAATAGCCTTTTGCTGGTTTGAGATAGAAAGCAATGCTGTTTGATTGCAAAGACTATGAGAAAATATTATCATAACAAAGTTATAAAAAGGATGCTTTTTATGTGCTTGTCTGTTGATCATGTAGAGTGGGAAAACTTTGGGGGCTATTCACTAAAAGGTGACTTGATCATTTCATCTCACCAACTTTGCAATACATTTTTCTGGAGAAGTTACTAACCCTGGCAGATATTATTGTGCTGCAGTAATTGCTAAAACCCACTGATGTGAACATTGTGTATTTGTTCTGACTGATCAGGTGACCATGCCTCCCAGCTGTCAATCCTGCAGTACCAATCTCATTCTCAGGGTCTGGAACAGCATTGTGCACATGTGCAGTAGTAGAAGGAGTATTCACACATAACACCCTATATATGAAAAAAAGTGTTGAGGATAAATGATGACAGATCTGTTTCTTTTGCTTTATGTTACATGATACAGTACTTATTTAGACATATTTTTTGAACACCATAGCTGCCCCTTTAAAACAGAGACTTGGCTAAACATCAGAGCCTGAACATCCAGTCTATTCTTTTCATTATCATTAGTCTCTACTTCATCAGTTTTAGAAGAAGCTGTGAGGTAGGAGTGAAGTTACAGAAGATGGATTCAGGTGAAAGCATCATCTGAAGCCAAATGACCTGAGCCCACTTTCACCCATCTACCTGTCAATAACTGAAATAATATGTCTTCCTACTTCACTTTTTTCTACTCTTAGTATGTCAGTGAACAGAATACTAACCCATTTCTTTCTAATACCCTAAAGTACTATCCATTAATCTCAAATTGTGGACAAGTAGCGGTTAATAGAAATTTTGTTGGCATTAATGCTGGGATTACCAAGCAGACCTGCTGCTTCAATGCGAGAACTACTCCATAGCCTATATTCCTTTGCAAGCAAATTGGAATGACTTTCTAATTAATTGTTACAAAGGGTCAGTGCTGTATTTACCGCGAGGCATCCTAGGCGGATGCCTAGGGCGGCAAATTTTGGGGGGCGCCCCACAGCACTGAAAAAAAAAAAAAAATTTTTAAAAAAGACCGCGCTTGCAGGCAGAGACGGAGGTGAGAGGGGATCGGAAGATCCCCCCTCACCATCGCTCTGACTGCCAGGCTGCACGGGGAGACGAACAGGCAGCACAGAGAAACCTCCGTGCTGCCTGTTCGGCTCCCCGTGCAGTGTGCCGACACGGAAGTGCCGACAGTCATGTGACGGGCGCGCTGACGTCATACGCGCGCCCAGTCACATGACCTGTCGGCACAATCGCCGGGAAGCCGAACAGGCAGCATGGAGGGACCATGCTGCCTGCCACTAGCCACCAGGGAAAGGTAAGTGCTGATGGGAGTCAGTGTGTGTGTGTGTGTGTGTGTGTGTGTGTGTGTGTGTGTGTGACTGAGTGTGATGGGAGTCAGAGTGTGTGTGATGGGAGACAGTGTGTGTGACTGAGTGTGATGGGAGTCGGAGTGTGTGACTGAGTGTGATGGGAGTAGGAGTGTGTGATTGAGTGTGATGGGAGTAGGAGTGTGTGACTGAGTATGATGGGAGTGTGTGTGTGATGGGAGTATGAGCTTGATGTGAGTCTGAATGATGGGGCATGTCTTAGGTGTGTAACGTCGGTGTGCATCTTGGGTAGGGGGGTGCCCGGATTTTGTCTGCCTAGGGCAGCACAAAATCAAGATACACCACTGCAAAGGGTAACATCATAGGTTAGGTTATCATCATTAAAGTGCTTTGAACTTCAGTCATGATCTCTGAAGGCAAATATATAAACTAAGCTAAAAATGAGTTTCAGCTTTTGACATCACACTTTTGACTTGATATACTTTGTATTGAATATGTGTCATTTGCATATAAGGCCATAAGATAATGTCATAAACCAGAGATAGTGAGGGCACATGTAAAACTAATTTTTAATCTGTGCATTTGCTTGCAGTTCTGTTAACACTCCATTATTATTGTAATTTAATAATGTAATGATAAGAATTACATACTGATAAAGATCTATGCTTTTATTTTAGACAATTCGACAAAAATTCCCACTTCTGACCACAAGGAGACTTGGCACCAGAGGACATTCAAAGTAAGAAAAAATGTCTGCAGCTTTTAAATCTAAGGGTTGATTCCAAATCAGAAAGATCAAAATCTGAAAATAATTGGTGTAATGAATGAAAGGTTTAGTTTAAATGCTTTGGTGCTGAACATGCCCTCATAATTAGATATGTAAGAGTAAGTAAATGTAAGGACTCTGTAGTATCACCCCACTCAGCCTTTGGTAGGCTATTTCCACTTGGTTAGTCCTTTAACCCCTTAACGCATATAGACGTATATATACGTCCTGAAAATCATGGTCCTTTAGGCTGCTTCGGATCCGAGAGTGCTTTTGTTCCACCACCCCTCGTGCGCCATACGTTCACCACAAATGTGATCGTATGCACTTTACACACATAGGCAGTGAAAGCTGATCAAGCTGATTAAATTGTTGCAATGATGGCTCGATCGAGGCATCATGCAACACCTTCTGTGCCTCTCTGGTCACCGTGATCACCCGAGGGTAGGTGCTGTATTGGCGTGCTAATACACCGTGCCCAGCACAGAGTGACGGAAGAGAGAAAACAAAAATCTCTTCCGTCGCTCTGAAACCATTGCTTGACTGCCCCTAGAGGCAGTTAGCAATATTACAGTTAGAGAAATAAATAAATGGAAAAAGCTAACCCTTGATCTACTAAACCTAGATCTAGGGTTAGGGTCATAATTATGGTTATAATTAGAGTTACAGGGGGGTGTGGGGGAGTACAAGGGTTAGATTAAGGGGTGGGGGTAGATTAAAGGTTAGGGTAGATTTAGAGTTGGGTATACTTAGGGTTGGGGGTTAAAAGGTCACTTTTCAGAAGAAAATGGTTAGAAAACAAAAAAAACACTAATATTGTTTATTGCCCTATTACTTGAAATAAAACATAGACACACATGGAAACATTGGTATTTCTAAACTCAGGATAAATAGTAGAAATATATAGATGTGTTATTTTTTACCATTTGTAATTGTTTAAAAAAAAATAGGGTCAAAGTTATAAAAAGTGTTTTTGATGGCATATTTTCATCATATTTTAAATGTTTTTATTAGTAAATTATATCATATGATGAAAATAATAGTATCAAATGAAAGCCCTATCCGTCCTTTAAAAATTGATATATAATTTGTGTTTGTGGACTGAACACAAAGAAAGAAATTCACAGTTCAGTAAACATATGACAAAAATAATGGAATTCCGGTCTTCAAGGCACATCAAATGCAGCATAGCACTCGGTTACTACGGGGATGCAGGAACTGTATCACCTGAGCAATGTTTTTACTGCAAATTTAGAGCATAAGAAATGATTGAAAATTATCTATAAATTGTATTTGCAAAGTTGCAAGTAGTTTGTTGAGTCTCCTTTTTATGGCATCACCTGTGCATGAGATACAACAATTAATTGCCAAGATATCTTTTATTTGAATAAGCAAAAGTTAAAAACTGTGTGCCTCTATTCTGGAGCAAACATAACATGTATCTTTGCACGAGGATTTGCTCAGAGCTCTGCCTCTAAGCTAAGTCACAGCTTGCTTGAAGCTGGGGCGCTCAGCTCAAAAGAGTGGTATTCTGATCATAGTTATGATCCCCTCTGTTGGTGGTATGTGAACATGGAAGACTCTCACATTCTAGCAGTGAAAGATGGTTGGTGACAGCAGGATCCTTCCCATGGAAACATCATGTCTGCCAGTCAAAGAACAAACTGGCATGTACCTTAAAAAGTGCTCGCCAGTTTATCCTCCTACTAGGGACACTCATATTTCCACAAGTGAACAAAAAAGTGCTATTGCTTTAACTTTTGCTTTTGGTCACCGTTTGCCGCTGATGGTATTTGTAAAATGTATTTGTTTTATTACAAGTCTTGCTGTAATGATACAAATCAGTTACAACAACATATTTGATTTTTTAAATGATTGTATATTAACTGATCTGGAGCACGAAGACACATTTTTCTCTATTCAATTTAGTTCTTTTGAGGTTTGAGAACCATTAATTTTTTTAAAGCCACTTAAATATACCCACCCTTGTACTAAAGAGGCATGATGCCCTCCTTCTCACAAAATATAGAAGAATAGGTAGAACTGCTCCTTTTAGCTTACACTTTTGTATGAATGCTTTTTTTGAGTAACAGAGCATAAAAACAAATATCATGTTCAAGCCCTGTGACAGTCAGATAGACCAATAAGGAAGCAGCTTTACAGGCTATGCCCACAACGAGACACTGGAAAATGTGTCCTAGTGCTTGGTGTCTTCTTTTCCTAAGTGGAAACTTTTGATGATAATATGAAAAAAAGAAATAATTTGTGTCATTATTTCCTTTTTCAAGGGATAAAATTAAAATAGCACAATATTATGCCTCAGAGCACTCATTAATTACACTATCTCTTTTTGAAGCATTAGGTTTTACAGATGACAAATTAAAGTTATTATCTTATTTATTAGCAGTGATATGGATATGTTAAAAAGAACTGATATGACAGCTGGCCATATGATAACATGTTATTGCAGGTTTGTGAATAGCTTGCTCATATCACAGTGGTTAAAAGGCATTGTTTGTGGCTGGGCGTGATAACAAGAGATCTATTAGGTGTACACACAGAAAAAAAGCGAACATATGTTACAGGAAATGTATAGTATTTGTTCAAACAGGAAAGCCATAAACGGGGAAATTGAAATCTCAGTCACCATTTAAGATAAACAATCGTGTAAATTACAAATAAATAAGGTTACAATATCTTTGTGAAAAACAATTATATAAATAAACTATATTTTTAGAAAAAATCTGACTCAATTTCATTAATCAATGCACATGAGTTACAGTGGTGTTTTCAGGGTAATGGCATGATCACACAGGTAGTATTTACCTGTCATTTCCATGTTTTCCTTCCATCCCCATTTATTTTTCTTAATCCCTGATTACTTTTTGTTGGTTCTTCTTTGTGTCATAATGATGTTGGACTCCAGTCCACCAAACTATTCCTGACACTAAACATTCTACTCAATAAAGACAGTATTGCAGGGAATTGACACAGGAATTTAATAGTTAAGGCCAAAATAGCTGCATTGAAATTTTTTTCCAACTCGGCTACATTGGCCTAATGTTTAAAATTCCCATCTCAGTTCCCTGCAATTCTCTCTTTATTGAGTAGACCTGTACGTGTTTGTGCCATGTTCAATATTGACCCCCCACCCCTGCACACAGCAGCATCACGAGTGGGTGCGGTGAGTGCTGTCCAGCAGAGTGGATGTAGGCAGCAGGGAGCAGAGGGGGAAAGGGTGTGTCGCAAGCTGGCACTTGAAATTTTAATTTAACCGTGCTATGTGGCACTCTGCCACCTTTTTAAAAAAAAATCCTTTTTCACTGGTAAGCCACGGGTGGCATCAGGTCCTTGCATTAACACTCAGACCTCAGTCCGTGCTGCCTAATGCTCCACGCACATAATGATGATTTAGTGCACTGGAAATATGATGCTCTGAGTCATCACTTCATGCAGAACTGACAGATCTGATACTGCCCGCATCACTCCAAGGTAAAAATGGAGGGGAGAGTGGCAACAGACATGGAGGTGCCAGGGTGAAAACAGCAGACATGGTAGGTGATAGACAACAGAAATGGAGGCAAGGAGGCGGACATATGGGGAAGTGAGAGAGACAACAGACATGGTAATGGAGAGGAGAGAGACAGGGAGAGTGGGATAGAGAGATGGGGAGGAGAGAGACAAAAGAAGGAAAGACACATGGGGAAGTGGAGAAGAGAAAGACAAATAGGGAAGACAAACATGAGTGGAATGAAGAGAGAGAGACAGACATGGATGGCCTGAAGGAAAGAGAGACAAACATGGAGGGGATGGGATAGTTCATTGTGGCTGCATTAACGCTTTACTGTCCCCTCTCGAGTGATGGCCAGTTCATCGCCGGGAGGTCATCGCGAGACAGTTCATCGTGGGATGAAGGTGAGTACTTTTAATGTTTAGGGGGGTTAGGTATTAGGGTTTGGGGGATAGCATTAGGGTTACTTTTAGTATTAGGGTTTGGTGTGGTTAATTTTAGTATTAGGGTTCAGGGGAGTTAATTTTAGTGGTAGGCAGATCTGGGGTAAAATTGTCATGCCTGAGTTTCATTGGCAAGTCTGTGGGGAGATTGATTGTATGCTTTTAACAAGCTCCTGTATGTGGCATATTTAATTGCCTCCTATATGTGGCATATTTAATGGGCACCACTTTGTGTCATGTTTTATGGCCTCCTGTATGTGGCAAATTTAATGGCACCTGTACAAAGCATATTGAATGGCCTACTGTATGTAGCATATTTAATGGCCTCCTAAATGAGGCTTATGAGCTTGTGTATGTGGCCTTTTTAATGGCCTCCTATTTGTGACACATTTAATGGCACCTGTGGCATATTTAATGGCTAATTGTAAGTAGAATATTTAATGGCACGTTTATGTGGCATATTTAATGGGCCTTCTGACTGGCATTACTAAGGATTCTGTATTGCATGGTACAGGATGACAGGAGGGTGACACCATAAATTTCCACACCGAGTGACACCAATCCTATCGACGCCTCTGCCTGTACGTGCCCTTCATTACTTTCTTGAGGGTGACACAAATCTCAATATAATATTCCAGGTGCAGCATTAAATTAGCAAATTTTAAAAACGTCATATTTCTGGGGCATTCTGGGAAAATAGAGTCTGCTTGGATTTAAATTACATGTGATGCTGCTGCTTACCATACTACAGAAATTACACCCAATGTATTGTTATTATATTGAAAGAATACTAGCATTATTGCTATTATATTTACAGCGGTCCTGACTTCTGACAGGTCCAGAAAAATGTCAGAACACCAGCTCTGATCTCCAGTCCTCTAAACCTCCTCCATTCGAAAATGGAGGACTTTGTGCAATCTAAAAATCAGCCACCCAGCACATTTGCCAAGTGCTGCATCAATTGTTTCAGGTGGCAGGGACCAGGGTGCAGCTGTGACAGACCACCCCAGTAGTTGTGCACCCTAGGCCAGCACCTATCTTCTCTATAGGTAGCGCCCACCGTGATGCTGGAACTAAACAAGAGGAACAGAAGACAATAGTTGATGTCAACTGATGCATTTTATAACCATACTGGCGATGTCTTCCATCTCTGCTTTACGTATCAGAATACTAATTGAGTTTATTAGAGTTATGTACAGAAACTGTTCTCATTATAGTTTCTGAATATCTAAGTAAAGTTTGAGTTCCATCTCGCCGTTGGGCTGTCTCTGTATACTGTAACCTAACTGGATAAATTAACTTATATCCACTGTTGTCAAAACTCTTCTGTTTTCCAGATATCATTATTATGGAATTGGGATTAAGGAGACCAGTGCATATTACCATTCTGTTTATTCTGGGAAAGGTTTAACAAGGTAAAGTAAAATGTAAAGTCTTACTGATTCCACTTTAAATCCATTAGTCAAGGGTTACATTTAGAACAAATAATTGCAGTATTTGTATATTGTTATTTTATTATGGAAACTTTTATCTTTTTTATAGAGACATTGACCGGGGTGTCTTGTATGCTCAAAAGGACCATAAAATAATAACAAAAAATGTTTAATTTAATGTATATATCAAACAAAAAAATCTACTGAAATTCCAACATGAGCTATAGAGCATTTACTGAATCATTTACCCAATACTTTATTATAATAAATACAAAGAGTAATGTTCTTTCACACTTTCATGTCGCTTGTAGGTACCAAGAATGTTATTTGTATGCTCAATACATAATATGCATAATAATAATTGAGCTTACGGAAGCTTGACGTGTTATCCTCCTCATGTAAACAAATTTCTTAATATGTTTAACTGCTTTAACCCTTTAAGGACCAGGGATTTTTCTAGGCCAAAGACCAGAGCGTTTTTAAATTTTTAATATGCGTTTTTTGAAACATAATATTCCTCTCTGTCATTTTAGTATTAAAAAATACATATAAAAGAGGAAATATTGGGGGGAAAAAAGTTTTTGCCTATTATTTTCCCAATAATAAGCTACACAACTAGTGCAACACTAACCCACTTATCCCCCCTAATTAACTAACTAATAAAAAAGAAAAATATTGGTTCCCAAACCCCCCTAAACAAAAAAGACATAAAAAAAATCCTCTGAAGAGTGTGATGTTAAATTTTATTAAATAAATATATTAAAATTACATTTATTTATTAAAAAACTTTATAAATTGCAAAAATAAAAAAAAATTGTAAAAAACCAAAACTAAATGAGGGCCTTAAAGTGGAAGGAAACTGATCACAGTTACAAACTGTGATCAGCAATGAAAGGGTTAATATTATTTATTTTTTTTCCTCATACAACGTTCTTTCTTTCTTTCTTTATTTATACTTACAGGTCACTCTCTGTGCTTCACTATAAGAACGTGAAGCACAGAGAGTAAACTAGAGGCAAAGTCAGTGTGTGAACACATTGACTTTGTATCTAATTTGCATGTTATCGCGGTGATCACGTTATCACCACGATCACATGCCCGGAAATCCACCAATCGGGTCCAGGAGCTTTGCCTCGGTGCGAGGCTTAGTCCTGGACCTGTTGCAGACTGGCTGGTGGTGCGCACGGAGCACACCACCGGCAAGACTGCATGACGAGTTAACTCGTCATAAGGTCGCTAATGCTGCGGCTCTTATGACGAGTTCACGAAGGGGTTAATATGCATATTGAGGGGAAAATACTGGCATATTAAATGACAAAAGAATGGCATATTGAGGGGCAAAGTACTGGCATATTGAGGGGCAAAATATTGGCATATTAAATGGCACAAGAATGGCATATTAAGGTGCTTTAATATGTTTAACTGCTTTTACTTTTTTTGCATCTGTATTTGTTTTTATATTTGCTGTAAAATGGTTAACATTGCATCCCAGAACATAGAAAAACCCCTAATGACTGAAGATATAATTTTGCATATACCATTTCTGTAATAAATGTTATGAATGTAATAGTGACAAAATATTTTCTGACATTTTTTTAAAGGTTTTCTGGTAGCAAGCTAAAGAGTGAGGTAAGCTTTCAAAGACAAGATGTTAATAAAATTCTAAACACAATAATTATCCACTGTTTTTTTTAATTCTGTGAATGTAGAAAACATAAAATTAGGAAAAATGATCTAGCCAGTGTGTTATCAAAATTGCAAGAGAATACAAAGATCAATAAGAACATTGTTTTTCATTACCATTCAATTTAGTGTATTATGTTTAAATGTAATTGCCAGGCTGTGTTTGTTTATATATTTAAGTTTTACACAATTCTATTACGTTTCATATAACAGCTGATATTTAGATTTTTTTATTGCATTTTCCGCACAATATGTTTGTTTATTATTTCTTTGTCTATTTCTTGTTTTGCTTGTGGAGCAATATAGATGTCAAACTGCGTACAAATCAAACCTACAAAAGTAAAAACTTCAGGAATGTGATTTTCATTACAACTTACTATTTGTATATACTTTAATTACTGTATAAACTTTATTCATCAAAGAGGGAACTGCAGGCAAAATTAAAGCCAAAATAGCAGCGCTTAAAGTATATCATAACTGGAAAATTTTCCAACTTTCCATCTTTTTTGAATAAACCCCTAGATCTATTTACTGTATGGCCTATATCTATTTAGTTGTTGGATGAGCTATCCATAACGCCATAAAAGTATAGAACTTGCCTGTCAACCATGTTGTTCCTAGGCTTTTGAAATAAAACACATTTAGTCAACTCTATAAATGATTACCATTCCAATATGACATGTTCTAGAGTAAATAGAGCTAGGACATATTTAAACATTTCTTGCTATTTAAACATATGGTTCAAAAACTTTTTATCTCACCAGTTTAGGTAGAACCTGTGCACGGGCAAGCCTTGTGATTTTGTCTAGCAGTAAAAAGTTATACATAAGTTACCTAAACTCACCTTAAACTCACTTTTATACAGATATTCACTAAAGAGTGAGTTACATGAGAGTTGAGGTGAGATGGACATTTCATATGACCAATTTAGCTAAATATTTTACAGGGACAATCCTGGTGAGTTTTCCCTGCTAAGCAATGTCACCATGTTTGTCACTGCACAATGTGTAGCGAAACTGGTGAGATGAAATGTTTGTCTCAACTTAAGTGAATAGCCCCTTAGCGAAATGCAGCTTAAGTGCCAGCAAACAGAAAGCAACACATATTTCTGTAACCATACATAGTTTAGAGAATTTTTTGTACTTTAAAAATTACTGAGCAAGAAAATCGAATTTGGGTGCTCTGGAATCTGGCAGTAAGTGCCATTAGAAATCCCAAGGACAATGAGGGATATGAATAAAACTCCCGCACTGCAAAGTGTCAGGAGTTTTATAAAATGGCGCAATCACCAGTTATATGTATAACCGCAACTGTGCCTTTTTTTATAACTCCCTACACTTTTAAGTGATTTTTTTTTACATCATTGTTGACAAATTGGTGACAGTGATAGAAAGTAAAAGACTTAATGATAAAATAACCGGAATTATATTGATATTATAATGCAAATGTAATTATGGGATATAAATAAAGCAATACAAAGATTATATTATGAAACAAACAGCCGGTACAGGTAAAATATGCTAATAATGAGCCAACAGCAGGTTTAATGAGAGGTAGAACTTAAACATTAAAAGCATTAACTAGAATAGCTAGAATTGCATTTTTACATAGCACCTAAAATTTGGCAGCGTATCTATCAGTTTCTCTATATAAGTATAAGGTTTATAGTTCATTTATATATAAATATATATATATATATGTAGTGGTGGGCTTAGCATAATATGGCCATATATGTGACTAAATCTCCAATTTTGTTATCTTAGTAAGACAGGTGTTTTTAAGTAGCTTTATTTAAAACTATAGCTTTAAGAGTTTTTCTCCTACCTGCTTTGAGGTGAGTGCGCTGATCTTTGGATTTTGTATAAATATTTGGTCTCAGCAGCACCCCGTATAATATAATATATGCTAGTTTAGGTGAGTGCATTCATTTTGGATTTGTTTATATATATATATATATATATATATATATATATATATATATATATATATATACCGTATTTATCGGCGTATAACATGCGCCGGCGTATAACACGCACCTAATTTTAATTGCCCCCAATATGCCATTTAATATGCAGGATATTGCCCCTAATATGCCATTTTAATATGCCAGATATTGCCCCCAATATGCCATTTAATATGCAGGATATTGCCCCCAATATGCCATTTAATATGCAGGATATTGCCCCCAATATGCCATTTAATATGCAGGATATTGCCCCTAATATGCCATTTTAATATGCCAGATATTGCCCCCAATATGCCATTTAATATGCAGGATATTGCCCCTAATATGCCATTTTAATATGGCAGATATTGCCCCCAATATGCCATTTAATATGCAGGATATTGCCCCAATATGCCATTTAATATGCAGGATATTGCCCCCAATATGCCATTTAATATGCAGGATATTGCCCCCAATATGCCATTTAATATGCAGGATATTGCCCCTAATATGCCATTTTAATATGCCAGATATTGCCCCCAATATGCCATTTAATATGCAGGATATTGCCCCCAATATGCCATTTAATATGCAGGATATTGCCCCCAATATGCCATTTAATATGCAGGATATTGCCCCCAATATGCCAGATATTGCCCCAATATGCCATTTAATATGCAGGATATTGCCCCCAATATGCCATTTAATATGCAGGATATTGCCCCAATATGCCATTTAATATGCAGGATATTGCCCCCAATATGCCATTTTAATATGCCATGATATTGCCCCCAATATGCCATTTTAATATGCCATGATATTGCCCCCAATATGCCAGGATATTGCCCCTTAGTATGCTCGTTATGCCACCCTCCTCCCCCCCCCCCCCTTCCCCAGACCCCAGTACTTACCTCTTTGCTGCTCTGTGCCCCGGTGCTCTGAAGCTGCATGGCTGTGAGGGAAGCGTTGTGAGCTTCCCTTCAGCCGCGCGGTCAATAAAGTTTGTTTTAAAAAAAAACAGACTTTATTGACCGCGCGGCTGGAGGGGAGCTCACAACGCTTCCCTCACAGCCACGGACCTTCAGAGCACCGGGGGACAGAGCAGGAACGAGGTAAGTTTTAGATTTTTTTTTTTTCGGCGTATAACACGCACACACCATTTTCTCCCTATTTTCAGGGAGAAAAAGTGCGTGTTATACGCCGATAAATACGGTATATGGCTTTTATAATTCATTATTACAAAGAGGTCAAAAAGCATTTAATATATGTTACAACATTAAAAGGTTACATACGAGTATTTGCTCGAATAGAAGACAAGGTTTTATTCAGAGCAAATGCCCTCGTCTTATATTCGGGGGAACTGTCTGCAGCTGTCCGTAATAATAGATGGAAGTGTCGGGCAGCACGGAGGATGTCTGCACGTATCATGCAGACATCCCCCAGCTGCCCCCACTAACCACCAGGAAGAGAGGCACGGTTGGGGGGAAGGAGGGGGGAGAGAAAGAGGCAAGGGGGGAGGGGAGAGAAAGAGGCAAAGGAGGGGGGAGAGAAGGAGAGAAAGAGGCAAGGGAGGGGGGAGAGAAGGAGAGAAAGAGACAAGGGAGGGGGAGAGAGGGAGAGAAAGAGGCAAGGGAGGGGGGAGAGAAGGAGAGAAAGAGGCAAGGGAGGGGAAGAGAGAAGGAGATAAATAGGAAAGGGAGGGGGACAGTGAGAGGCAAGGAAGTGGGGAGAGAGAGGCACTGTATGCAGGATATTGCCCCTAATATGCCATTTAATATGCAGGATATTGCCCCCAATATGCCATTTAATATGCAGGATATTGCCCCCAATATGCCATTTAATATGCAGGATATTGCCCCCAATATGCCAGATATTGCCCCAATATGCCATTTAATATGCAGGATATTGCCCCCAATATGCCATTTAATATGCAGGATATTGCCCCAATATGCCATTTAATATGCAGGATATTGCCCCAATATGCCATTTAATATGCAGGATATTGCCCCCAATATGCCATTTTAATATGCCATGATATTGCCCCCAATATGCCATTTTAATATGCCATGATATTGCCCCCAATATGCCAGGATATTGCCCCTTAGTATGCTCGTTATGCCACCCTCCCCCCCCCCCCTTCCCCAGACCCCAGTACTTACCTCTTTGCTGCTCTGTGCCCCGGTGCTCTGAAGCTGCGTGGCTGTGAGGGAAGCGTTGTGAGCTTCCCTTCAGCCGCGCGGTCAATAAAGTTTGTTTTAAAAAAAACAGACTTTATTGACCGCGCGGCTGGAGGGGAGCTCACAACGCTTCCCTCACAGCCACGGACCTTCAGAGCACCGGGGGACAGAGCAGGAACGAGGTAAGTTTTAGATTATTTTTTTTTTCGGCGTATAACACGCACACACCATTTTCTCCCTATTTTCAGGGAGAAAAAGTGCGTGTTATACGCCGATAAATACGGTATATGGCTTTTATAATTCATTATTACAAAGAGGTCAAAAAGCATTTAATATATGTTACAACATTAAAAGGTTACATACGAGTATTTGCTCGAATAGAAGACAAGGTTTTATTCAGAGCAAATGCCCTCGTCTTATATTCGGGGGAACTGTCTGCAGCTGTCCGTAATAATAGATGGAAGTGTCGGGCAGCACGGAGGATGTCTGCACGTATCATGCAGACATCCCCCAGCTGCCCCCACTAACCACCAGGAAGAGAGGCACGGTTGGGGGGAAGGAGGGGGGAGAGAAAGAGGCAAGGGGGGGGGGAGAGAAGGAGAGAAAGAGGCAAGGGAGGGGGGAGAGAAGGAGAGAAAGAGACAAGGGAGGGGGAGAAAGGGAGAGAAAGAGGCAAGGGAGGGGAAGAGAGAAGGAGATAAATAGGAAAGGGAGGGGGACAGCGAGAGGCAAGGAAGTGGGGAGAGAGAGGCACTGTTGGGGGAGGGAGGAAGGAAAGAGCCAGCGTGTAGGGGAGGGAGGGGGCAGAGCCAGCATTGGGCAAGTCTGGGGTGTAGGGGCAGCATTGGCACATAAAAGGAAATAAAAACACGAAATGCATTTTTTTATATCATAATTTTTTATTAAATATGAAAAAGCAATTTACATGTGAATATATACAAGTTAAACATTTTCCTATCAGGTAGTCTTGTATTCAGGCTTTTATTTTTTTCCTAAAGAGATATTCGAAGTTTGGGGGGGTCGTCTTATAATCAGGGTCATCTTATATTCGATCAAATATGGTATTAGTGTAAACTACTTATTATATGGTTTGTTATGCAATCCTAATCAAACCGAACCTGTAGAAGTGAGGATGATAATTTATAGCAAACGTAGATCAAATAACCAATCCAAATTAAGCTAGGTACAAACAAGAGGAACACACATTAGAATATATGACAGACATACTGGTAAATGTTATTTACATATATCAAGTTGCTAACATCTAATTTGTAAGAATAAACAATTAAATAAACCTGGTTGCAAAAGTGGTTTACAAATATACCCCTTACCCCTTACCCCTTATACTATGCTACTCTATTAAGTTATTAATGATTATGGCCTTTCTTTTTATGAAATTGTTTTGAATATTGGTGTAATTTACAGCACAACTAACAGAAAGCTTAAGTAGTTTGTTATTTTGGGGGGGATTCCAGTTCAAGCGAGAATGTGTGTTTTTTTTTCCATTCCTAGCATCAAAGTCTTAAATGTTCTCATGTATGTCATCTAAATACTATTTACTTGAATGTAACATGTAAAAGATTAAGATTCTATATATTGTGTTAAATGATACAGACCTGCATTACAGTGTGCAAGTAAAAAAATGTTTAATAAAACATTTTCTGTTTGCAGATTATGCAGAGATTATGAAAATTTGTGGGTTGGGTTTTAGGATATCAGGAATAAAAGACAAAACAGTAAAAAAGAAAAATTCCTAAGAGAGTATTATTTAACACAAAATATAGAATCTTAATCTTTTATATTCTACAATCAAGTAAATATGTTTTAGATGACATACATGAGAACATTTTAAGACCCATTTGTACCTTTTTAAATAATCTCCCTCTTTAAAAATAAAGTGATATAGTAAAGCCAAAAACTTTTTTTTTTTTTTTTACATATGAAAGACCATTTCTTCCTCATTCCATTAAAAATGATATCACCTAGATGTCAAAATAACCCCCCAAAGACTTGGGATACATGATTTTATGAAGCTCCTGTTTCACTGAGGTTTGTTGTCCGCCCTAGTATTGTGTATGTGTGTCCATCATGTAAGCTGGGAGGGAGAAAAGTATTTGTGAATGTGAATGTAAATTAAAATGTGAACACTTATGCAAATGCTATGGCGACATGTTAAGGTTGACAGTGGAGCAGCAGTGAAGGTTCATAAAAACAACTAGGAAGTATTACAAATACTGTAGTATAAAAAGGAATACAGAACATACATGATGAAGATCTAGGTAAGTTGTTTGTTCAAGCACATTAGACCAAGATAAAAGGTAAGTATTAGGGGAACCCCTTTGTAGGGCAAATGTTTAGTTTTAGGGTTTAAACCCTCCTTTTCATGTTCTGTTTTATAATTAGACATTTTCCAAAACCTTAGCATAATCTTTTTTGTTAGTCATAACTAATTTTTGCATAAATGAGTGCATATTGTGTTTGGAGGTTATTTGTTAATAAATCATTAGTGACCTAATGTTAATAAGACAGAAGAGAGCATGATAATATTATCTTTATGTGATTTGTGTTAAATAATAATTACAAACAGATGGCATGCTATATGCCTTAGCAGATGTATGAAAGTAAATGTATACCCAATAAACATACAAGGAAGTCAAAGTAAATCCATTAGCTTTGAGAAATGATGTAAACGATTGCTTTTCATTAGAAAGATTATTACAAGTCTGCATTTTTTTTTTTTTTAGCTTTTAATACAACTAATGGGAAATAGTGCAATAAAATGGCTTAATTGCATTTTTATCAACATAAAGACGGCTCCTAATGTTTACTAGCAATTGATCGGCTATAAAAGATCGATCTAATATACAGTATTTTGCTTGCCTAATCACATGGAATTTAAATATGTACTAGCTCTCGTTACTCTAGAACATGTCTTATCAGAATGGTAATCATTTTTAGAGTTGACTATTTCCAAAGCCTAGGAAGACTAAAATCTTTGTATTTGATGTTTGAAACATAGTTGACAGGTCTTTTAATATTGTTCTTATCCATCATGAACCCTACACACATCCTCAGTGAGGTTGCTGTCCTGGTTAGCCCATGCTAAAATCCTGCTGGTATCATGACAGGGTCAGCTGACCCATGTGATGTGATTAGCAGGCACTGGACAGCTCTCTTTTCTAAGTGAACCACGACAGCAGTGGGAGTGATGTACAACTTTGCTCAGGTTCGTCTTTCATTGTTCAGAGTAGTTTACCTTGTATGTTAAAGGGCAGTTCCTATTTGTTTATTTTTTGTACGTTGTACATGTGTTTGTGAAATGCACTTATTTGTTCTAAAACAAATTACAGTTCTCCTTTAGTTTCACATTGAAAATAGCTTTACCAGGGTCTTTAATTTCAGTGACATAGAATAAGGAGGGTTTGTAACAATAGGCAGGACTGTTGCCATACCAACAGCAATACATTGATTATACTTAATTTAGTGGATTTGTTTTAGAAGATATTAAACATTAAAGGAAAACATAGATATGTTTCTTATGCTTTACTTTACATGATGTAGCACTTATCTAAAAATGTTATCTTTGTATTCTCATAGTTCCTGTATTGTTTATCATAATTACACAGATTACTCATGTTATTGTCAATATTGTTTTTTTATTTACTCTATTATTAAACTTTAAAGTCAATAATAAAAAAAAATAATGATTGTGTCCTGTTTTTAAATATTTATTGATCTGTATTTAATTTCTCATATAAGGAGCCCAATGGTCTATTGATATTTTGTACCCCAGGTACAATTTTGGGAAGACATTTTAAAAGTGGAAGGGTAACAAATATAAGGCCCCTGTTGATTGTTCTACTTTTTGAACTTGCACCCAGAATTATTCTTTATACATAAACCCTTATTTATAATTTTTTCACACACACATACATGTATATATATACAGTGGATATAAAAAGTCTACACACCCCTGTTAAAATGTTAGGTTTCTGTGCTGTAAAAAAATGAGACAAAGATAAATCATTTAGGTGAAGAAAAAATATAAAAATAAAATAATGTGGTCGCATAAGTGTGCACACCCTCTTATAACTGGGGATGTAGCTGTGTTCAGAATTAAGCAATCACATTCCAAATCATGTTAAATAGGAGTCAGCATACACCTGCCATCATTTAAAGTACCTCTGATTAACCCCAAATAAAGTTCAGCTGCTCTAGTTGGTCTTTCCTGAAATTGTCTTAGTCGCATCCCACAGCAAAAGCCATGGTCCACAGAGAGCTTCCAAAGCATCAGAGGGATCTCATTGTTAAAAGGTATCAGTCAGGAGAAGGGTACAAAAGAATTTCCAAGGCATTAGATATACCATGGAACACAGTGAAGACAGTCATCATCAAGTGGAGAAAATATGGCACAACAGTGACATAACCAAGAACTGGAGCTCCCTCCAAAATTGATGAAAAGACGAGAAGAAAACTGGTCTGGGAGGCTACCAAGAGGCCTACAGCAACATTAAAGGAGCTGCAGGAATATCTGGCAAGTACTGGCTGTGTGGTACATGTGACAACAATCTCCCGTATTCTTCATATGTCTGGGCTATGGGGTAGAGTGGCAAGACGAAAGCCTTTTCTTATGAAGAAAAACATCCAAGCCAGGCTACATTTTGCAAAAAAACATCTGAAGTCTCCCAAAAGCATGTGGGAAAAGGTGTTATGGTCTGATGAAACCAAGGTTGAACTTTTTATCCATAATTCCAAAAGATATGTTTGGCGCAAAAACAACACTGCACATCACAAAAAGAACACCATACCCACAGTGAAGCATGGTGGTGGCAGCATCATGCTTTGAGGCTGTTTTTCTTCAGCTGGAACTGGGGCCTTAGTTAAGATAGAGGGAATTATGAACAGTTCCAAATACCAGTTAATATTGGCACAAAACCTTCAGGCTTCTGCTAGAAAGCTGAACATGAAGAGAAACTTCATCTTTCAGCATCACAACGACCTAAAGCATACATCCAAATCAACAAAGGAATGGCCTCACCAGAAGAAGATTAAAGTTTTGGAATGGCCCAGCCAGAGCCCAGACCTGAATCCGATTGAAAATCTGTGGGGTGATCTGAAGAGGGCTGTGAACAGGAGATGCCCTCGCAATCTGACAGATTTGGAGTGTTTTTGCAAAGAAGAGTGAGCAAATCTTGCCAAGTCAAAATGTGCCATGCTGATAGACTCATACCCAAAAAGACTGTAATAAAATCAAAAGGTGCTTCAACAAAGTATTAGTTTAAGGGTGTCCACACTTATGCAACCACATTATTTTATTTTTATATTTTTTCTTCGGTCTACCTAAAAGATTTCAGTTTGTTTTTCAATTGAGTTGTACAGTTTATAGGTCACATTAAAGGTGGAAAAAGTTCTGAAATGATTTATCTTTGTCTCATTTTTTTTACAGCACAGAAACCTGACATTTTAACAGGGGTGTGTAGACTTTTTATTTCCACTGTATATACTTTAAAAGAATAATGACCTGTTGGCATTTTAATATACAGTAACACATTTTTTGTAATAACATTAGGGATTACCTATCACATTGCCATACATTCAAAGGTTAATAGAACTGAGGAATTTAAGTATGCAGTGTGTTTCACAGTCATTACTTGTAAAGTTGTTTCTGTTTGCTGTTGTTCTCTACAGATATAATTACTGTTAAAATGATCTTCTGAAAAGGGACTATTCATTTTGATAAACCTATCATGAAAAATTATAAAATATTTGTATGTAATGTATATATGTCTGTGTGTGCATGTATAAAGATCTACAAACACACATATATAGAGATATAATATACATGTAGTATATATACAACCTAAAAAAAAACATAAAAACAAAATTAAAAAATCCAATAATATCATCACAGGTGTCAACTCTTTTGTTTTTCTGCAGGGTGGCTTTACTAGAAAATATTCTCTAAGTTCAAAGACAGGAACTCTCCTACCTGAATTCCCTAGTGCCCAACATCTTGTCTTACAGGGGTGTTTATCCAAAGAAAAGGTAAGATCAAAGCTCGCTGGGAGAAATGTGACATTTATCATAAAAAATAACACCTTTTCTGTAACATTTTATCATGCCTTTCTAAACCTTACTTTTCTAAAGAGGGTGAATTTTGTATTAGGGTGCACAGTTCAAATTGGCAACATTTTTAGAAGACTTCATGAGTTACTGATAACTAATTATATAATTTGCCACTTATAAGAGTACAGGTTCTCTGTAGAAAAATGTGTAGGGAGGCACACCCAAAAAAGAATAAAACAAATAATCAGAATAAAGGTGCCACACCCCTGGGTAAATCCCAACAGGGTAAACCCACTCAAAAGTAGAAAAGAGCATAAAACACAGGAGAGTGCATAAAACACAGGAGAGTTCTGTGGAGAACCACCCGGATTTGGGCATAAAAATTGCCTTTATAAAGGGCGAACTGGTGCTTTATCAAATACTGTGTGTATTTCTGTTAATTTTGATTTATGTACTCGAATAAATTCTGTATTTTTGTGTATACTTTTGTGACCACCGCCTAATTTTGATCTTTTCTATCTTTATACATACTGATTTATAAACAAATTGTTCTTGCATGCTTGTCACATGTTCCAGTCTTAATTAACAGTAAGCTTTATGTATAGTTTAATTGCTGTTTTATATATTCTTTTTTTCAAAGTAAAAAAAAAGACTATAAACGAGGGGTGGAGAGATATGGTTTTTGAAAAAGGGATGACCTTTCAAAGCATGGACATACGGGTGCTAAGATATACTAAAGTTTGGAATACTAACTTTAATCACAAAAACCTGTGTTATTTTATAGCTAATAAGTAGGCAACTATCAAAACTCTATAGCATTAGCAACTGTTAACAAAATCTGGGTCCCTTGGCATCAAATAAACAATAACTCTCTGACCACTCTTGTGGCATACCGAGCCACCTCAAACTCCCTGATGAACATGTTATGCTCACTCCCCCTACACATACATTCTGAAATACTATTCAATGTTCTTCTGCTCTACTCCTTCACCTAATATCCAAATGTATTTGTTTTCTTCTTTTAAATAAGTTCTGTTTTTACCTCCACATAATACAAAGACAGAAGGCATGAAACAGTATAATCATATTTCTCCAGTACAAAAGTTATAAATATGTAATCTTATGATAAAACACCTACATATACATGGCTAACCAAATAAAAACTAACCCACCCATGTGTACATATTGACAAAATGCCAAGACAGGAAGAGAGAAATTAATCATAAATGACACCCTATTTCTGTCCAATTATTACAAATGCACAGTCATGGGAACTCATTCCTCCCCTTTAAGTATCATAATCCAATAAGCCAGAATATAGCCTACTCAATAGCCAGTCTCACAATATTAAGTTTATGCCCTTTCTCATTTTACATTGGAACATCAATTGATTGCATAATTGTTACCAAGTTATTATTGTGTTTTGTTTCCAATTGCGAGCAATAAAAATCTTAGCTGCCACAAAAAAAAAAAAAAGTTTAGTCAGATTAAATTTGTTTTTTGTAACAGGGTCACTTCTTGGCTACCTCTGCAACATAATTTTTTTTATGAAGAAATAGTTGTAAACTTATAGGACATGCATTTAATATAAAACATGATAATTGCACAGCACCATCTCAACTGGGGAAATATCATTAAGTAATAAAAAGCTGGACAGTTTTCAGTCGGAGAAGAGACGGGAAAGGAACCTCTTCGTGCACAATTATTATGTTAATGGGAACGTTTGAGGTCAGGCCTCCATGATTTTGAGAACATAAAACTTTAGGTTATGGGTTAGTTCATGTTCCTATGGATTTTATAGTAGAGGCATCTTTCAAGCTAGTAATTTATATCGCCTTCATTGAAAACAAAGAATAAAAAATTATCTGGAATAAATGTGTACTTGTGTGATAATTTAATTGTATGTGGCATGTGTCCCTTCATAGGTAGACACCCTCATCATAATGTACAAAACCCACTGCCAGTGTGTACTTGACAATGCAATCAATGGCAATTTTGAAGAGGTAAGACTATGTTAAACATTTAAAGTTATTGCTGTCCTTAATTGTGCTACAAAATATATAAAATTTGTATTGTTTTGCTGGTGTTTTCGTTTTAGATTCAACACTTTCTATTACATTTTTGGCAAGGAATGCCAGATCATCTCCTGCCTTTACTGGAAAATCCTGTAATCATAGACATATTCTGTGTGTGTGATTCCATCCTGTACAAGGTAGGCGACTTACACCGTTTTAATAATTTATAGGTGATGTAATATTTAAAATTTAACATTTTTGTGATTTGCTTTTTTTTCCTCTCTGTTTAGGTTCTTACAGATGTACTCATCCCATCAACAATGCAAGAAATGCCTGAAAGGTAACATATTTCTCTCAGACATTTACTTTCTCCAATTTCATACACTGCTAGAAACCGGTTGCTCAAGAGTATATTTTGTAAAGAAACTATTTGGGGACAGGTGCAAGGGTTCACCAAGCTGTAAATACCTGGTGCTTTACATCTAGCAAAAGTGGATGTCTACATAGGTCTATGAAGCTTGAAGGGAGTGTACTTCATCCTAAAAGGGGTCTGGCCTACAACTTTTTACCTTGTTGAATGCTAAGTCAACAGACTTTCTTTTTCTATTATTGTCTATTGGTCTTTAGGCAGGAAACCAAATGACTGCAGAATGCATACTACACCATAACCTTAGGTTTGTTTGTTTTGCAACATCAAGTTGGCAGTACAGAGCAGGTATTGCATCAAGAATAAAAACTGGGCAGGCAAAATTAACGTTCTTTTTGACACAAGGTTTCACAACAATCACAAAGATACCGTTTTTAATGACAAAAATCTGACTGGAAAGATAAAAGCATATGTGATTATACAATTAAATTATACAAGCAGATTACTTCACAAGTGTTAAATGACACAATTAGCAAAACTTTGGTGCTAGTCAGGTTTTGAGTCTTAACTGCTTATTCCCTGACTAGGCTTCCCCTGGGGTCGGCTCAATGTCAGCCGTTAAGGCCGGCAAAGGGTACAGTTTTTATACCGTACTTTATTCCTGAACAATTAACGTGCACTTCAACTACAACGGGGGGCGCAAATATCCAGTGAGTTAGAGCACTAATATTGCTGTAAGGGAATAACCCAATATAAATAAAATAATCCCCCACTGGGAAATGGGGGCAGCGCTATGTCACAAGCTCAGATTAAAATAATTATAGCCTCCCTGGGACTTGGAGTCGTCTGTTTGCTGCAAGACCCAATAAAAATAATTATTTCCGTTGCCTGGGGCATATCAAATAAAATTATACTTCCCCTATCTGCCGCTCTTGTACCAGGGGCTGGCCAAATGCCCCACGCACAATAAATAAATAATATTTAATAATAGTATAAATTAAATATAACACCTGCCTACCCCAAAACCTCTACCTTACTCATGTAGGGGGGCATGATCAAAAATGGCCCCAAAACATGAAAAAAACAACCTTTGAGTGCCATGAGGGTGGGGGTCGAGAGAGGTTGAAATCTCTGCCCACCCCATGGCATACAAAGGGTGAACTCTAGTAAAAAAAAATGTACATGTAACCAGTGTCCAATGATGATCAGCGATACCCTGGATCCTCAGCTTGTAACCCAGGGAAAGGGGCCATTTAAAAAAAAAAAAAAAATCCACCATCTTTCAAAAATTTGCACCAGCAAAAAAAAAAACCTACAAAAATAAAACGCATAGCCCTACTCTAATGGTTGTCTGGTTTGAAAACCAGCCGATAGGAGGACTGGGACAGGGAGGCTTCTCATTGGCTGACAGAGCCAGTCAATCAGATGTCTTCTGCAGTCTTTTTTGAAATCTCAGCCCTCCCAGGCTGAGATTTCATTCTGGTCTGCCCACAATAAGGGCAGACCATTTGATTTGTCAGCCCAGATTTTTGGAATATAGGTTGATTCATTTTGTTGGCCCCTGTCAGTAAGCCAGAAGCTGAGGATCCATATTTATTCCCTACAGAGCATCCTTTGTGTTCCAGGGGGTGCAGTCAAAGGTTGTTTTTTTTTCAGATTTTAGGTCATATTGTGCCAGGGATATTTGGACAGCCACTGGCACATGGGGGGATATTGGAAGGATAATTTTATTTAATCAGCGCTTGGGGCATATCACCAGCCTCAAGCCCAGGGGGGAATTTATTTTTATTTGGGGGGGAGGAGGTTAGATACATTGGGCGTTATCACTTTCAGTGCTGTAGGAAGCACTGTTTGCCTTCCCTATAGCACTGAAAGGGTTAAAATGTGCATATATCTTCTGCAGTAACCAACTAATGCACATTTAACTTGTGCTTTTTTGAGGTAAAATTGACAGGAAAAGATGAAAGATGTTTTGCCTGTTAATTTTTGCTCGCTGACATTGAATCACTGTTTGTGCCATAATTACTGCACAGGACAGTGTTTCAATGCCCTTTTGTTAATGGTTCCAGTAATCCTCCATTAACAAAATTGATGGCCATTGAACCATTAATTTAAAGCTAGTGCGACTAAATCCAATCCAAAAAATAAACATTATCTTGGTTTTAATGAATAACTACCGTACTCTGCCTTTTTTTGTCACTTTACTACACTGTATACCTATGTGCCTGATTTGTTTGTTAGTTTATTAGCAGACATAAGAAATTTTGCCAAACACTGGGAGCAGTGGATTATTTCGTCATTGGAAAACTTGCCAGAAGCTCTCTCAGAGAAGAAGCTGCCAATTGTCAGGAGATTTGTTTCCTCTTTAAAGCGACAGACTTCATTCTTGCATCTAGCCCAGGCAAGTTTCTCTGGATAAGTTGTTTTGTTTGTAGGTAATGGCTCTTTCTCATACTTTCAGAGGATTGACAGAGATAGAGAGCTAGACAGACGAGAGAGACAGCAAGAGAAACAGACAGAGATAGATAGGGAAACAGATAGATAGATAGATAGATAGATAGATAGATAGATAGATAGATAGTGAAATTGATTTAGAAAAAAAAGTTAAAATAAGTGTCCCATTCCTCCAACAGAAAACTTCTGTTGGAGAAATCTTTACAAATACACGCAGGTTTAGCTCTGCCCATCAGCCAATAAGATTAGGGGCTTGCTCCGCTTGTCTGATTTGGGGTTAAATTGTGGGAGGGTCTTTTATGATAGATCTGTTGATCCCATGTAAAAACTAGGATCTCGCTCTGCACTATCCAACCTGACCAGGCTACCTGCTGCCGGGGATGGCAGCTGCCGGTCAGAAGATAAATTGGCATGTACTGTCAAACGTACACGCCAGTTTGTCCTCATACTAGGGGGCACGTCTTTTTCACCAGATAGTCTTCTGCCTCCCAATAAATAGTCTTTTTCATTTTAGTGGAAGAGATAATTTCTTCTGATAACACATATATCTCTATGTGGCTTAAATCATGTGCATGGCTCGTAGTACACACCAGTGATCTGGACTACATTGCACATGTATAATAAAATAACTTACATCTGATTCCTGTAATGCATCTGTGACCACAAGGAGTTATATTTAATTAATTTATTTTTTTGTTCCAGCCCCCTCCCCTTATTGTTTGGTTGTTTTTCTGTATTGTTCATAGTTAAGTAACAGCAGTATTTCATTGTATGTGGTTTTTGTATTGTACATTTTGTTAGATAGCACGGCCAGCTCTATTTGATCAGAATGTAGTAAACTCCATGACGTCTGATATCGAGAAAGTAGATTTGTACAGCATTGGATCACAGGCTCTTCTTACAAGCTGCAGCGGTGCTGACTCTGACTGTGAAGTCTACACTGAGTGTAAGTCAATGTATATTTAATTTCTATTTTCTGAATGAGTTTTCCTAAAATTTGACTACATGAATAAATAATTAATTAAAAAAACGAAATGACCCCCAAGCTCCTTATATGTACAAGGAGGCCAAGCATGTGGCCCTTGTCTTCTTCCCTTGAATAAATGGTGCCGGGAGCTGGCCAAAGGCTCCAGCGGTGTAAATAAATGTATTATTACTTTCCATGACCCTCTACCCCTATAATAAACAGTGCTGAGAGCTGGGCAAATCATCACAGTCCCAGATTTAATGTATTGGGGGCCAGGGCCCCCCAGGATGAGATTTCATTATGCATCCATCCTCCGCACGATTGTGAAATGTTTCTGTGCTCCACACAATATTTTAGCACCCCTGATATGTGAAGATATGCATGTAGCTTGTTGAGAATCATGGGTAATTTAGCACACACAGCAGGAGATGCATCTACCCCCCAAGATACTCAACTAGCCATAAATTGATGAGTCACTGAGTCACAGCTGGAGTGCCATGGTTATTCATCACTGGATTAGACACTCTATATGTGTGGCCTGCATTCCACATGATGCTCAACTGGTCATAAGCAGGCTGAGCATCATATGAAATGCAGTCCACACAATGGAAGTGCCAGTTTTTCCTCACAATTCCTCCTACTTGTCTAGACATGAAGAGAGGTGTATCTCTGGTGTCTAGTGGTGGGAACAGACTACTGGGCCTCCTCTGGTTCAGTTCTGTGTAAACCTGGGTGTTTCGGCACAGAAAAATTACCTTGGTGCAATAACAATGATTTAGGTGTAGGATTTAGGTCATTAACACCTGTCTTTTCAATGTTTATTTCCAGTATTTCAGGAATTAAAAGATCTGTTAAAGAAGAATGCTACAGTAGAATCCTTTATAGAATGGCTAGATAATGTTGTAGAGCAAAGAGTCATTAAGGTGAGTGCATCATTTGTTAGTGCTTTCTGCTTCTAAAAATAATGATTTTAAAAATAGTGACAATGTTATAATCATCAATGACGTATTATTTTTTGTTGGCATAATAAGCGTCAGTCAAAATGTGATGTAACATTTAATATTAAATTACGGTTGACTCTTACATTTTAACAATTTCCTTTTAAGATACATTTCTTAAAGCACTAATGTGATTCCTTTTGTGTTTTCAGGCAAGCAAGCAAAATGGAAAGTCTCTGAAGAAAAGAGCTCAAGATTTCCTCTTGAAGTGGAGTTTTTTTGGAGCCAGAGTCATGCACAATCTGACTCTAAACAATGCGTCAAGCTTTGGTATAAAATTATTAGAAATATATATAACATTAATAATATAACATACATTAATAGAGAGAGGTACATTCCAGAAGAGCGTGGACAAAAGTATTGGGAGACCTGTCCATTACCCCAACAGGGACTTTTATGACATTGAATTCTAAATACATAGACATTAATATGTAGTTTGTCCCCCTTTGCAGAAATAATAGCTTCCACTCTTCTGGGAAGGCTTTCCACAAGATTTTGGAGTGTTTCTGTGGGAATTTTTGACCATTCATCCAGTAGAGCATTTGCCAGGCACTGATGTGTGTGGCCAGTCTCTGTTCCAGTTCATTCCAAAGGTGTTCCATAAGGTTGAGGTCAGGGCTCTGTGAGGACAGGACAAGTTGTTCCACACCAAATTCATCCAACCATGTTTTGATGGACCTTGTTTTGTGCACTGGGGCACAGTCATGCAGGTATAGAAAAACACCTTCCCCAAACTGTTTACACAAATTTGGAAGCATAGCATTATCCAAAATGCCTTGGTATGCTGAAGAATTAAGATTTCCCTTCCCTATGAAGGGAACCCTAGCCCAAGCCCTGAAATACAGTTCCATATCATTAATTCTTCCTCCATCGTTTGCTCCAACCGTCGTTCGGTTTATAGACTTTCGGCTTATAGAATACATGTAATACTATTGGCTTTCTATAAAACGAACTAGAGTCCCCATTCATAAGAAATTCTTATGAATGGGGACTCTATTTTGGTTTATAGAAAGTCAATAGTATTACATGTATTCCATAAACCGAAAGTCGGGTCCCCATTGACTTCAATGGGGTTCGGGGTCAAGTTCGGGGTCAAGTTCGACCCCGAACCCGGACTTTTTTCCGAAGTTCGGCCGAACCCGCGAACCCGAACATCCAGGTGTCTGCTCCACACTACTTTACACCACTTATTCTGACGCTTGCCATTGTACCTGGTGATGTGAGGCTTGCATACAGCTGCCATGGAAATCCATTCCTTGAAGCCCCCCCTGCACAGTTTTTTTTTGCTTATATTAATGTCAGTGGAAGTTTGGAACTTTTCAGCTGTGTAACCAAGCGCATCATGCGCTCCAGCACTCGGTGACCCCCTTCTGTAGCTTCACATAGTCTTCTGCTTCTTGGCTGAGTTGCCACTTTTATACACCTGTGACAATGGGTCTGACTGAAAAACCTGAATTCAATAATTAAGAGATGTGTCCACAGTATGTAGTTATTTTTGTGGCAATGCTCTAAATTGGCACTAAACGTTTTTTTTTAACATTTTACTTTTTTAATATAAACAAAGGTTCAAAATACTGTGCAACCTTCCTGGTGTAAACCTGCCATGTATCTTTACAGGTACCTGCTCAGTTTTAGCAAAGATGGAGCTGATTTTCCTCCAAGCATTTGCATTTGTCAGTGTGGCCACTTGTGTTTGTCAGGGTCTGTCAAGTGCCCACTGTCTCTCTCTGCTACAAATAACCAATAATTTCTCGCTGGGGATTATAATAAAACTGATGGTCTCTCACTGTACTACCAGTGAACAACAGTCGTCAACCAGATCAGCTTCATACTTCAGAGTGAAGCATCTAGACCAGTGGAGAAATCTACTTGTATCTTTAAAAAAACATGCAAATTATCCTCATACTAGTGCCGCTGTACTGTTCACTCTTGCTTTTATAATTGCAAAAGTGAAAAATATTACGTTTTATGGCTGTTTCACTTTAGTAAATTGCACTGTTTGTTGCCTCCTTGAATTAATTTGGTTTAAAAAATGAAGGTTTTTTTAAAATCCACATTTCCCTTCAGTTAAGTCTCTGAAGAATCTGTACACGATGCTATCTGTAGAAAAAAGAAAGTGTAAATATACACAGAGCAACCTGGTTCATTGTGAGCTAATCTGCTTTCTTTTGATATGACCTATTTTACTTTCATCAGTTTGCCCTTTGTTCTAATTTGTATACCATCAGGCAGTAAGTATAAGGAGTTGTGTGGGTAATTGATCTAAAGATTAGACTGAAAATCTAGACACCATGCCTTGTTGGTCTTGGTAGGTCATTTAAAGTCCAGCAGTAATATATTTTCCTCTCCTTGCTCGTTGTACAGTGTTGAGAGATGGTAATTTTGATAAGATTAAGTGTATTAAATGAGCAGCTCACTTTAGTTTATTTTTGTATATTGCACATGTGTTTAATTTATGCAAAATGCACTTATTTATACTTTAAAACGTTTTAAAATGTTCCTGTAGTTTTACCTTGAAAGTCATTTCTCAGGGCTGAAATTGCACTTCATTTGTATTTTTTAAGGGTATTGGAATAAGTGAGGAAAAAACTGATTAGATCTATTTCTTTTTCTTTACTTTATCTAAAAATTATTTTTCAAACGCTGTAAGTGGAACTGCCCCTTTAACTAAAGTGACCAGCTGTCCCTTTTAAGTTCTACAATGTGCCATGTAGGACATCTGATCAGCTTACTTGAATACTGTAATGGAGTGAATTACTCTCCTCACTGGAACTCAAATGGTTAATATAGTTTCTTGGTTTGCCTGTAGGTTCATTCCACCTGATCCGCATGTTGCTTGATGAGTACATACTGCTTGCAGTGGAAACACAATTTAACAATGACAAAGAACAAGAGCTTCAGAATCTGTTGGACAAGTATATGAGAAATGCAGGTGAGCTTTAATAGTGCAACTGATATTTGTGCAAATGAAAATAATTAGTGATATTTCACACTAAACTAAGTTAATACAACTATGAACGGTTAAGAGAAATCGATTTTTTTTTATTGATCTTTATAACATTTTATAGATAAAATGTTTACAATCTTGCAATAGTATACAAATATATTGAAATTCAAATGACATGTCAAAGCTTGATCAAATAGTAATTTAAGTGTCAAATTATTGTAAATTCACTTATTAAATCCAAAATAGAACATTCATTCTAACAATCATACATTACACAAAAAGTTTGGGTCGTTAGGCCAAGATCATACATCATTATACTAGAAAGGTGTGAGACTAATTGGGTTTGTTGCAATTTTAGAGTGCCAGACAAAGAAGAATTTTTCCATATCTGATTAATATTTATTTTGAATGATGATGAACCAGAGGGAATATTACACATTTTCCATCTATCTTGCTAAGCAGGATTTAACAGCTACCAGCATGTTAATAGCTAAGGAAAAATGATATTTATTCCTAACCGATAAATTAATATAGAAGAGAAATACCTGAAACAGAGGTATAAAATCTAAATTAAAAATAGACTTAAAGATTTCACCAATCTTATATTTTATTCCTTCCATAGTCTTGCATTCCCATCAGAAATGGCACATGTTACCCTCTGTTCTGTTATACCTACAACAAAGACTGGAAAGTCAATGATAAAAACGTATGTAGGCAAGAGGGGATCATGTACCATCTGTGTATGACTTTATAGAAATGTTTCTGTATATTCAAACATTGAATTGCTTTCCTAGTCTTAGTCCAAGATTCCCACTATATATAAAAAAAAGTTACCTTTATCCCTCTCCCACCTTATATTTTTAGTTTGATATATACATATATATATATATATATATATATATATATATATATATATTTATATATATATATAGACACACACACCATGTGAGATTCATATCTTTCGTAACATCGTAGGAAAGAAAATAGAAAAACAAAGTTGCCTCATGCAACCTGTGGAGGTCACGAAAACAGAAACCAACTTGCTGTCAACAGAAATTTCTTCATGTATTTTGCATATAATATGAACTTATATGTCTGATATATCTCTCTGTCAGAAAAATCAGGTTTCAAGTGAGTTGAGGTGACAGGAACAGTTCATAATACTGATTTAGCTATACATAGTGCACAGACAAACCTGGTGAGCTTGCTTAGCAGGGTTAACTCACCAAGTTTGTCTCTGGGGAATGTATAGCTAAATTGGTGTGATGGTATGTTCCTTGTCTCCTCAACTCACCTGCTACTCACGTTTTAGTGAATGGATCTCTATGGGGGCTATTCACTAAAAAGTGAGATGATGTGAGATGAGATGAGGTGAGTTGTGGTGAGATGAACATAATTTTACTTATAAATTGTGCAGGTAAAAAAACTGTTGAGTTTCCCCTGCTAAGCAAGCTCACCAAGATTTTCCCTACACAATGTACTAAATTGTTTAGATTAAATATTCATCTCCCCTTACCTCACCTCATCTCACCTCAACCTAATTCATCTCACCTTTTAGTGAATAGACTTCTTTTTGGTTTTATACAGAGGGGGGATTTTTTATGTTATATATTTTTAATGGCGAAAGGAATCAACAGTTGGACTTAGCCTGAAAAAGCATATTTTGTCCTTCTACCATTGAAATGAATGGGAGTGAGTTTAATATAAACTGCCGCTAATTTTGACCCCCAAACTAAGACTTTAGTAAATAGACCCCCCTGATTTAGACCACACAACAGAAAGAGTTTTGTATTCAGAGCAAATATCTATATAACCTGAAGTTTGCAATGGTTTTAGTTAGGAGGCAACAGGCAGTTGTACTCAATGCCGTCCTCCACTTGAACAGTCCCAATGACTAGAGAGAGACAGAGTCTATATCACGCTTAGCCTGTTTGCCTCCCTTTCTACAGAAACTAATTACAAGCTGTTGTCTTTCTAGATGTAAGCAAAGCAACTTTCACAGCATCACCAAGTTCTTGCTTTCTAGCAAGCCGAAACAAATGTGCCAGTCTTCCAAACGACTCTGCAGTCAAAAACGAATGTCTTCAAGATCAGTCATACACAAGTCTTTCATCTGACCCACATGCTAGTCTTGTTCGTGGCCTGCATGCCTACTCACATGGAGATAATGAAAATAATGCTCTCCCAGGTAAAATGCGAGTAAATATAGTTTATTAAAAAGTTTTGTATCAAGGAAAATAAATGTGCACAAAGACAGCAGTGAGAGCAAGGTAAATAAACTAAACACCAAATAACGGCATGAAGACAACTGTGATAGGTTTAGATATATTTATATCTGTTCCGTAATGCAAGACAAGTTGTCTGTAATATGATGATTTTTAATTGCCCGCAACCCTTCTGATTCTACTTGAAACATCTTTACTGTACTACTCAAATAAATGTTGATTTGCTTTGTTTTGCTAAATGGTTAAATGCATATCACGATTTCATGATTTCATGAGAAATTTATATATTTTGTAGATCAACTGGAGGTTGCTCAAAGCACAGGTCATCTCATGACACCACCTATGTCACCAGCAATGTTGAACCGAGGAAGTGTAATAAACCAAGGACCAATGGTCATGAGACCTTCTAGTGTAGGTCCAGTTTTACCCACTCATTCTCAGACTTCCTCTTTCTCAGAACCTCTATTCCAGAACAATTCTCCACAAAACCAGAACTATGTTGGAACTGGTTCAAATTATCAGGCCATGTTTCCAGCTCACTCTCAACCTTCTTCTGGAGCATTTCCTCACAGGATGGACCGTAGTCGATACACCCAATTGAATGACCAACAAATTCCAAGAGACTATTTTGCAAACAGTTGCGCAGTGTCTCCATTTAGTGTTCATCCTTCTTCAAACTACGGATCACCATCAAATTCACAAGAAGTACACAGCATGCAATTCCTTAATACCGGAGGATTTAATTTTATAAATACCTCTGTCCCTGGAACCTGTCAAGGAGGAACTTATTCTTCAAATTCTAGCAATGGTATTTTCTACAGTCTTTAAAAATGCTTGTTGATTCGATTCTTACAGTTATTGGTAAAGCAATCCAACACATGATTAAATCATACTATACTCTCGCAATGATAACCTAAAAAGTCATGTTTAAGCAGGTACTGGCTAAGCATTATGTAACAATCCAGAATTAACTTCTTGTTAAATCTTAGCTTCACTGTAAAATATAGCAATGCATGTATTGTGTTTCAGAAAATACCAATATAGAAAAATCACAAGACTGCTTTAAAGAGGAAGTAATTGTTTGGCAATGTTGTGTTTAGCCAGAGCAGTTAGTATGGAACACTCCAAAATTTTCAACCTCAGCTGTTTTTCTTCAATGTTGAAAGCTCAAAAGAAACATGACCACAAAGTATCCAGTTAGTGGAATGCAACAATAACATTTAATAGGAAACAAATATCTGCTTACATGTAGGATTGCTGTAACAAGTGCAGTGGGCGCCACATGGCCGTCAACAGTCTCTTTTTAGTAGAAGACAATCCCCTTGTTTTATACTTTTGTTCTATACCATTTGTATCCTGTGGCTAATGCTGGAAAACATTATCTTCTACTAAAAAGAGACTGTTGACGGCCATGTGGCGCCCACTGCGCTTGTTACAGCAATAGAAAAACAGCTGAGGTTGAAAATTGCTCTATATATATCTCCTACCTACAAAGTGTTGTGAGTGTATCAAAAATTATTCTCTGTATTTCAAACCTTCTGAGAATATTCTCTTATTGATCTTTTTTTACCACAGTTTGTTTTAAAGCGCACTATTTTGTCATTTTTACTTTAAGTTGTACCTGTTGGTGTGAATTAGGGACACACTGTCAAAGTGCTGCTAAAAACTACGAATACAGAGCTGGGAACACCTTTTGTATTTATACCAATACACATAAGGTTACAGAAAATGGCAAAACATATACATCACATGCAGATGCACACAAGCCCACAGAGCGAATGAAGGACCTCCTCTCGTTGTTGATACACGGGTTGCCATGGTAATTCATGCAGATGGTGTTAATAAAGTTGTATCAATTTGCCATCATATACTGGTCTCTATTGAATGACCTGAGTTAATTTATCTCCGGGTATTGAATACCATATACTGCAATAGAAAAAAAAACGCTTAAAAAACAGTGCTAAGTGATAACTCACATCATTGACTAGAGCTAACCGTGAATATGAATTAGATTGGTTTAGGAAACAGCAGATAGAATAAACGTTATGGTTGATATAGCAGAAAGACTGCATGTGGCTTTATCTTATTTAACTAACATTATTTAACTAAACATTGTTAATGTTATTTTACTAAATATTTACAGTTTAGAAGGGGTCATATAGTATAGTGAAATTATGACACTTCCACCATGAACTCAAGTAGGATAGGCTATTTAGATTTTCTGTTTTAACTTTTCTAAAGATTCTTTTCTTTTGTTTTAAAGCTAATTAGATTAATATTTAACTTGAAAAATGTTTTTATTTTGCATGTATAAACTGTGATATATTTAGATTTTTCATCTAGAGATATTGATTATTATATTTTGTTATAAACCATTATAATGAACTAATAAAATATCTCTCCTGTACTGATGAGATTGTACAAAGTATAAAAGGCTATTTATAGGTGAATTGTAAATATTTATAATTTGTATTGTTTTCATGTGCATATTTGTGTTTGCAATATTTGATATACTATTAAGTGTTTCATTTCAATATTGATATATGCCACTTTTGTTGCAGGCTATTATGGAAATAATTTAAGTTTTCAAGAATCCCAAAGATATGGATCGATGATTGATCAACACGTGTCAGTTATTAGTAGTGTTAGCAGCATTCGACCTATGCATTCATTCAGTGACATTCATGATCCACTCAACATCCTAGATGATAATGGGAGAAAACAACTTGGATCATACTATACAGACTCTTCAGCTCCAATTATTTGTCGCAATCATTTGTGTAAGTGTATACATACATTCCACTATGAAATAATCTTTATATAATAATCATATGGGCATAACATGCGTTTGGATATATATTTCCACCATACTAACAATAAATAAAACAGTAATAATGCAGAATATGGATTAATCAGTTAACTTTTATATTTCTTCCCATTTTTGAAGGTGATTCAGTAGTATTAAAATTGTTGTTTGTTTTTTGTATATCGTAGATAAGTTGGAAACATACTTCCTATATTTTTTTATGTGGGTGAATGTGAACATCACATCTTCCTTTGGCACAAACGTAGGGGTAAATTCACTAAAACTAAACTGATAAGCGAATTTCAAGTCAAATGTACAATTCAGGCATTAATAGCATGAATCGTTTTCTCATTTGCCTATGTTTCCAGTTGAGCTACTAATGCCTGACTTTTGTCTATTCCCTGTTTACTGAATATCCCTCTGCAGCAGTGGATAGGGTTTAAAAATGAACTGCAAGACAAATGCAATAATTAGAAAGTAGCTGTTTTGGAAAGATAGGAAAGGTTAGAGGATCTCTCCAACTCAATTACTAATGCCTGACAGTTAACGACAGGTCCCTTTTTAGTGAGTAGACACCATTGTTAAATTTTGTCTACAAAATGTAATTTAATTGAAGATCCTGCTTATCTTTATTCACCAGTAGAAAAGTAGATTTTTATGAGAAACCAAAAAATAACTACTGTTCTAGAAAATCACATTCATGGAAAATACATTTTAATGGCATCACAATGTTAATACAATATAACAAAGACACTAATTACATATTTTTGCCTTTTACTATTGCAGCCTCAAGCATGCAAAGTGTGATATCGCCAACCTCATCTCAATGTATGTATGGCACATCGGACCAATACACCTCCCAAGAAACAATGGACTCTCATGGACACTCTGATGATGTCAGAGAGATGGTGTCTTCTTTGCCTCCAATAAACACTGTCTTCATGGGAGCTGCTTCATCAAGCACATGAATTAGCAACCACTCTTTCCCTATTAGCCTTGGTAACTGTAGAATCAGAATTTATTGTAAACTGGACTAAACACTGAATAATTATTATTCATCAATGAGTTTGTGGTTGGAGTTCTACTTTTCGACCAAAAACTGTTTCATAGTGTGATTGTGTAAAAGAAAGCATTGCGTTAAAAAAGACTGAAAGTAAGATGCCTCTAGTTAGAAGACTTAGAGGGGCATGTACTAAAAAAACGCAAATATATTTTATGTGCAAAACTACTTTTGCGCTTTGCTCCTTTTGCAATGTATTGAAGATTTAACACTCAAATAGTGAATATGAGCAAATTGCGAATAGAAACGGGCATAATTGCGAATAAAAACAGGCAAGTTTGCGAGTATTTTTTCTACCTCTTTTGATAGCACTTACAAACTGGTGTAAGTTTCACAAGCAAAATAAGAATTATTTTTTACAAAATGTGCGCAAAAGTCTTTAGCGTGTGCAAATAAAATCGCAATATGTTAGCGCAACCGGAAGAATGAACACTAACTAAAAAGAACGGTAGAGGCACGAATCAGGAAAAAGAAGCACAAAATCTTATAAATATTCGCAAATTGCTCCTTACTCATGTTTTACCTACTTTTTTCAACTGCACTTGTTTAGTACATGACCCCCTTAGGGCCATTTTTATCAAACCAAAAATGGTGCTATTTCAGGAAAAAGTACTAAAATGGTAGTAATTACCATGGAAACCAATGGAATTTTATGACAGTTTGCTCCAAATTTAGCACTTTTTTTGGAAATAGCGCATTTGTTTGCCTTTTTAAATCTGGTCCTTAATGTTGATCCATGGATGTGTACACTGATACAATGATTGTTAAGAAAGTCTTATACAACTAAAAATAGTTTACTTATCAATGAACTGTTACCAGAAGTAGTGCATAATGTGGAAGTGACTTAATTACAACTCCCTCAATGTTCATGCATTCTAATAATATATATTATACTTGGTTATAGAAATAGTAACATTTTCACCTCAGAAATCATACTTGTAAATATTAGACACTAGGGCCTATACTTAAAGATGCAAGGAACACTTTCATGAGGAGTGCAATGCTTTTTGAATTTTCTTTTTATAACTTGTAATTGCTAGTTTATTCAACTACTACGGCAGAAATTTCTTACACTACAGATGATTAATTTACCAAATCTGACAGCCTTGCTGTGAGGAGAACATTTGTCGACTCAGTTATGTTGCACGCTGAATGTATCAATAGTTCACAGTTGTATGTGTGCATGAGCTGAAGAAGTAAATATTTCAATTTATAGAAAGCCATTGGAGAGCTAGAAAAATATCTGAAGCAAAGCAACATGTTTAAAATGGAAGCTGACTTCTTAACTAAAAAGCTACTTCGTGCCCTTGAAGGTTAAAGAAAATTCAAAAAGCATTTTAATAAATTATTATCACAGATAATGTCTATGTCTCGGTGTCCAGACCTCATTTTCATCCTCTCTCCCTTTCTTTGCATCCATTTTATTTCAATGCAATTATTCTTTATTACTTTGCTATACACTTTTTTCCCCCTCCAACTCTTGTCCCACCTCCTAGTTTTCTTTCTTCTTTATCCTCTTTAGGAAAGATGGCTACGTTTTGACACTAAAGCTATTGTCAACTACATGATGCCTACCAATGTCTGGATGAGCATCATGGGGAATGTTGTATACAAAAGCTGTTCTATGAAAGATTAGCCATCCCTGATGTATAGTTTTTTTTGTGGACAGGTTCTTGCTTAATTAAGATATAAATGCATGTATATACTATTCATTTAAATTGTATATTTGTGCCATTTGTAAAAATATGTTTATTTAAACATTTGTATTATAAAGAATTCCTATTTATTATGTCTTAGTGTACCAGTTTACTATCTTGAACTTGACATATTGTCAGGTATATGTTTTCTACCTCCTATGGAATTGTTTACAAGGTCAAACATTGTAGTACAAAATACCAAATGTTTGTGTTATGATTAATTAAATGTTAGTTCCAACATCTCATGGCTCTAGCTGTTTGGTCAAAAGATTTCCCTGATTGAGTTCATGATTCTATCAGCACTGCAAAGACAATTATTTCTTTACATTATGTAGGTAAGTATGTAGGTAAGTAGTAGGGGTATTATCAAACACTAATCTACAAGCCATCAAAATCAAACAAGCCAGAAGGCCTGCTTTTCCCACAGAAATGCTACCACCAATGTAAGTGCTACCACCAATTTGCATATGCAAATCCAGTCAACAATGATAACCTTTTGCCTCTTAATCCATTATAAACATGGACCCCTTGGAGCATATGCACGTTGTACTAGACAGCCTTTCCATTTTTTACACACAAGGTTATCTTTTTAATGCCCAATGAAATGTATTCTACATAGTCAATTACAAGTCTTTTTTTTATTTTTATTTTTTTATTTAAGTATCAAAAAACATACAGAGGTCAAAGTACATAAATATGCCTAATACAATTATTATTATGGAAACAAGTCTATTTATTCAGGGCTTGATTTACATCCTTGGCACCCTGGATGTTAGGTGCATTAAAAGGCTTTGTAAGTGGGACTTTAGTAAAAATTGGAGAGAACAGTCTCCAAAAAGATGCAAAGCATATTGCTATCTTCTGTGACCAGGGGTGGCAGATTTGCGGGACCCTACAATGCTGATATGGGAAACACCACTGACTTTCTGCCCACAAAAAAATAGAAATATCCCTGCCTGTGGTACCAATAAAAATTCAAACAAGGCTTTCAGCAAGTGTCTGGTTTACTGGCTTTAAAGATAAGTTTGTAAAAACAAATAGTTTTACATTTTAAAAATTGGGGAATCACTAAAATGAATGTAGATTAATATAGAATTCTGTATTTTTTTTTTTAAACCAAGTGCAGAATCAGCTTTATTTACACAGTGGTGCAAAGAGTGCTTGACCACTTGCAATGTTGGCTAGATTGGCATTATTGTCTTTGTGTGTGTGTGTGTGTGTGTGTGTGTGCGTGTGTGTGTATATAAGTTATACATATGGCTAGCTTATATCCAATTTCCACAAACAGCACCTAAGTCTCACTAATTGTCTAATTATGTATATGAGGTGATATTTGAATAAGTCATTTATATCCAAACAAAGCCTGTATACATTTTGTGTAATTTGTGAATACAGATCAGGATGCACAATTTATGAGGTAAATATACACCACAAATCATCCAATGGAAGCCTGTAATGGATACAAAGCATTATCTGAATAAAAATATTTATTATTTTATTAAATGTGGTCTCTATACAAATATATTCATAAGATAAGCGTTAAAGTCAAGGCATGGAAATGGCCATGTTTGTGTTTTCCTCAATGACCTATTTTTATTTCTATTTCCTTTCCTCTTACATGTTTTCTGACACAGAGTTTGCACTTCTATTGATGGCACAGATGGATATACAATTAGAAAACACATAAAAGATTATAATAAGCATATGAAATAGGAAGACCTACTTGCCTTCCTGTTGGCCTGGTTGATTATTATCCTTGTTCAAATAATGGACCACATGTTCATTTCGCCCTTCTGCCCTGGTTGCTAGAGCAGGAACAGGCAGAAGATGAAATCCAGTATTTAAAAAAAAAGGATTAATAGCAACTGATGTAAAATGTTGGACAGTAGAAATGTACTCTAAATATTTTGTTTTATTTGTTTGCCTTTGTTTAATTTTTACAAGCAATACGACTATAATAATACCTTGTAATTCTACATAAAAGTTGCATTTAAGTTACAACCGCAAACATACTTATGTAGATTTAAATGTAACAACTTAAATATATTCCTGGTATTACTCATTTTGTTTTGAGAAATCAGCTACATAAAAAAAAATCATAATATTACTGGGTTTAGGTTCATCCATGGTGCTACAGGCTTCTGATTTACTTCCTTTTAGGTTAAATACTATGTCGTGACAAATACCCCTTTTCAGAAGACTATCTTGATCAAGGGTTGTGACCCAAAGAACACCCCATTGCATATATTGCATAAGTCTATGTAAATAGTTAAAGATAAATTTAGCTCAGGTGCAAGTGGGGGTAATAATTATACTATGCAATGTTTGCTTAAAAGACAAACACAGGTTAATTTGTTATCCATGGTTTGCCCAAAGTATACAAATGGTTATAAATCCACTTTCACATGGGTAGGTGTATTTTCTCAGTCATTTTATGAAATAATTACTTTAAGATATCTCCAACACCTTAGTTATGGGAGGGATACCATATATTTATGGTTGCTATAAACTTTAACTTTGCACTATCAACTACAATATAAAAAAGGTATTGTACATTCATTGTTGCTACACACTTTGCTGTTCAATTGTGTTTACACTGCTTAGCAGCTTTTTTGCACTATTAGCATTATATTATTATAGCTATTCATTGCTTTTGTTCTGCTCTCTGTATGGTGAGCTTGGGAGTGTGCCTAGTGTGTTTACAGGGTTAATTTAGTGTGATCCCTGTTTATTCACTTTATCTTTCGCTTTTTCTATGGTATTGAGTAGTATACCCATGCACATTCCTGCCCACTGTTGATCTGATATTGTTTTCCAGTCTTTCACTTTTCCTTTTTTGGTTGAGTTTTTTCGCTGCTCATATTTACATGACCACCATAAAAATCAAAATAATTTTAATCCACATCATTCCTTACTTACGTCAAGTGAATAGACACAGCCATCTTGAAATTTGGTGACGGTGCGCACAGTGAAGGCCCAATATCTGTGAAGTGAAGACTTAGTATTGCTCACATTTGCCGACCAGACATACATTTTGTTTCTGACAGAAAAAATACTCTCAGCAATTGCAAATATATTCAGATGGTATACAAGGTGACAAGGTGATCGGTAGCCAGGAACACTCTGGCAGAGACCCGATCAGGGTCTTAATAGACCCTGTGGGTCCCTGCCAAAAGATCGCGAGACCTCCGGACGTCACGTGTGACGTCACGGAGGCGTGCCCGAACCCGGAAGTTCGGGCACGGCGCGATTTAGAGAAATGTAGCCGGTGCTCGCTTTGAGCACCGGCTACATTTTCCCTGTCGGACTGAGGCCACTCAAAGTGGCTTCAGATGACAGGTGGGATCCCGCTGCAAGTGCCTGCAGCGGGATCCAAAAACAGCTCATCGCGGGGAGCCGCGATGAGCTGTTTAACAAAGGACGTTCTATGCCGTCCTTACGACTTTAAGGCACTTAAAGTCAGGACGGCATAGAACATCCTAACGTCACAAAGGGGTTAAAGGAACAATTTTCAAAGGCTGAAAAGTGGTTAGGTAACCACCATTTATTTTTAGCAGGGCATTTCCATAAAAAAATGTATTGTTCTATTTGATTTAAAGTGCAGGCTACATGATTGCAAAATGGTTATCCTCAGCAATAAGAAAACATAGCAGACTCAGCACACCATTTAAGGGAGTTTAATCCACCAAAAATAACGACGTTTCAACCCAGCACTGAGCTTTATTCAAGTCCTTGAAAAAAGCTCAGTGCTGGGCTGAAACGTCGTTATTTTTTGGTGGATTAAACTCCCTTAAACGGTGTGCTGAATCTCCTGTGTTTTCTTTTTGCTTTATGGGCGTGAATGACGCTCCCTCGTGGCACCCAATACTTGTAAGTGTGCAGACCCATTCATACTTTTCACTATTTTCCTCAGCAATACAAATGTCACATTTAATAAAATTATGTTTAAACAAAACATTATTAATTGACCTACATATCACAATCAGTCTTGCCAAAGAACAAAAGCAACATCTTATTTCATGGCTTTGAATCTGCAAGAGTTTTAAAATAGATGTCAGTGAGTCAAAGACATGGGCTGGTCAACAAATTCACTCAATGTATCATCTGTGAGATCTTGGTGACAACAGCATTTTTTACATACAGTAGTCAAGCATGTTTTGACGTTTTGGATTTTACAATAATGCAAGTAAGCAGTAGAATCAACTCAATGTAGAGCCATATTGGAAATAGCTTAGTGTCTTTCTGTATGAAAAACCTAATAAAAGCATCTCATCTGCTCACGTCAGGAAAACTGAGGACAAGTCCTGGCAGTCTAACCTTCATAAAATCTATACCTGAGTATTGTAGCTACATGGGACCTCTGTACAATCAGAATTAAATAATACTCATATTGTATACAGCCATGATAGGCTAAGAGGTTGCAAAAGATTTTTGAAGAAAAAATGCAAAAATATCCTACATTTGAACTAAGAATCAACATTTACATTTCTTGGAACAATGCAAGTAAAAATATGCAATCATAACATAACTTTAACATACATATTTAATTTTCCTTAATTATAAAGGTCAGTTCGAAATGTAAGCATTACTATAACTTTAAGGGTAAATGGAGACACTGTACCCAAATGGTACTGTGCTTTTACTATGGAAGATTCATGCATTTAAGCTTTATAAGCTTTTCATATAAAGTGACCATTTTCTGTTTAAGCTATCTGCTGATCTGGAAGTCTTTCTTGTACAAATGTTTTCTGTTTATATAGCTATGTATGTTTTTCTTAACACAACAGTGAAATCCAAAACTAAAGTACGGCTTTATGGTATTTTTCATTCTATTCCATACATTTGGATAGGTTCAGGTTCGGAGAAAGATGATTATGACATTTACTGTCCACTGTTACACATGGTGGGGATCTGACATGTAGCAATAGGTGCTTAAATCCTGACAGGGTACTGAGGAGGGCTAGGCTGCCCATTGGTTGGGGGTTGCTTGGGGATGGAGGAAGATAGGAGGTTCTATATGCTTAATAAGGCTGGCACCTTTTGGCTTGGTTGTGGGCCGAAAGCTAATACTAGGGGGAATTTGTGGAGCACATGATACTGCACTTGAACTTTGGAATGCAACTCTTCACTACTAGTTTTAGATCATCTAAAAGACCTGCCCTGAAAAATCCAGTTTTGTTAGCATGCATAGGAATACAAGTATTTATTTTTTAAAAGAAGGGGATAGGTCGTGAAGAGGACCCTACTCTACTGGGCTATCAGTTTGCTTCTGCTAGCTTTGATTGCCAAAACATTAAGTAATAGTAAGCTATTTTGATTAATAGGGCTAAGTGGGGGAACATACAGGGTGACCGGATTTTGTGAAAACAAATGGACACTCTTCACCAACAAGATTTTTTAATCAGATGCCCAGACAAGCAAGAATTTAGCCAGAGTGGTCTCAGGTCCACATTACTCTCATCCTTAAGTCTTATACTGGCTGCCACAGTGTTGGGTCCAAAATATCTGCAAGAGATCATTTGCCTTTATATTTCTTCCCGTACATCGAATCCTCTGGTGCTAAATTGGGGAAATCACTGTAGATAAGGCCTATAAAGGAAGAGGAAAGGAAAAAGAAGGGGAGAAAGGGAAGGAAAATATGATAAATTATTTTTAACTCCAGTGTAGGATCTGACAATGCCATATTGACACAAATGAATTACTTAATTTCAAAAATATTTTTAGGAGCTGAATATTTTTTTCTGTTGAAACTATTAATAATACTTATAGTTGTGAAAAACCATTCAAAACAGATATGAAATTATAAAATAATTTTTAAATAGGAAATAACGGAAGGTGTAAAATCGATAAAAACTATAAAAGTACAGCCAGCTATATTTTTTTTTTCTTATCCATCTGGCCAAAATTACCTTTTACACCAGAACAGATGGCTTTAAATGCAGTGATTACAAAAATCCTGAAGTTAAAATAGTTTAATTACTAAGTCAATACCACCTCCAACCTTTGTGGAGGCTTTAGTAAAAAAACAACAGAAGGTATAAGGCACATGTCAGGACAATATTTAACTAGAACTTTGCATTAGCTGCTTTACTGAAACCTTTAGAATGCTAAAGATTACCTGGTTTACGCTTTTATTATTAACACATTCCAAACCAGAATCACATTTGAGTGCGCTTGGCCCATACAATATGAGCAATTTACAAATCTGTTTCTTTTCTATAAAAATATATTTATATATATTTTTATATTTTGTATATATAAATATTTATATTTTGTTTTTACTTAGTGATATTTGTTGTTTTTTTTTTTTTTTTTTTTAAGCATGTTAACTATATTCAAATGATGGGGATTAATCACTAGTATAATCAATTAAGGCCTGTTCTCAAATCCTGTTTATTTTCATGCATAGCTTTCCAATTACACAATAACTTATAACTATTGTTAACACTCATACCAGAATATAATATAATTTTAGATATTTTTTAAGTTCTGCCTAACAGTCCGATCTTTTAATTGACAGTATTAGAAGATTCCAACCCAGAACAGGTTTACCTCATTTTGTGTGAGGTCACTTGATTTAACTTAACCTTGTGATGATGTGGTCCACATCCTTGATTCAGGCAACAGCTATTTATCTCTTTCTAATATTCTAATGATATAAATAGCTTAAACCTTTCTTTTTCTGAAGCTACTTGTGCAAGAATCATCTATTTGGAATATGACTAGAGTTACCCCACAAACCAGACTGTCTCAGCAAATCCTGGACTATTCGAAGTATTAGATATTAAGCTGCTCATACAACTCATGAAGAATCATGATGTGTTCAGAAGGGAATCAATAATTAATCTTAACTTAATCAATGCAGTCCTATGGGATGCCCTCTTTTGATTCATTTATTAATTTGCCTGTAGCAACACATTAATTTTAAAAACGGCAGAGCATCGTGTAAAAGGCATAAAAAGGTTACAAAAGAGTTGATCTGGAAATCTTAGATATAGGAAGCTAAGATTGATATGCTGGTGGGAACAATTTTGATGTGATACAGTGGCGTAAGGTTGCAAAAACACCATCGCTGTAATATGGGCATTCTGTTTTTTTCTCTTAACGTTAACCAATATTTCTAATAACTGACATATATTTTTTCCCAGAATTCAGTTGCACTTCTGGTTTTCTTTTGGGTTTATTAGGCCTTCTCGCACCTGAATTATTTGATAGAGTCCTGGTATGATGTAAAAGATGGTCAATTACATATGAGGTATGTATCTTTGTAAAGAAAAAAAAGCAAACAGTAGATAAAGTAGGATGACATTTAAATTCACCATAGTTACATACAAAGAGACAGTAGTATATGTACTGCTGCTTGGAAACAGAAAATATAGCTTGCACCCAGAATGACTATATTTAGATCACATAGTTTAGGAAGTCTATGTTTGTAACCTTACTGAGTGTATTATTAAATTAATTATTGGCAGAGGCGTCACTAGGGTTGGTGTCACCCGGTGCGGAAACTCATTCCTCCAATACAATTCCAAACAGATTCCTTAGTAATGCCAGTTAGATGGCCTATTAACTATGCCACACCCAGGAACCCCATAACTATGCCACACACAGAAGCCCCATAACTATGCAACACACAGGAGCCCCATAAATTATGTCACACCAGAGCCCCATAAATTATGCCACACCAGAGCCCCATAAATTATGCCACACCAGAGCCCCATTAATTATGCCACAGACACAGGTGCCCCATAATTATGTCACACACACACACAGGTGCCCCATAATTATGCCACACACACACAGGTGCCCCATAATTATGCCACTCAAAAGAGTCCCTTAATTATGCCACACATGGGGCCCAATAAATATGCCACACACAAGTGCCCCATAATTATGCACACATGGGACCGCCATTAATTATGCAACACACAGGAGCCCCACGAGGTGATAATTGTACAATTCTAAAACAATATATATCTATACATACAGACATCTCTCTCTCTCTCTCTCTCTCTCTCTCTCTCTCTCTCTCTCTCTCTCTCTATAACAGCCAATTTGCCCAATTATATGCCAGTATCATTGTGTCATTAATAAGCCACAGCCAATTTGCTCATTAATATGCCAGTATTATTGTGCCAGATGCCAATACCACTGTGCCATTAAGATGCCAGAATTATTGTGCCATTCATATGACAGTAATATTGTGCGATTCAGATACCAGTAATATTGTGCCATTCAAATACCGGTAATATTGTGCCATTCAGATACCAAGAATATTGTGCCATTCAAATACCAGTAATATTATGCCATTCAGAGCCCAGTAATATTGTGCCATTCAGAGCCCAGTAATATTATGCCAGTCAGATACCAGGAATATTGTGCCATTCAGATACCAGTAATAGTGTGCCATTCAGATACCAGGAATATTGTGCCATTCAAATACCAGTAATATTGTGCCATTCAGAGCCCAGTAATATTGTGCCATTCAGAGCCCAGTAATATTATGCCATTCAGATACCAGGAATATTGTGCCATTCAGAGCCCAGTAATATTATGCCATTCAGAGCCCAGTAATATTGTGCCATTCAGAGCCCAGTAATATTATGCCATTCAGATACCAGGAATATTGTGCCATTCAGATACCAGTAATAGTGTGCCATTCAGAGCCCAGTAATATTATGCCATTCAGAGCCCAGTAATAGTGTGCCATTCAGAGCCCAGTAATATTGTGCCATTCAGAGCCCAGTAATATTATGCCAGTCAGATACCAGGAATATTGTGCCATTCAGATATCAGTAATAGTGTGCCATTCAGATACCAGGAATATTGTGCCATTCAAATACCAGTAATATTGTGCCATTCAGAGCCCAGTAATATTGTGCCAGCCAGACACAAGGAATATTGTCTCATTCAGATACCAGTAATAGTGTGCCATTCAGAGCCCAGTAATATTATGCCATTCAGAGCCCAGTAGTATTATGCCATTCAGATACCAGGAATATTGTGCCATTCAGATACCAGGAATATTGTGTCATTCAGAGCCCAGTAATATTATGCTATTCAGAGCCCAGTAATATTATGCCATTCAGATACCAGTAATATTATTCCAGTCAGATACCAGGAATATTGTGCCATTCAGAGCACAGTAATATTGTGCCAGTCAGATACCAGGAATATTGTGCCATTCAGAGCCCAGTAATATTGTGCTAGTCAGATACCAGGAATATTGTGCCATTCAGATACCAGTAATATTGTGCCAGTCAGATGCCAGGAATATTGTGCCATTCAGAGTACAGTAATATTATGCCAGTCAGATACCAGGAATATTGTGCCAGTCAGAGCTCAGGAATATTGTGCCAGTCCCAGACGTCTCCGTTGAGTGTTCCCTCCGGCACGGAGGAGGGAAACACAGTCACCGGATGTGACGTAACGTCTTTTTTCCCGCGGCCGAATCCAGCGGATGCAGCTGCCAGAAAAAAAGAAAAAAGTTCAGCAGCGCAGGGGGTGCCGGCAGCACAAAAGAACAGAAAAGCGCCTCCCTTTAAAGAGGTATAACTATAGTAATAAATTATTTAGTGTTTTGCCCTCAATAGAGGTGGCACTTCCACGGGTGCCTGTGGGTCCATAGGGTCCAGGCGACACTTTAACAGTTAATTTGTCTCCCCAAGATATGTTCTTTCTGGGCACTACACAGTAAGCCTTCCATGTGTGCACATTAGATGCATATATGTGTATATTAATGAACAGTATCTAGAACTGTCTCGGCTACATACAAAACTGACGGTAATAAACTCTAAAACAGTAAAGTACGCTATATAAATTAGAGAAACTTGTATTTTTGAAGATAGCAGGTAGAAATATTTTAGATGTTACATGAACTTTATTTGCTAGCTGATATAGAATGCAGGATTTATTTGCAAAAATAATGACATTACAGTGCAAGCTTTATTTGCAACATGAATAGCATGATAGTAAAAGGTTTATTATATAACTACATTAGATTAAAGTGTGAGCTTTTTTGGCTATGTGGGCATTTTTGGATGGGTGTGATTTTGGTGGGGTAGATTAAGTGAAGGAGATCAGCATTTCATCCTCGGATCCAGGCAACACAATGTCTTGGGCTGGTAGTTGCCCTAAAACTCACAAGGATAGTTCAGAAAGCACATTTATCTATAAAAAAGAAGTGATATATAATTGAAAGATTGCATCAAGTATGGTCATTTTAAATATAAATACTTTAATGAAAGTACATACAAATACAATACAAATAAAATATCTGATTTTGTTTAGAATCGTGGGTCAAACCTTCCTTTATCTTGGGTGAAACGAACCAAGATTCTGAACAACATGTCAATAAGGTCCTATTTAAAATGCCTACACTACAATCTTTTTACATAGTTAATATAAGGCACATGGGCAACAATAGATTTTCTTTTTCCATGAGGGATCACTGTCACTTTAAAATAATATAAAAAAGGTAACAGTGTGATGCGTATTGCAAATACACTTTCTCCCATAAAAGGTTTAACTTGGCTTTCCCCTCCCACTTCTCTACCGTCATTTTACTTTTTCGAGTCCTCTCCACCCCCCCCCCCCCCCCTCACTTATCAGATGCTTCATTGGGTGCACATGTTCTGCAACAAAGTTTAGGTAGGTGGAATGTGTCAAAGTAACATCCACATGAATAGCAGGACACAAGGTTTCTAGCAAAGCATCACACTGCCTATGCCAGCTTGCCACCTGTCAGTGATCAAAATGTTATGACTGATCGGTGTATAAACATATATATATATATATATATATATATATATATATTGTATTTATATGTATTTGTGTGGGTCATCATGGATCTTACATAGTAAGAAATAGAATATTAATATGGATGAGGTGTAATAGTCTAGGGATTGTAAATTGGTGTACAAAGGACAAACTGCAGCATAAGTTGAACATCCAACACACAGAGCTTATAATATTATAATCATTTTGTTTACAATTTTTTTAATAAATTAGTGTCTTTATTTTTTCATGTATTTCATGCTCTGTTTTTTTTCTGTTCACTGTCCCTTTAATTGTATATAGGGATTGTTAATAGTCTTGCTGCAGCTGTATTTAAAGACTCTCAACAGAGCCATTTTGTGAACCCCGATGAAGTCAGAATTTGACATATTGCGTGGTTTCATTTTCTTCCATCTTCCATCTTAGATCGATGATAGAATTGCTTGCTTTTCGACAACTGGCCGAATCCCATTCATCTTGGCCTCCAAGCTGTGTTAATTTCGGCCTTCGAGCTCCATTCATCTTGACCTCCGAGTTACATCCATCTCAGCCTCCAAATTGATCTCGACCTCAGCCGTTTTTTTCATCTACCTCGCAAGCCATTCAACATTTGTCTCCATCTGCTTACTGCTGTGGATTTTACATCATTTGTTAAAACCACTTAATATTTGAGTGTTTGTGGTTTCCCTTTGGCACTGTAACTGCTCCACATATTGATTGGAGCCCCGTTTGTGACTTTGCATTCTTTTTATTAACTTTTTCAGTTTTTTCTTTCTTACTTCACTATTATGTATTTTTAGATTTTCAGATGCTTCATGTTTATTAGTAAGTGTTTTATATATTTATTAATTTTGAGTATCACACTTTTTCTATAAGTATATTTATTTATACACTTTATTTTGTGTTGGTTTATAGGTCATCCTTATCCTTAGGTCATCTTATTTATTTTCTACAATAATTTGATAAGGTATTTGCTGAATTAGAAATATGTTGTAAAATATAACTGAGCTTCAAAATAATTTTTTAAACTATCCCGGAACTACCACTTTTAATAGGACCTCCGTATGTGACACCAAAAAAGGAAAACAATCACTTTTTTATGAAGGGCCATGATATCTAATAGACAAAGCAAGCATTTGCTGAGGGCCCTCCATCATTAAGTGACCACCTAATCAACTATTGCTTTACTCAGCCGATTTTGCTTTCGAAGGTAAAGCATGAGAGAGAAAATTACCGTCAACTGGGTAATAATAACATCTAATATTCAGCTGGTGATTCGATTAATTCCAATAGCATGCACAAAAATTGGTTGAGTCCCAACTGGTGCTATATAGAATACTTGTCATTATTATTATTATTAGGTCTGTGCCTTAACAGATCTTTATTGCCCAAAAGACAATAATGGAGAGAAAAATTAGAAAGGCTGAAGCAGGGTATGGTGTGGTTTCTAGGGTAGGGTAGAAAGAGCAACACAAATGTAAAGAAAAGTGTCATCATTTTGTAGTGGGGATTTAGGTCAGTGCCTGACTGATTACTCCTGGCAGAGTTTTTGGATATTCTTTATTAACATAGTAACACCCTCACAAACAGTGGAGAGGCAAGACAGAAAATAGATTGACAGTATCTCTAACAATCCATTAATAACTAAGATCCAACAGGACTTGAACTGCCATGGGGTAGGGTGTGGAACTTTGATGAAAACTGCAAAGGGAGCATGATCTCAAAAAAACTGTGAACCCCTGGTTATAATTAAGGGTTTGACCCCACTACTGAAGGAAAACCATGCAGGAAGAAGGGTTTGAACGTGAATATATATTACATTTTATATTCACAGCTGATGAATAAAAATTTACAAGTGGTTTATAAATAATAGTGATATATTGTCTTTTCCATTCATGGCACCCCATCTTTATTAAAAACAAGTTTCTAGTATGAGTTCATTTCCTGCAATAGTTATTTTGTTGGACAAGTATAAGACATTTAAGCATATGGCTTTTTGTACAATTTGTATTTCTACAAATAGAAATATGATGACTAATGGGAGTGAACTTTTTTACTATGTACTTATTAATGTTGGCAACAAAAATATGTATATCTACAATAATCTTTAATGTTCTGAAATAGCCTCTTTTACATCCAATACTAAGCAATGAATTTGTTTTGAATATCACTGTGTTCCATTTTGTTAATGTCTTTGTGCTCTTAAAATACTTTTGTTGGGATGAACCATTAGAAAACAATATTAGCAACAAAGTAATGCACAATGTTTCAGGGAACAGATGTGAGCATGGCTTGTTGAACTGTTTGTTAATACTGCCACCTGCCTGTGAATGGGCATATTACAGAATAGGCTGTGAAACCTTCTAATTTGAAACCAGAAATGGACATGCATTCAAAAGGCAAACAAATAATATAAATTGTTTCTAAAACATTTTCTTGAAGCTACAAATTCAACAAGGGAATAACTAAAGGAACAAGTAATATGTTTCTACATAACTCTATGTATATATGTCACTGAAGAATGCAAAGTGTTAGTAGCACTTTTTGAGCTGGCAAGGATAAGATTGCATATACCCTAAAACAGTGTCCCATTGCCCTATTTGCCTTTGCCTGATATTTTTAAATTGAAACTCCAAACCTCCTACCTGTCTCTTAAATAAATTAATAGGGAGTTTTAATAAAGTGTTCTACAACTTAAAGGGTGTAATAAGTCCCCTCTCACTTCCTCTAGTAAAACTATGGGGCTAGCCATGTCCCAAAAACACTGGGTTGCCCTCACCTTAGCCAGTGGTGTATCTTGGTATTGTGCTGCCCAAGGCATGCCCCCATCACCCCCATTACATGCCTTCATCACCCCATTACATGCCTCCATTACCCTCATTACATGTCTCCATCACCCAAATACATGACCCCATCACCCCATTACATGCCCTCATCACCCCATTACACGCCTTCATCAACCGCATTACATGCCTCCATCACCCCATTACATGCCCCCATCCCCTGGCACCCCAGGACTTACCCTGGTTCCTGGTGGCAAGCAGCATGGTGTCCTACTATGCTCCCTGTTCAGCTCCCTGCGCAGTGAGAGCAGATGGGTCACGTGACCCAACGCATATCTGACTTCAGAGTGCTGGGTCACGTGACCTGTTAGCACTTCCCCGTCATACTGCATGGGGAGCCGAACAGGACGTGTGCCCACTAGGCTTAGGGGAGGATTACACCAGATGATTATGACATGGGGAGTTAAAAAAAATAGTAAAAGACAACAAAAAGTCAGTCTTATAGTGTAGTATGTTGAAAACTCTGATGTTGGCAATAAAATACAGGAAAGTCTCTTACATAATCCTGAGCATTTTATGCTCAGTAATATGCAGCTAAGATATGCTCCAGTATAGCTTCCACTCGTCTAAGAGTAGCAGGCAACAATGTGTATAGATAGGAACTCATAAAGAGGAGTGATATATTTAATATAGAAAAACATAAAAATGCACTCTTACCTTGAAGTAGAAGAAGTCACATATAAATATTAAATGGAGTTCTTCACTACATCACGCAATGGAAAGGGAGTGGAGTTCGATTTGCGGATGTGCTGGTAGAGTGAGTGGCGTTCAAGAACTCTGTTTTATATTGATATGCGACTTCTTCTACCTCAATGTAAGAGTGGATTTGATCTTTTTCTATATTAAATACTTACCTTGTTAATTCCGTGGTGTGTAGCTCTCCTCTTTCCGAGTCCCTATCCACACATGTTGCCTGCTAAAAATCCCCAAGGATCACAGCTGGAGGATTGCAGAAGTTTGTTGTGTCAGAAAGTCTCCAAAACTACAATTCAATGTTACCTACATCACCACAAGCGGTTTGGAAAGGTTTCAGGAAAAAAGCCTTTACTCTCATCCAAAAACAAATTCAACCTCAGTCTTCAGTTTGCCAGACAATACTGGAAGCTTTTTGGCAATGGGTGGGTTTCATACACACTTAGAGGTAGCCATATGGAAAAGTACCTCATGCCCACGGTTAAATATGGTGGTGGTTCTTTAATTTTTTGCTGCTGTTTTTCTGCCAGAGAACACAGAACTTTTCTACAGGCACTGGGCATTCCTCCACTGTTGCCCCATACAACAGATTTGTCCTCTATAAATACTCCCACTTCTGCAGACCTGCCGAGGTCCAACTCTATATGCAAATGACTCTCCTCTACTGGGGACCTGGTACTGGATGAAATTACTTAAAAATTCAATGATTGTACCTATCTATATTTTTCCTTCCACCAGCACACTCTCCATGCACCATGAGACATGCATGGAATACCCCACAATTGGTCCACCTCTAGTGGCACCAGAGCTCATTATTTTTGAGGAGCTAGCTTGCAGTGTCAGTGATATCTCTCTTGGGATACTCTGCCCCCTCTATGTCTCTCTTGATTCCCCTCACCCATTTTACTTACTCCTTTACCTTTTCCCATTTTTAACTATAATTTTCATATATTTTTGGTTTACTACAATTGTCATCTTTGTTATTGAATTATACTTATATTTGTGAAGGCCCTGCTAGGGCAGAGGTTTTATATTTTTTCCTATTTTTTGTTAGACACTGGTTTCTAGGTGCAGCATCATCATGTAGACATTGCAACAGGGTTTTTTTTTTTTGTTTGTGTGTTTTTATTGCTCAAGTGGGCGAAATGCACTTCCAGGCATTACTAATTTTATGTAATATTGAGAAACTTCTAGATAAATCTGAAAAGTAGAATGTTTTCATTAGTAGAATTTTCATTAGTTGACATATAGACAATAGAGTTGAGTGGACACCTGGATGTTCGGGTTCGGCAGGTTCGGCCAAACTTCGAAAAAATGTCCAGGTCCGTGCTCGAACTTGACCCCGAACCCCATTGAAGTCAATGGGGACACAAACTTTTAGTCCTGGAAAGGGCTAGAGGGCTGCAAAATGAAGTAAAATGTGGGTAAGAGTAGGACAAGTGCCCTGCAAGCAAATGTGGATAGGGAAATAACTTAAAATGACATAAAATACATACAAATTACAAATACAACTGAGCTATAAAATAGCACTAGATGGAATCTTTGATTTTAGCTTTGGAAGAACATAAATCTAAATCTAAAGCATGGCTGCCAGCAGGATTTACAGAATTATCCATTTGAGAGAGGGTTGGAGTGCAGGGTATTCTCTTTCAGTTTATACTAAGTGACCCATAGGTTGAGGAGGCGGTGACCGTGGCGGTGTAGGTGGAAGCGGCGCTGGAGGAGGAGGAGGTAGCCAACACTGTTTTGGGACATATTGGGACATATAACAACAGAAAACAAAGAATAAGTGCACTTGAGTATAACAATGACTGGGTGAGGCCGGTATAAATGTCTATTCTGCACAAGGTACAGAGAAGTCTGATGGGATCCATGCCTGGTTTATCTTAATAAACGTGAGCTTGTCCACGTTGGCTGTGGACAGGCGGCTGTGCTTGTCTGTGATAACACCCCCTGCCGTGCTAAACACACGTTCAGACAATACACTGGCTGCAGGGCAGGCCAGCACCTCCAAGGCATAAAGGGCAAGCTCAGGCCATGTGCGCTATTTGGAAACCCAGAAGTTGAATGGGGCAGACCCATCAGTCAGTACGTGTAGGCCTGTGCACACGTACTGTTCCACCATGTTGCTGAAATGCTGCCTCCTGCTAAGACAATGCATATCAGATGGTGGTGGTGCTTGTTGTGGTGTGCTGACAAAGCTTTTCCACATTTCGGCCATGCTAACCCTGCCTTCTGAGGTGCTGGCGGTGCCCCAGCTGCATTGGTGACCTCTTCCTCTGCCTTCGCCTTGTGCTTCCATTGAGCCCCCGGTGTCATTTTGAAATGCCCTCAGCAGCGCGTCTACCAGCGTGCGCTTGTAGTCGCGCATCTTATGATCACGCTCCAGTGATGGAATTAAGGACGGCACATTGTCCTTGTAATGGGGATCCAGCAGGATGGCAACCCAGTAATCAGCACAAGTTAGAATGTGGGCAACTCGGCAGTTGTTGCGCAGGCACTGCAGCATGTAGTCGCTCATGTGCGCCAAGCTGCACAGAGGCAAGGACAAGCTGTTCTCTGTGGGAGGTATATCATCTGTGTCCTCCGTATCCCCCCAGCCTCGCTCCAGTGATGCCCACGAGCTTTTGGGTGCGTTGGGTGCTACCCTGCTGTGAACACGGTTCCTCCTTCTCCTCATCATCATCATCCTCATCCTCCTCCAAAACCGTGCCCTGGCTTGACAGTTGTGTACCTGGTCTATGCTGTTGCAGGAACCCACCCTCCAAGCCACTTGTGAATGACTGGCCTGATAACCATGGAAATGACCCCTCTTCTTCCTCCTCCTCTTCCTCCTGTGCCATATCCTCTTCCATCATCACCCTAAGCGTTTTTTTCAAGTAGACATACAAGCGGGATAGTAAGGCTGAGAACGGCGTCATTGGCCCTGGCCATGTTGGTGGAGTACTCGAAACAGTGCAAAATGGCACAGAGGTCTCGCATGGAGGCCCACTCATTGGTGGTGAAGTGGTGCTGTTCCGCAGAGCGACTGACCCGTGCGTGCTGCAGCTTATACTCCACTATCACCTGCTGCTGCTCGCACAATCTCTCCAGCATGTGCAAGGTGGAGTTCCACCTTGTGGGCATGTCGCATATGAGGCGGTGAGCGGGAAGGCCTAAGTTACGCTGCAGCGCAGACAGGCGAGCAGCAGCAGGGTGAGAACGCCTAAAGTGCGCACAGACGGCCCACACTTTCTGCAGCAGCTCTGATATATCTGGGTAGTTTTTCAGGAATTTCTGCACCACCAAATTCAGCACATGCGCCAGGCAAGGGATGTGAATCAAACCGGCTAGGCCCAGAGCTTCTACGAGATTTTGCCCATTATCGCACACTACCAGGCCGGTGCTTGAGGCTCAGTGGCAACAACCGCTCATTGATCTGTTGTTCCATGCCCGTCCACAGCTCCTGCGCGCTGTGGGATTTCCCCCCCAAACATATGAGTTTTAAAAGAGCCTGCTGTCGTTTCCCCCTGGCTGTGCTGAAGTTGGTGGTGAAGGTGTTACGCTGACCGGATGAGAAGGTGGTAGAGGAGGTGGTAATGGAGAAGGAAGCAGCTGAGTAGGAGGAGGAGGCAACAGGAGGCAAAGAGAAATGCCCTGCAATCCTCGGTGGCGGAAGGACATGCGCCAAACTGCTATCTGCCTCAGGCCCAGCCAACACTACATTTGCCCAGTGTGCAGTTAGGGAGATATAGCGTCCCTGCCCGTGCTTACTGGTCCACGTATCTGTGGTTATGTGGACCTTGCCACAGATGGCGTTGCGCAGTGCACACCTGATTTTGTCCGCCAATTGCTTGTGCAGGGAAGGGATGGCTCACCGGGAAAAGTAGTGGCGGCTGGGAACCACGTACTGTGGGACAGCCACCGCCATCAGGTTTTTAAAACTGTCCTTCTCCAACAGACGGAATGGCAGCATTTCAAAGGCCAGGAATTTGGAAATGCTGGCATTCAGGGTCAGTGTTCGTGGGTGGATAGGGCCATACTTCCTCTTTCTCTCCAGTGTTTGGGAGATGGACAGCTGAACGCTTCCATGGGACAGTGTGGAGATGCTTGGGGACGGTGGCGGACGTTGTGGCGTTGCTGCCACTGTGACTCCAGAGCTGGAGGAAGAGACCAAGACAGCAGCAGAAGAGGAAGCAGGAGGAGCCTGAGACCTTTCTTGGGTTTTGAGATGCTTACTTCACTGCAGCTCGTGCTTTGCATGTAGATGCCTGGTCATGCAGGTTGTGCTCAGGTTTAGCACGTTTATGCCTCGCTTCAGGTTCTGATTGCACAGCTTGCAAACCACTCGTGTCTTGTCGTCAACACATTGTCTAAAGAACTGCCATGCCAGGGAACTCCTTGGAGCTGGCTTTGGTGTGCTCGGCCACTGGGTGTGGTGGGCAGTAGCAGGCGTACTGTCTAGGGGACGGCCACTACGGTTTTGCACCCTGCTCCCTCTTCTGCTGCGCTGGTGCCTCTTTGCGACCATCGCCTCTTCCTCCAAACTGGACACGTCACTCACATGACCTTGATTCCATGTGGGGTCTAGGACCTCATCATCCTCCACATCATCTTCCACCCACTCCTCAACCCTGCCCTCCTACTGCGGTGGTCCTCGCATGTCCACATCCTGACACATAAGTGGTTGTGCATCAGTGCACTCAATCTCTTCCACTTCTGGGGCAAGGCTAGGTTTGATGACCCCGCCAGCAGAGTCATCAAAAAGCAAAAGAGACTGCTGCATGACTTGTGGCTCAGACTGCTTGGCTGATTTTCAAGGGGGTGAGGTGAAAGACAGATGGCCATGGGCTGCAGGTGTCAACTCAGAGCTTTCAGCAGGGGACCGGGTGGGAGACAATGTGAAGGAACTGGAGGCACTGTCAGCCACCCAATCTACAATCTCCTGTACTTGTTCTGGCCTCACCATTCTAAGAGCGGCATTCGGGCCTACCAAATAACACTGAAGGTTCTGTCGCGTACTAGCACCTGAGGAAGGTGTTTCACTTGTGCGTGTAGCTGGCACAGATCGACCACATCCCCTACTTGCAACAGGAGCTCCACCAACACCAGCAGCACCACGACCAGGGCCACGTCCCTTATTTGACGCTCTCCTCATTCTTTGCGGTCACCCACCAAAGTAACAGATAGTTTATGTCAGGCGACAATGTAACCGCCAATAGTCAAAAAATTTTATTTGTATTTTTTTTTGTTTTTTTGACTGCAAGAAATGAAGTGCACTGCAAGACGCAAATGTACTATTTAGCACTCAAAACAATTAGAATTTTTCAAAGTGCACTGTAACCACAGTATTTCACTGTTCTATTTGACTCTCAGAAATGAAGTGCACCGCAAGACGCATATGTACTATTTAGCACCCAAAACAATTAGAATTTTTCAAAGTGCGCTGTAAGCACAGTATTTGACTGTTCTATTTGACTCTCAGATATGAAGTGCACCGCAAGACGCAAATGTACTATTTATCACCCAAAACTATTAGAATTTTTCAAAGTGCGCTGTAAGCACAGTATTTGATGGTTCTATTTGACTCTCAGATATGAAGTGCACCGCAAGATGCAAATGTACTATTTACCACCCAAAACTATTAGAATTTTTCAAAGTGTGCTGTAAGTACAGTATTTGACGGTTATATTTGACTCTCAGATATGAAGTGCAGGACGCAAATGTAATATTTAACACTAACAAATTGCAGTATTTAAAAATTCCTAGATGTTGCCCACTGAGATAACAGAACAGGATTAAAGTCATGTGCCTGGCACGCATGCAGTTGCAAGTGCACTGCACTCTCTGTGGCACTGGGCTCAGGGCAGGGTACAAATATGTAGTATAGCACCCACTAAAATAATCACTGTAATTTGAATAATATCTGTAGTTTGCAGATTCAACACCAGAATTTTTTTAAATCAGTCCCTCACAGCTGCAGCATCCTCTCCTTACACTAAGAAGAGCTTATGTGATATGCGTGTACGTGACTCCAGCTTATATATAGAGGCTGGGTCACATGCTGCACTGGCCAATCACAGCCATGCCATTAGTAGGCATGGCTGTGATGGCTTCTAAGGGCAAACGAGTCAAACGCTTGTTGATTGGCTGCCCTGCAGCCTTTCAAAATGCCCCATTAAATCGCCGAACCCCGAACTCCAACCCGAACATACAGTGAAATGTCCGTGTTCGGGTCCGGGGTCCAAAAACCGTAATGTTCGGTACGAACCCGAACAGTGCGGTTCGGGTTCACTCAACACTAATAGACAACCTAAGATGTAATACACTGTGATAACAATATACTTGGTTATTTTTTTACTAATCTAAGTTGAATTACTATGTATTCATATTTATGTCATATACTGACGTAACTTATTGAAATATTCTGTACATTATAACAAAATCAATAAAAAAAAACAGAATTAAAATAAAAAAATAATCACTCATCGAGGAAGGGGTGAATGCTAAAATGGTAAAGTCCTTTGTGTATCCAAATAACACATGATCTCACAGAGCATCCACTTCTTAGTTGGACGGGTCACAACAGAAGACACATATTTTTCTCTTAATTTATGCAACAGTGAATGGATAATTTTTCCTAATTTTTTTCTACTGCAAAAAAATTCACCATATCACTTTCACTTTCATTAGCATAACCATTTTACGTCAGTACCACCATAAGGTAGTCAAGAGGCAGCCACATTTTTCAGATGAATGAGATGAATATTTTAGAATATTATGTGTGCACAAATAGTTATAGCAGAATCCTACAAGTATCACAGCACATTTGATCTTCAGATTGCTCTAATTATGTTGCCACCTACAATTGTTTCTTGTGAACAGAATTGCCCTTTAGTCTGCTGATACATACTCTGAGTAATGTATCAGATTACTCTGAGCCCAGGATTGTTTAGGCATACAGCCATAGAACACAGTACCAGTTAAATATTGATTTCTGTATGAGCTGTATAGTTATTCTCACTAAAATGCCAAGTTTACCACAAGATGAGAGATGCCTATTACACAATTTCACACAGTGTGTATTACAGTGCCACAAAACATAATAAACAAGACGAAGATTAGAGGAATTAAGCCCTTAAGTCCCTCCAAATTAAATTTTTTCAAAGCAGCTTACAACCATTCAACTAGAACCTCCATTAAGTAGCCTTTAGTCAGACACATCAAGATGTCACATTACACCCAATGTACTGTTACTGATACCTCTGTAACGGACCGTCTACCGGACGAAGTAGACCCTCTGTCCGTTGTGGGAAATCACCTCCTTAGTTCCAACAGCTCAGTATTCACCCAGCAAGTCTTTCCTGGACCCTTGCTCTTTGTACCCAAATAGACAGGACATCTAGCAGTTAGGTACAGCAAGATTGAACTCCTCTTTTTATTTGTGATTTACACAGCACATATATACCAAACTGCAATCAGATAACACTTGATTAAACAATAGAAAACTTAAACACATCACCAGTAAAGCAGTATCTAGCCACTTTAATCTGGAGCCAGAAGCAAGATAGTCAGACTGGGTGCCTGACATAATTAAACAATGGAAGGCTTAAACACATTACAGACAGGGTCCATAATCTACAAGGAGGTGTTTGGCCCTCAGGCCCCTCCAAGAACCCCACTCAGGCAGGCTGTCAGAATTCACTTCATGACATATCTCCTTTTTCGGGGGGAGACTGACACCGGAGGAGCCCCCAGACGGGGTGACTCCTAAGTCAGTGTGTATAGCGTTCTCTCCATGGTCAATCACTGGTTTGCAGTCCCCACACTTTGTTTGTTCAAAAATAGCACTTTCCCGACCAACCTCCACCTCTCCCGAAACATGCATCTGCCGCTGGGGAGAAAGGCCAAATGTTCCTTCTCCCAGAAATCCTTTCAGCCGCTGGGGAGCAGATAGGGTGGCAGGGTTAGCTGGGCTTGATACTATGGGGGTATCCCATTTAGTCCCTGGGAACACTGATGCCAGTACTTCTGCTGGGGAGATATCATCCCGGCAAGGCACAGTTTCAGGGGTATACTGCAGGGAACAGGACAAGGTGGCTGTGGTACCCATGCAAAGGAGTTGGGGAACACTGCTAACTGCCAAACATTCAGGAGACCCAGGTCGTGGAGACAGATGTCCCATCCACCCCTCCTGGGTTATTTTCAAAAGCTAAAGGGGTTAAATCCATGGGATGCAGTGGGCAGAGGCCAATTGCACTCTGCTCAGATGATGGCACCTCTGCCAGGTACAAAAACTCTCCAAGCGGCAGGGGTGGACAGAGGCCAGCGGCACTCTGCCCCATTGCCAGCTCCTCTGCTGGGACATAGGGCTGGTAAAAACCAGGGATTGGGTTCCAATAGGGCTCCTTGAACCCAGGTGGAGGTGGGCACAAGGAGGGCAGGTCCTGTTTGGTTTTGGGGAACGGTGCCAGCAGTTCAACTGGGCATTGAAGGGGTGGCAGGGGTAATGGGTCTGGGGACGTGATGTCAGCCGGGGCCTCCACAGGGGAAATGGGACACAGGTCTGGGGTCTGGGGTAGGGGCAGGCAGGAGCCAGCAGCAATCTGCCCGGATGCCAGCTTTTCCACTAGGTCATCCACGGGGGTAAAGGGGCACAGTTCTTGTGTCAGTGTATCTGCTGGGGGAAGAGCAGCACTGATACTCACAGTCTCATAGGCAGGGGGCTGTATGTGGTGGAGTAGCTGTATGTATGCCTTCTCCAGCTCCTATTCTTGGGTCACCAAATAGTCCAAATCAGCCTCCAGTTTTGGTATAGTGGGAATATTTGCCTCCCTTAACTCCCGGAGTTCTTCCCACCGGTACTCTGTATCACTCCCGAAGCCCGGATCCAGCTGGAGATTTTCCAATAACAATCCAGGGCCACAAAAATCATAGCCCTCTGTGGGAGTGTCATCCTCCAGCTCAGGGTATAGCTGTGTGGCATACCACCGTAAAGCCCGGTATCCACAATCCAGGACCATCTCAGCATGGGCAAGTTCCCCTAACTCAGCCACCCAGTCTTTTTGGGGCTGCTCACCCAGGTATGGCATTCTATCACTCAGCAGGCTCACATACCATTCCTGGGAGCTGGGGAGGACCTTTCCCCGGTACTCCTGGTCCCGTATGAGAGCGTTCATCCACAGATTCAGGCGGCTGCAAGCTCGCTGTAACATCTCATCCTGCGGGACCGGACCGGTCATCAATTTGTAGTTAACAACCAAGGGGGCTGCAGTAGCATCCTGGTACTCCCTGGTCAACAAGCCAGTTTTGCAATATTTATAATCCACGGCCATCATGCCGACTTCTATCCCTTGCTGGTGCTCTGCTGCTTATCAACTGGGCTCTTGCAAGGAGGATAGCACCGCTTGCCACCAATGTAACGGACCGTCTACCGGACGAAGTAGACCCTCTGTCCGTTGTGGGAAATCACCTCCTTAGCCCCCAACAGCTCAGTATTCACCCAGCAAGTCTTTCCTGGACCCTTGCTCTTTGTACCCAAATAGACAGGACATCTAGCAGTTAGGTACAGCAAGATTGAACTCCTCTTTTTATTTGTGATTTACACAGCACATATATACCAAACTGCAATCAGATAACACTTGATTAAACAATAGAAATCTTAAACACATCACCAGTAAAGCAGTATCTAGCCACTTGAATCTGGAGCCAGAAGCAAGATAGTCAGACTGGGTGCCTGACATAATTAAACAATGGAAGGCTTAAACACATTACAGACAGGGTCCATAATCTACAGGGAGGTGTTTGGCCCTCAGGCCCCTCCAAGAACCCCACTCAGGCAGGCTGTCAGAATTCACTTCATGACAACCTCCTTCTCTTTCTGTCTTTTCACTTACCTCTCTGTTTGTCTAACACATTAGCCCACTACAAAAAACGGGATTAGGAGCCGCCAAAATGGCTCCCAGACCCTCAGTGACAAATCACATGTGTCACTCCCAGACCCTAAAAAATACAATAGGGGTCTGGACTAATAGCCCTGCCTCTCCTAACAGTACAAAGGCTGGGAACTGCCCAAGTGGCTCACAGACCTCCTAAGATAGATCAGGGTCCAGGGCTTTGTGCATTGCCCCCGGTACAATATAAACATTTCACCCCTGGGTCTGGGGGCTTAAAATGCCCCACATTCATATTAATAATATAATTATTGTCCCCGTGGGGGCAGTCAGGGCTATCTGCTCTGGTCACCCATGTATTTTTTAATAGTCCTACTTGGGCTAATTCTTTGTTTTAATTAACTAGTCTATGAGGATGAAGAGAGTCTATTTTCGGTTCAGTGTATATCGGTCTGCTTTCGGTTTCAAAAGCATTTGGCATGTATTCTGCCATGATGCCTGAATTACAAGGTTATTTAGAGTGACATTGAGGCATATTTTGTAGCTCGAAGTTCAGATTCCGATATGACCTTGATGTACCTTGAATATTTATGAAATTCGGCCGATGTCAGGCTCCTACCTAGTTGTCCTCCTATCGGAGGGGTCACGGACATGTGATGGCCACTTCCATCTCCTCCGGCGTGTGCCATAATTTCCCCGGAAATCCATGCCACTGTTCTCCGAGCCCTAGCGGGGGCGGAGCTGTGGGTCTTGGCACAATGGCAGGGAGTTTAATTGACATATTAACAACAAATGATGGTCAAAATATGACTGGTAAATGAATGGCAAAATAACTGGCAAATGAAGGGTAAAATAACACTGGCAAATGATGGGCAAAATAACACTGGCAAATGATGGGCAAAATAACAGGGAAATGATGGGCAAAATAATACTGGCAAATAATGGGCAAAATAACACTGGCAAAAGATGGGCAAAATAATACTGGCAAATGATGGGCAAAATAACACTGGCAAATGATGGGCAAAATAACTGGCAATCGATGGGCAAAATAACACTGGCAAACGATGGGCAAAATAACACTGGCAAATGAATGGTAAAATAATACTGGCATAGTAATGGCAAAATAAAACATGGAGGAGACTGCCAGGTGAGTACTGGGGAAGGGGGGAGGAGGGTGGTGGTGTATTAATGGACAAATTGTCTGTAGCATATTTATGGACAAGCTAATAGTGACACATTAATGGGAAATTGGCTGTGGCATATTGGCAATCTGGCTGTGGCATATTTATGGGCAGGTTAATAGTGGCATATTAATGGCAAAATTGGCTGTGGCATATTGTCAATCTGGCTGTGGCATATTAATGGGCATACTATTAGTGAAATATTAATAGTGAAAATGGCTGTGGCATATTAATTAGCAATCTGAATGTCTGGCTGTGGCATAATGGGAAAATTGGCTGTGGCATATTAATTGTCAAATTGGCTGTGGCCAAAGTGATACTTTGGAATGTTCTGTGGGGCAAAACAACATGTACTATGGAGGAAAGTGACACCGTGGCATGTTCTGTAGGGGCAGTTCATTGGGACAAAGTGACACTGTGGTATGTTCTGGTGGGCAAATTTACACTGTGGCATGCCAAATTGTGTGAGTACAATATGAGTACAAGCCAAATGCTGTGGGTACTGTATAGTGCTGTGTTAAGACCTTTAGGTGCAATGTGGGTGCAGAGGAACGTAATAAAAATAAGAAATTAACAATATTTCAGTAACATTTTCATTACAAATTTATTTAAAATTCATATAAGTATACATGCAGCTAGTTATATACATATATTTGGGGTCCACCTCAAGATTTTGAAAAGGCTGGAAATATTTTAATATTTTTTTTGTGATCAGAAAAGTAATATTACTTTACTGAGAGGGTGGTTAATGAATGGAATAGTCTTCCTTAAGAAATGGTAGAGGTTAATACATGAAGGAGTTTAAGCATGCATGGGATAAGCATAATATATAAGATAAGGCCAGGGACTAATATAAATATTACTTTACTGAGAGGGTAATGGATGCATGGGATAGCTTTTCAGCAGAAATGGTAGAGGTTAATACAAAGAAGGTGCACAAGCATAAGGCTATTCTAGATATAAGATGAGGCCAGGGATTAATGGAAGTATTAATTTCTGAGAGGGTAGTGGATGCATGGAATATCCTTCCAGCAGAAATGGTAGAGGTTAATACAGTGGAGGTCAGAAACTTAGTATTATTTTACTGAGAGGGTAGTGGACGCATGGAATAACCTTCCAGCAGAATTGGTAGAGGTCAACACAGTGAAGGAGTTTAAGCATGCATGGGAAAGGCATAAAGTTATCCTAGATATAAGATACGTTCAGGGACCAATGAAAGTATTACTTTACTGAGAGGGTAGTGGATGCATGGAATAGTTTTTCAGCAGAAGTGGTAGCGGTTAATACAGTGAAGGAGTTTAAGCAAGCATGGGATAGGTATAAGACTATCCTAGATATAAGACAAGGCCAGGCACAAAGCGTAACAGTTGGGAGGCATGTAAGTGGTATTTCTGGGGTGGAGTTGCATGGTGGGGTCGGAGACACCAGGGCAATTTTTGCACTGGGGCCCAGTGGTTTCTAGTTACCCCTCTGGCTCTGTGATTCCTGTTATTCCTGGATTCACCCTTTGCCTGTGGTTACCCTTGACCTAGGATTGTTTACTGGATTAACCCTTTGCTTGCTGTTGCATTTTACCTTTGGATTGGCTACTGGATTTACCCTTTGCCTGCTGTCTGCCTTTTGACCTTGGATTGTTTACTGGATTTACCCTATCTTATCTTAGTCTTTTGATATTGTGTACGTCTGCATCTTGGGTTTCTTCCTAGAATCCGCTAGCCGCATCCTTACAGCCAATTACTTTGGGTCTGAAGAGCGGCATATATTGTGTAGACCCAATTCTGTACTATAAAAAGGTGTGCGTAAGCATGGACTTCAGTCACTTTGTGTTACAGATACTATGAAGAAATCATGAAAATTTGACTGCTGAAAAGAAACAGTTTAGGCAAGACTGATCTAGAACTGTCACAGCTGAAGCAGCAAGTAAGAGAGAAGTGTCTTGGGTAAGTTATTTTGTCTTTTAATTCAAGAACTATAACAAGTACACATAGAGACACAAAAAGAACTCACAGACCGAGAGAGGTATGTGGAAACTTGTAAATCCCCTCTCTCTCCATTGTCGTATATTTGAGAGCATGCACACGGGTATTAATTTACTTCCTGACATTAGCAGCATGCTGGCATACCCCAAAGGAGTATCAGCATGGATGCCTGAAAGCAAGGTGGAAACAGTCCCTGCTATCACATCGAAACCACTAGAGAGAGATCTTGTCCCAACATTTACCAAGAGTAAGAGGATTACGGCAAAAAAAAATCCAGCTGCTGTGAACACATTTCCCCATAATGCTTAGCCAAGCAGAAAAGGTTAAAACACAGAGTGAATAAATAACATATGTGCAAGGCTTTTAGATCCCCCTTACATATCTAAGTGTAATATGTGTTTCACCAATTTCCTGGCTACTTGCTTTACATTGTGCACAAACAGCATTGCATTTAAACTATGTATGTCTGTAGGATATACAATGTTTAAATAACGAAGAAATTAGTTCCTTATATCAGGTACTTATAACAGGGAGACTGGAGCTCTATTTTGCTCCTCAGACCCAGTTCCAAAATGTTAACAGGTATGCTGTTGTAGCTATAGAAGAAGACTCCATTCACAGAATACCCTGTTGATGCACACTTCCAGCAAGACATATGCTAAATGAGGCTAAAGATACGTGAGTTTCTGGAATCAATTATTTTCTATTTATTACACAGGCAGGAAATGCAAGTAAAGTGTCACCTAAAAAATATATACATGCATATATTACTTATTAAATCACATTACATTCATAATTATTTCTATACTGTGACTTTTATGCACCATACTCCTCAGCATTCGGTAACCTTGCTTTGTGACTTTACATGGATTAAACTGGTGTTAATTATGTCGACGAAAAGGTTTTGTCATTGTTTAAGTCAGCTGAATGTTTTCAGTGACTAAGAATGAACAGTAACTAACAAAAACTAAGTTAATAGAACTAAAACTATGATGAAAACTCATTACATTTTTTTGTCAACAAACAAAAACTAGAATAAAACGTTAGACATTTACCAATTTGGACTGATGAACCTGCTGCTAGCCGTAAGTTGTCGGCCCCTACTCTACAGCAATTTTACTACTACATTCTACATAGAACTTAATACTATAAATATTAACATGTTAATAGATTTTTTACTCACGGAGTAAAAGTCGACCACATTGGTTGATTATTGTGCCGTTTTGAGATCACTTCAATGGACGTTTCCCGCATTTGAAAGGCTATTCAGATTACTATTAAGTGATTTCGTTTGAAAAATAATCAACCCTATGGTGTATTTTGCTGCCTCTTGCTACAACCCTATCTTGTCATTTTATACCAGACACATGCTTTCCACATGCTCCCTTTTACCTCTAGCTTCATACCACCTCCTCTGCGACTGTGACTCTTTACAAGAGGCAAGTCCTGAGAGCAATGTGGGCACTGGGGGTCAATCCTGATTGTAATGTGGCCCAGCCCTGAGTGCAGTGTGGATGCTGCCATAAGACCTGAGTGTAATGAGGGTGAAAGGGAAAGTTCTGGGAGAAGTGTAAGTATTGTGAGTCCAATCTGAGTGCTGAGGTAAGTTCTGGGAGAAGTCTGGGAGCTGAGGTAAGCCTTGGATGCAGTTGCAAGTACAGTGAGTGAATTCTGGGTGCAATCTGGGTGCAGGGTAAGTCCTTTGACTGCACTCTGGGTGGTGGGTCAAGTCACATTAGCAGGGGGGGGAGAATGGGGGCTGCCGATAAAGGCTAAAAGTGCAAGCAATACTAGTAGGTATGCCAAGCTCTCTACACCTGTAACTTATTTCTGCCCTTTTAAATTGCACCCACAACACATTGCATAACACCAGGTTGTACCCACTAGCACCTATAGAACCAGATAGCACCCACTGAACTAAATAACACCTACTGCACCTCACACTAGCCCTGGACTACACAAGAAAAAACAGGAGAGTATGGGTTAAAAAATAGAGGTGGAGCAAAACTGTGGGGATGATCTCACAGGAAATTAGAATCAGAGTTCCGACCAGAACTGTTTTTGTCATATCACAAAGCAAGTATCTTTTAGTTTTACATAGTTAATATTTCGTAGATAACTAATCATTTCCTTATATATTGCTAGAATAATGTAGGATTGTGGTATATAACTAATGATTCCTCTATATACTGCTAGAATATGAGAGGGTTACAGCATATAATTAATGATTTCCTTGTTTACTACTGGAACATGATGGGATTGTAGCATATAACTAATGATTCTCTTCTATACTTATATAATAAGAGAGGATTACAGTATATAACTAATGATTCTCCTATACACTGCTAGAATCAGAGAGGATTGCATTATAAAACTAATGATTCTCCTATATACTGCTAGAATCAGAGAGGATTGCAGTATATAACTAATGATTCCCCTATATACTTCTAGAATATGAAGGGATTGTCTGGCGGGGAACTATGATTCTACGTATACAGTAGCAAATGATTCCTCTGTATACTGCCAGAAGAAGAGAGAATTGCAGTTTATAGCTAACAATTCCACCAAATACTTCTAGAATATAAAGGAATCACCATGTATACAGAAGCAAATGATTCCTCTGTATACTGCAGAATAAGAGAGCATTGCAGTGTATACTAATCATTCACCTGTTTACTGCTAGAATCAGAGGGGATTACAGTCAACGCTGTATTTAGCGCGAGGCAAACAAGACAAGTGCCTAGGGCGGCATTTACCTTGTCTGCCTGGGGGGCGGCACCACTGAGGCGCACAGACAAACTTCTATGATGCCTGTTCAGCTTACATGGGACATGTAACGGGGTGACGGAGCATGCAATGTGGGTGATGGGGGCATGTAATGTGTTTGCAATGTGGGTGATGGGGTATGTCCTAGGTGTGCAACATGGGTGACGGGGCAAGTCCTGGGTGTCCAACATGGGTGGAAGGGTGCCTGAATTTTGTCTGCCTAGGGCAGCACAAAACCAAGATACACCACTGATTACAGTCAGTGGTGTATCTTGATTTTGTGCTGCCCTAGGCAGACAAAATCCGGGCACCCCCCTACCCAAGCTGCACACCCACGTTACACACCTAAGACATGCCCCATCATTCAGACTCACATCAAGCTCATTCTCCCATCACACACACACTCCCATCACACTCAGTCACACACTCCTACTCCCATCACACTCAGTCACACACTCTGACTCCCATCACACTCAGTCACACACACTGTCTCCCATCACACACACTCTGACTCCCATCACACTCAGTCACACACACTGTCTCCCATCACACACACTCTGACTCCCATCACACTCAGTCACACACACACTGTCTCCCATCACACACACTCTGACTCCCATCACACTCAGTCACACACACTGTCTCCCATCACACACACTCTGACTCCCATCACACTCAGTCACACACACTGTCTCCCATCACACACACTCTGACTCCCATCACACTCAGTCACACACACTGTCTCCCATCACACACACTCTGACTCCCATCACACTCAGTCACACACACTGTCTCCCATCACACACACTCTGACTCCCATCACACTCAGTCACACACACTGTCTCCCATCACACACACTCTGACTCCCATCACACTCAGTCACACACACTGTCTCCCATCACACACACTCTGACTCACATCACACTCAGTCACACACACACACACACACACACACACACAGTCTCCCATCAGCACTTACCTTTCCCTGGTGGCTAGTGGCAGGCAGCATGGTCCCTCCATGCTGCCTGTTCAGCTTCCCGGCGATTGTGCCGACAGGTTACGTGACCGGGCGCGCGTATGACGCCAGCGCGCCCGTCACGTGACTGTCGGCACTTCGTGTCGGCACACTGCACGGGGAGACGAACAGGCAGCACGGAGGTTTCTCTGTGCTGCCTGTTCGGCTCCCCGTGCAGCCTGGCAGGCAGAGCGATGGTGAGGGAGGATCTTCCGATCCCCTCTCACCTCCGTCTCTGCCTGCAAGCGCGGTCTTTTTTTTTTTTTAAAGGGCCGCGTTTTGTTTGTTTTTTCCATTTTTTTTTTCTTTTCAGTGCTGGGGGGCGCTGCCGCCCCCCAAAATTTGCCACCCTAGGCATCCGCCTAGGATGCCTCGCGGTAAATACAGCACTGATTACAGTACATAACTTATGATTCCTCTATATCAGGGCTTGACAAATTTAATTTGATTTTAGGAGCCAGAAATTTTTTTTAGGAGCCAGACAATCACGCAAACATAAACACAATTCATTAACACACACGTCTACTTCACATATATACAAACACACCTACTTTACATATACACATATATCCAAACATCACACACACACACACACACACAACTACTTTACATATACACATATATCCAAACGCCTCACACACACACAACTACTTTACATATACCCATATATACAAACACCACACACACCTACTTTACATATACACATATATCCAAACACCTCACACACACCTACTTTACATATACACATATATCCAAACACCTCACACACACCTACTTTACATATACACATATATCCAAACACCTCACACACACCTACTTTACATATACACAAATATACAAACACCTCACACACACCTACTTTACATATACACAAATATACAAACACCTCACACACACCTACTTTACATATACACAAATATACAAACACCTCACACACACCTACTTTACATACACATATATACATACACCTCACACACACCTACTTTACATATACCCATATATACAAACACCTCACACACACCTACTTTACATATACACAAATATACAAACACCTCACACACACCTACTTTACATACACATATATACATACACCTCACACACACCTACTTTACATATACACATATACACAAACACCTCACACACACCTACTTTACATATACCCATATACACAAACCCCTCACACACACCTACTTTACATATACCCATATACACAAACCCCTCACACACACCTACTTTACATATACCCATATACACAAACCCCTCACACACACACCTACTTTACATATGCACATATATCCAAACACCTCACACACACCTACTTTACATATGCACATATATCCAAACACCTCACACACACCTACTTTACATATACACATATATACAAACACCTCACACACACCTACTTTACATATACAAACACCTCACACACACCTACTTTACATATACCCATATACACAAACCCCTCACACACACACCTACTTTACATATGCACATATATCCAAACACCTCACACACACCTACTTTACATATACCCATATACACAAACCCCTCACACACACACCTACTTTACATATGCACATATATCCAAACACCTCACACACACCTACTTTACATATACCCATATACACAAACCCCTCACACACACACCTACTTTACATATGCACATATATCCAAACCCCTCACACACACCTACTTTACATATACCCATATACACAAACCCCTCACACACACCTACTTTACATATACCCATATACACAAACCCCTCACACACACCTACTTTACATATACCCATATACACAAACCCCTCACACACACCTACTTTACATATACACATATACACAAACACCTCCCACACACCTACTTTACATATACCCATATACACAAACACCTCCCACACACCTACTTTACAATACATACAAACACACACCCACCTCACACAGTCTTTTCTTGGGGGTTTCTTCTTGGTGTGTCCCCCCTCCCTGCTGCTTTACCTCACTGCAGGGGAGGGGGACATTCGTGCAGCAGCTGAACTTGGTCGGCGTGCTGAGTGCCAGGATGTCACGTGACGACACCCGGCACTCAGACACGCGTTGCGCGAGGGGGCGGAGCTTGCAGTCTGTGCCATCGGCCATCGGCACAGACTTTACCCCCTCGCGCTGCGGAAAAATCAGATGGCAGCGGCAAGGGAACCATGAGGCTGACAGCACCCAGGCGCCAGGTCTAATTTCCTGGTCGCCATGGCGACCTGGCGCCTGGGGTTTGTCGAGCCCTGCTCTATATACTGCTGGAATAAGATGGGATTACAGTATACTATGATACTAATGATTATTCTATTTACTGCTAGAATATAAGGGGATTGCAGTATATAAATAATGATCTTAGCTACATATATTAATGATTTTCCTATATACAGGTATACAGTATACATCCATATTGGATGATTCCTGCTGTAAGATTCTGCTCCTAGACAGGGACATTATTTTCTAGGTTTATTTTCTTTAGTCTCAGTAAAGATGTAGGATTATTTTAAATCAGTGTATGATGTATGTATAATACTCCTATAATTTTGCAATTAGCACATGATCAATGGTTTAATATCTGGTGCTAATAGCAAATAATCAGTGAAAAACGATACAGATATCTAGTGGTATTGGAATATTATTAGTTTTAAATATCTGGTGATATTAGGAATATTAATGCATACCAAGTGTTAGTTTTATTTCAAAATTAAAGACTGATATTATGCTGTATCTCTGTTCCCATAGTAACAAAGAAAAAACACACATCATCATTACATCACAAATCTCCCTTTACTATTAGAAAACTCACATCCAATCATTAAGCACCATCCCCTATATAAGCCGTATCCAACATTCCATCTTGAGCAGCAATGAGGAAACAGAAGCAGATGCCTCAGCCGTATACAGTTTAAGGGGCATAGCTACATAACAGAGCAATGTAGCTACAGGTCTCTGCTGGGCACAGGCAACGACCTACAGCTCCATCAACACCACTGATCATTAGAAAAGAGCCACCAGGCACTAATACTGAGGAAAGGGAGCCTCCCAACCAGCTGAACACCCCAAGAAGGGATGTATCGGATTTCAATTTTATACAAAATAACAATTATGAAACCATATCCGAAGGCACAAATCTCTATTCTTAACTCTGGCGCCATAAGTTCTAGTTTCAGCTTCCTCTTTCTATGCTGCTCAAGATAAGTACTTCTATAATTTTGTCTTCTTGAGTGTAATTAGATTTTTAGATATTAACATATAGTACACTGATTTTATGGATACACTCTTTGTATTTGAGCACAGGGGATATTTTATGAAGATTAAATGGTTTGTAGTTCAGATGTTCTTCTTGCCTGCATCATTATTATGCTATATTAAAAATAGGATTTTATCCATCGATTCATGTTTTGATCTCTAAGAAGGGCAGGGGGTAGAATGTTTCAATTTTCAAATGGTGATCAGAATCAGTTGCTTTTTTTTCTGCCCATTCAGTCCTTGGCCTCCACTACATACTGTTTATGTGATTTATTTCTTAATATTCCGTTTCCCGCATAATAGTTTGTTTTATCATCAAGCCATTGTTAGCGCTACTATTTCTTAATCTAATAGGTGGAGGTTTTAATTCAGTTTAGTTTTATAGTTTATATAGATTTTGGAAAGGTTTGCTAAACAAACGTATTATAATGAAAACAAAAGAGTATTATACCCCCTTTACAAGAATAACAAAAATTGGGCTCAGTGCTTCTATAATGGGTAAACCTGCAATGCCAGAAAGTGCCAATACCATCCCCAAAATATACCATATGCTGAGTCCATTAATAAAGTACTATTATCTGCTATGGTCCAAATGTCCGAATCCTTCTGAAAATCTTTGTCTGCGATAATGCAGCAAAATATGACACGTCTGTTGGTGGAAACAGGACACAATTACTTCCAGTCTCAGTGGATTACTGGCAGGAATAGGCAAAGTGCCTGCATAAGGAAACTATTATCCGAGGCAAAGTTTATGAAGGTCGATAAATCATCATTAAATAGTCCATAACAAAATCCAGTAAATGACCAGTATGAACCATGGTGGTGTTTATTTCTGATTACTGGTCAGCAGCAGAGACAGACAATAATATCAATGATGTAATGTCAAAACCCAGAAGAGCTTCTGCAAAGAGAAGGCAGCTGTGTCTTTATTGACAACACCACAGACTACAGTCAGACTAGGATGAACCCATGGCTTTCCCATTTAAGCAGTCTAAAGCTATAAATAGTATCTGCCCAGTTATATGATTATTTGTAACATGAAAACTAAGTTTATGTGGTATTATAGAATAAAACAGAACCAAAGTTTCCTGATTATTACTTCTCTCCTGTATTACAGATACTATAACACTCACCATGGACACAATTACTCCAGTGTTAAGAGATGAAAACCTGTACAGATATAAAGAATTTAACTTTATTCGAGACTTGCATAAGATTGAATATATTGACACATTGCTGGATTTTGAAATTAAAGACGACGATGTATTCTTAGTTACGTACCCAAAGTCAGGTGAGCTTTCTTATAAATTCACTTTCCTAGATATCAACATATATTTACTATCCATATATGTGAATGTACTGTGCATGCACAAGTGTGTTAATGTTTTAAATTTAAGTTGTCAAACATACAAAACAATAATTAAATGCACTTTTTGAAATTGGCAGAGAATATGTACATTAAGACATATATTTATCTCAAGACAATATGAATGTACAATTGATGTGTGTGCATTTGTTTTTCCCAGATGTTTTTCATCAGCATCCAGAGGTGTTGCTAGGTTTCCAAAAGATCTGGGGCTATAGCCCATAAGACTTTTTTAGTTTTTTAAATGGAACCATACGGGCACTTACCAATATATGCTCACCGCTCTGAGCTTCATGCCAGTTTTGTAATTTAGGAGCCTTCACAGGGGCCGGTCCTTCAATAGGGCAGCTGCCGCAGGCAGCACCCTGGCAGGGGCGGCACTTTGCTGCTCTATGCAGCAGTCTTTTTTTTTCTTGTGTCCAGGGGAGCTTGATTGAAGGAGGTCTCAGCCAATCAGGTGAGACTTCTCAACTCTCCTGATCGGCTGAGAGTTCCGAAGCCTCCCATGATTGGCTAAGACCTCCTTCACACTGAGCTCAAAGCAAAGAGATGCCTGCAGCAGGTAAGTTAAAAACCTGACAGTGTGTGAATGAGTGTGTGTATGTCAGTGTGAGTATGTGATGTCAGTGTGAGTGTGTGCATGTCAGAGTGAGCGAGAGTGTGTGTATGTCAGTGTGAGCGACAGTGTGTGTATGTCAGTGTGAGCGAGAGTGTGTGTTTGTCAGTGTGAGTGTGTTGTGTGTGTGTATGTATGTAACTGGCTGTGTGTGTGTGTGTATATGTATGTAACTGGCTGTGTATGTGTTGTGTGTGTATCTTTGTAACTGTCTGTGTGTGTATGTAACTGGCTGTGTATGTGTTGTGTGTGTATGTATGTAACTGTCTGTGTGTGTTGGGTGTGTATGTAACTGGCTGTGTATGTGTTGTGTGTATGTAACTGGCTGTGTATGTGTTGTGTGTGTATGTATATAACTGTCTGTGTGTGTTGTGTGTGTATGTAACTGGCTGTGTATGTGTTGTGTGTGTATGTAACTGGCTGTGTATGTGTTGTGTGTGTATGCATGTAACTGGCTGTGTATGTGTTGTATGTGAATATGTATGTAACTGGCTGTGCATGTGACGTGTGGGACACATTAAGGAATTCTTTTTTATTTAAAAAATAAATAAAAATTGCTGACTGGTGTGTGTAACTGGCTGTGTATGTGACTGACTGGATGTCTGTGAGGTGTGTGCATGTGAATGTCTCTGTGTATGTATGCTTTTCTGATGTGCCATTGTCTGGCTCCTAAATTTTTTTGCTGGCTCCTAAAACTAAATAAAATTTGTCAAGCCCTGATATAAACATAAATCCTTCCTATGCTGTTTGGCAGTCCTGTAATAAAACATGTCACACATACACATAACACACATGTGTGACGTTATTTATTACAGGACTGCTAAACAGGATAGGAATGATTTATGATTTTTATATATATATATATATATATATATATATATATATATATATATATATTATAAATCATTATGCATATATAGAGCATAAATCACTTATTTACATTCACCTTTGTGTATTTAAGCTATATATTGTTGGTTTGAGGTTCCTTATTACAGGACTGCCAAACAGCATGGGAATGAATTATGTTATATATATATATATATATATATATATATATATATATATATATACACACATATGTAACATGAATCATTCCTATGCTCTTTGGCAGTCCTGTAATAAGGAACCTCAAACCAACAATATATAGCTTAAATACACAAAGGTGGATGTAAATCAGTGACCCCAACCCTCCCCTCTCTCCACCATACCCAGAGCTTACCTGAATGGAAATAGACCTGCTCTGTATCTTCCACAAGGTGACAGCCTGCAAGGATTCTTCAGAGCTGCTTCACTGTCCCACGTGGAGCTTCCTTCACATCCCTGTGATGATGCTGTGTAAAAGCCCTGCACTGATAGGATGCTCAGTGATGTGTCAGCCAATCAGTGCAGGGCTTTCACACACAGTAATGATGCTGTGTAAAAGCCCTGCACTGATTGGCTGACACATCACTCAGCCTCCTATCAGTGTAGGGCTTTCACACACTGTCTGTGTGATGTCAGGGGGCGGAGCTACACGGAGCTGCAGAGACTCGGGGCTTTGCTCATTACATTCGGGGCTTCAGCCCCCTTAGCCCACCCCTAGCGACGCCTCTGTCAGCATCCATCAGTACTTAGTGTATGGGTGACATGTTAGCTATTGTGGGAAGATGATGTCATCTTTTGGGAGCAGGTGGATGTGTGCGCCTCTTGTAATTGTTAACCTTCAGGTCTAGCTGAGGCATAAAAATATCTGTCTTAATAAAAAGATTTCTATACATTTGCTTGTATAATTATATGAATGTTACACTTGAAGGGAAGTAGAAGCATGTACAATCAACATTTAATATTTGCAATGTTACATAGAAACATAGAATGTGTCGGCAGATAAGAACCATTCAGTCCATCTAGTCTGCCCAATTTTTTTTTTTTTTTGAGTACTTTTATTAGTCCCCCGTTCCCGGTCTTATAGCTAGGATAGCCTTGTGTCTATCCCACGCATGCTTAAAATCCTTGACTGTGTTTACCTCTACCACTTCTGCTGGCAGGCTATTCCATACATCCACTACCCTCTCAGTAAAGTAATACTTCCTGATATTACTTTTAAATCTTTGCCCCTCTAATTTAAGACTATGTCCTCTAGTTGTGGTAGTTTTTCTTCTTTTAAATATACTCTCTTCCTTTACTGTGTTGATTCCCTTTATGTATTTAAATGTTTCTATCATATCCCCCCTGTTACCTTTTTCCTCCAAGCTATACATGTTAAGATGCTTTAACCTTGCCTGGTAAGTTGTATCCTTCAACCCATGAACCAGTTTAGTAGCCCTTCTCTGAACTCTCTCCAAAGTATCAATATCCTTCTGGAGATACGGTCTCCAGTACTGCGTACAATACTCCAAGTGAGGTCTCACCAGTGCTCTGTACAATGGCATGAGCACTTCCCTCTTCCTACTGCTAATGTTCATTCATTAACCAGTACACAAAAAGTTTTCATTGTCTTAATACAGTTCTGCAACAAAGGCTAACCATTTATTTAATGCAACAGTCTCAATGATGAGAATAAATGTTTCCAAGATACAATGCATTATATTTGTTCGTCACAGTCTACTGTACATTCTGAATTCTGATGCTATAATTTTAACACTATACTCTGTGGCAGGTTAACTATATTTCTCAATAAACCCTGGAATTAATATTCTAGTATTTACATTAACAGGCACTGTTTGGACTCAGAATATTTTAAGTATGATTTACAGCGAAGGACACAGAAATGGAACTGAAAACATTTCAACTGATGAGAGAGCCCCATGGATAGAGTTCAACATAAAAAATCTAGATATTGCGGGACGACCTTCCCCTCGCCTCTTTACTACACATTTAGCCCATCACTTGGTTCCAAAGGAACTGCGCAATAAAAAAGGCAAAGTAAGTTATTATTATTTTTATTTTTTTTGTATGTCTTCAAAATTTTAAAACGTATTGTGTACCATTAATATGGTATTTAGCCCTCATTTATGCAAAAGCAAAGGCTACAGAGCTGCAGATCTCCGTGGCAGCAGTGTTATCATGTAGTGACCAACTTTCTCTACATCTTTGGTGCGTTTGCATGCATCAATAGCGTGCAAACACACCAAAATTAGCTCTATGACATTCTGTAAGTCTCCTTAATTTGCAAACGGATTGAGACTCACTTCTGAATGGTGCTCTTAAGGAGCATTATTAAAAAGTCTTTAAAAGCAAACAGAAGGGCCTTCTAAAAAAATGTACTTAAAGAGGGATAAGACCCTAAAAATTTGAATTTGCCACTTTTTTTTACTAAAATATGGTATTATCCCCTGAAGGCAAACTTGTATTCAAAAAAGAGGAAACATCGATTCTCTGTGTTGCAAAATGTCAACATCTATTTTATGTACAATTAATCTTAAAATAAACTATCTTTCACAATCTTTACAAATAAAAATAATATGTAAAACACAATTTAGTGTAGAGTAAACACCTGAAGGAATCTTGGAGTGACAACAAATAAAAATTATGTCAGGTTGGCACAGCTCAACCTGATGCTGACAGGCACAGGAGTTGAATGCTGTTACAGGATACTTTTTACATAGGTGACATTAAAGTAAAGCCCACAGGGAGAGTAGTTCCTTCTGGATATAGTTTTTCAACAGAACTGAGATCATTAAATTCCCCTTGTTGTAGTTTCACTGCATGTAATAAGTGGAAAAGGACTTAACACCACACTGAGATGAAAACATATACCAGTTTTGGTCAGTAGATGGCGCTCATGCATTGATAATCACTGCTCGTCAACTTCAAAGTTTAGATGCTGCTATTAGTTGTATCATACAGTGACATCCCAATAGAGCACTACAGTAAACCATTTAGCCAGTTAATTAACAGAGTTTAACACCCTAACAAGAGTCAGCTATATACAGGGCCGGTGCAAGGATTTTCGTCTACACAGGAGAAGGTGCATTTTGGTGCCTCCCTCCTCTGACCCGCCACGACTCCCATACTACCAACCCTCCATATATTTTATATATATAAAAGTATAATGTATAGTGTGGAAAATAAATACATCTAAATATTCAACTCGCATGCTCTAACTTTGTCACACATTGACACCCTAACACACATTGAAACCCTTAAACACAAAGACACCCTTGCAGTCGCACACAGAGACACACTTACCACTTACACACACACTCTTACACAGAAACAGTGACACACTAACACCCTTATACAGTGACACACTTACACACACCCTTACACTGACACAGTGACACACACCCTTACCACTTACACACAGACAGTGACACACATAAACTGAGACACACTATTTTTCCACTCAATATGCCATTATTTAACCACTCAATATGCCATTTAATATGCCAATATTTTGCCCCTCAATATGTCAGGATTTTGCCACCTCCATATGCCAGGATTTTGCCACTCTATTGCCACTTAATATGCCAGGGTATTGCCACTTAATATGCCAGGGTATTGTCAATTAATATGCCATGATATTGCCAATTAATATGCCAGGGTATTGCCACTTAATATGCCAGGGTATTGCCAATTAATATGCCAGGATATTGCCACTTAATATGCCAGGATATTCCCAATATGCCAGGATATTCCCAATATGCCAGGGTATTGCCAATTAAAATGCCAGGGTATTGCCACTTAATATGCCAGGGTATTGTCAATTAATATGCCAGGATATTGCCAATTAATATGCCAGGATATTGCCAATTAATATGCCAGGATTTTGCCCCCCCCAATATGCCAATTAATATGCCAGGATATTGCTCCTTAGTATGCTCGTTATGCCACCCTCCTCCCCCCTTCCCCAGACCCCAGTACTTACCTCCTTGCTGCTGTCTCCCGGTGAAGGTCCGTGGCTATGTGGGAAGCGTTGTGCGCTCCCCTCCCGCCGCGCGGATTCATTAAACTTTTTTTTTAAACAAACTTTATTGATCCGTGTGGCCGGAGGGGAGCGAACAACGCTTCCCTCACAGCCACGGACCTGCACCGGGGGACAGCAACAAGAAGGTAAGTAAATGGGCCTGGGGGAGCGGGCGATTTTCCCGCCCCCCCTTGGGGCGCCCTAAGGCTGCCTTACGGTAGCGCCGGCCCTGGCTATATGGATGTAGCAGATGTATTATCAAGCTGGCTGGTATACAACAACTTCAATAAATATAGTACAAGTACAACATACAGTGGTGTATCTTGGTTTTGTGCTGCCCTAGCCAGACAAAATTCAGGTAGCCCCCTTCCCACGCTGCACATACACGACATACCCCATAACCCACATCACCCCATTACATGACCTCATCACATATCTCTTATCACCCCCATTACATGCCTCATCACCCCTATTACATGCGCCATCATCCCCATTGCATGCCCCCAGCACCCCCATTGCATGCCTCCATCACCCACATTGCATGCCTCCATCACCCCCATTATATGCCCTCATCACCCCATTACATGCCCCATCACCCCATTACATGCCCCATCACCCCTATTACATGCCTCCATCACCCCCATTATATACCTCCATCACATCTATTACATGCCTCATCACCTCCATTACATGTCCCATCACCCCCATTATATGCCTTAATTACCCCCATTACATGCCCCATCACACCCATTATATGCCTCCATTACCTCCATTACATGTCCTCTCACCCCCAGGACTTACCCTGATCCCTAGTGGCAGGCAGGCAGCATGGTGTCCTGGTGACCTGTCATCACTCTGCCCCCTAAGACTAAGACTAGGCAGACTAAGTTCACTGGGTTTTTTTTTTTTTTTAATGTTAAGATTATTTTTGTATTTATTAATCAAAAATATCATTTTCTTTAAGGTTATATACGTGACCAGGAACCCAAAGGATGTTATAGCATCTTTCTATCATTTTTCTCTGATTCTTGTTCACACTCAGAAGCCACCGAACTTTGAGACATACCTGGAGACATTTCTGGCTGGAGATGGCAAGCATTTTTATTTCAAAATATACTTATTGAAATAAGATCTCATAAACACACAACTACTTATCTTTCAGTATTAGTACAGTCAGGATATTTGTACAGGACTAAAATAATTGACAGCACTAGTGAAGTGATACAATATATATATATATATATGACTATTCAATTAATTAAATCATTCCCACACAGGTGAATTAAAGTGTTTTAGATCACAAATAAAAATAACACAGCTGCAATCCTTTGCATGAAATCACAGGGAACTTTAGTATTTACTTGCAGATATCAAATTGATTACAATAGAACATAGACCATGTAAATAATATGAATAATAATAAAGAAAATATGTTTATTAATATAAATAATTAGAAATATGTGTATAAAAATAACATATAAATAGGACTGCCTATTCAATAAAAGATCACATAAGTATACATTAAGTATCAGAAAAGCAGCAATACATAATTTACATAATACTAATGATAAAACATTAATAATAATATCATTAGTATTATATATACATGTTTTATCTTTTTTTGGAAGAATATATATTGCTGCTTTTCTGTTACATAATGTGATTATACTTATGTGTTATATCTTATTGTATAGGAGATCCTTTTGATATATAATTTTTATATACATATAGCTAATTATTTCTATTAATAAATATATTTTCTTTATTATAAGTCATTTCATATTATTTACACATTAAAGATAGGGCTATCCATGCTTTATTATTTATTAGTACAGCGCCAACAATTTGCTCACAGTTTAAAGGGATGTTACAAATTCTGATGTGACCGACAATAACACACTAATACATACAGTAAAGAGACGCCTGTAGACAGAAAGCATGTTAAAAAGTATGTCAATTCTCCTCTACACACCCAGCAATTGTAAGGGTAAAAATAAACCGCACTGTTATGGGTAAAATAAAGTTACATTTTCCCAAAATAAATGGTTGACTTGGAATGATGGTAGTTACATAATAATGTCCGTTGAATGATAAATATACAGCTATTTATATATTAATCCAGTATGGACCATGAGTGCCCAATTTACTTAAACATTGTTTTTATTGTGAATGGAGAGAACAAATAATATGAATGATTATTTATGCAATGTGTTAGCAAAGTTTCAGTCAAATGTACAAAATAAGAGAAAATCATGTTTAAAACAGATCTGTGGTCTCTTGTTTATGACATCACGTTTAGACTTGACATGCAAATTACACTTTTGCAATTAAAAATTGTAAAATTCCATTACAATCCACAGGTGATGTCATAAACAGGCAGTACAACATATACATTTAAAACATATATTTCTCTAATTTCAAGCATTTGCATGCAATTTTGCTAACACAATATCTATGTAATTTTTCATCTTTTTGTATTCTCTTGATACACAGTATAAAACAATGTTTAGGTAGACATACTCCCTGTAATTATCCAGTTTTTTCAGCCATCTTGTATTGTTGTCACCTGATTGTGTATCCAACACAGCTAATGTTATTCTGATATTTAGTTAAAAACACATCATGGTGTGATCAAGCCCAAGGTGCATTGATGACTGTCAGCCACATAGCTAAGATAACAGATTTTTATACCGTGTTTGATGGATTTTGTAAGAAATGAGAGGAAAGCATAGAGTTAGAAATTCTGCACAAATGAGTTCCAGAGACATCTCAATATATGTCTTGCAGGCGTGAGTCCATAAACTGTAATAAAAACAATGTGGCCACCATTATTACTGCTCCCGGAACATTTAAATTATCACAACCTATTCCATTTGGAATAACATGCAATCCAAATATCCAGTGTGCTAAAGCACTTGTTTGCATTAAGGGAATAACAAGGTTTAGGAAGTATAGAAGCATAAATGAAATATTCAGTGGCCCTAGTATGATTTTAAACTGGCATGTACTTTTTAAGGTACATGCAAGTTTATTCTTAGACCGGAAGCATCATCAGAAATATTAATGTTGCTTCTATTAGTGAATCAGGAGTTAAAGAAACCTTTAGTGCCACTTAAAGAAAGGAACACATTTTGGCAGAAAAATGAGTTTTTACAAGAGCTCAAATACTAAACCAAATCAACTTATACCAAACCAAACACTGTAGAGTCTACTCAATAATGAGAGAACTACAGAGAACTGACATGGGAATTTAAAACTTTAGGCCAATGTAGGTGAGTTGGAAAATGTCTCCAATACTGCTGAATGGGAGAATATGTCCAACTCAGCTACTTTGGCTTTAATTCCTGTCTCATTACACTGCAATTATCTTTTTATTGAGTAGTATCTAGTTTTGTCCCAAATGTTCCCAATTTTACATTGATGTTCTAGAAGTACCGTATTTATCGGCGTATAACACGCACTTTTTCTCCCTGAAAATAGGGGGGAAATGATGTGTGCGTGTTATACGCCGATCGGTGGCAAAAATAAAAAAAAATCTAAAACTTACCTCGTTCTTGCTCTGTCCCCCGGTGCTCTGAAGCTGCGTGGCTGTGAGGGAAGCGTTGTGAGCTCCCCTCCAGCCGCGCGGTCAACAAAGTGTGTTTTTTTTAAACAAACGTTATTGTTCCGCGCGGCTTGAGGGGAGCTCACAACGCTTCCCTCAAGGCCACGCAGCTTCAGAGCACCGGGGAACAGAGCAGCAAAGAGGTAAGTACTGGGGTCTGGGGAAGGGGGGGGGGGGGGGAGGGTGGCATAACGAGCATACTAACGGGCAATATCCTGGCATATTAAATGGCATATTGGGGGCAATATCCTGGCAAATTAAAATGGCATATTGGGGGCAATATCCTGGCATATTAAAATGGCATATTGGGGGCAATATCCTGGCATATTAAATGGCATATTGGGGGCAATATCCTGGCATATTAAATGGCATATTGGGGGCAATATCCTGGCATATTAAAATGGCATATTGGGGGCAAAATCCTGGCATATTAAATGGCATATTGGGGGCAAAATCCTGGCATATTAAATGGCATATTGGGGGCAATATCCTGACATATTAAATGGCATATTGGGGGCAAAATCCTGGCATATTAAATGGCATATTGGGGGCAATATCCTGGCATATTAAATGGCATATTGGGGGCAATATCCTGGCATATTAAAATGGCATATTGGGCTTCAAAGTTCTTTATTTGAAATTTAAGTTTTTTTTCCTGAAATTTCCTTCTTAAAAGAAGGTGCGTGTTATACGCCGGCGCGTGTTATACGCCGATAAATACGGTACTTTAATTACTTATCATGGTTTTTAAGTCATAATTATAAGGAACAATCATTAGGTTTTTTTTTTTCATTTGTTTGCCAATAGACAGGCAAAAGTATTACCACATTAACTATAGCAGAAAGGTGTACAAATAAAAAAGTCTAAAATCTTTTCCATCTACAAATTTTCCCATCCTTCTATTATTTTTGAGCTGGTAGTATGGACTTATTGAACATGCTATAGTGACAAATTTAGCAATGAAAAATCCCATTTGTCCTTGGAAATGTTGAAATCAATGAATTCTATGTTCCTTTTCAACCTAATTAACAAGACAACCATAGAGCTGTCTCTAATTGTACACACACCTCTAAACCCAGGCTTGCAGTAAAAAACACACTTATATGTAGCCAACAAATATTTTATATATTGAGTACTTGCTTCTAACTGTAATATGTAACTTATGCTCCACAGTTTTTGGCGGTAGATGGTTTGACCATGTACGAGGATGGTACACCCACAAGGATGATTTTAATATCCTGTATATAAAATATGAAGATATGATCATGGTAATTTGCGCATTTACTTTTTAAAAAATATTGTTTGTTGGTTGATTCATAAACTCTTACCTGTGATGATACACATACTACCGGAATGTCCAATTCATTCATTATTTTAGTAGATTTATTTCATACAGAAGCATTGCTTTACATTATTGTTTAAAATAATGCTACTAATATTTTGTAGCTTTTTATAAATTCTTATTAATGTAATGAACTTGAACCGTGAGTAGTAAAAAAAATAAAAAATAGAGACACCTAACAGAATATTACAATCAGGGACCTAATATGGAATAGGACCACCCTATACCACCCTATACCTTCCACTCCTTGAAAAATGTTTCTAGTATTTTCTTTTTCATAAAATTATATGAAATAATGTATTGGCCTGAGTATTGGCTGGCCATGATTAAAATGTGTACCCTAAATGTTTGAGCATTTAAGCGTAATGTACAATATTTGAACATGTCATGTTATAGGTCAGAAAAAAATTGTATGAGACCCAGCACTCGGTGTCAAAGAGAGTTTTAATAGACAAAGGCGACGTTTCAACCCACTCGAGGCTTGAAAAAAAACCCGAGAGGGTTGAAACGTCGCCTTTGTCTTATTAAAACTCTCTTTGACACCAAATGCTGGGTCTCATACTATTTTTTTATGAGTAAAGGACTTGGGAGACTTCCTGTGACTTTGGCACCAACGAACAAATAGAGTGCGGTCCGTATCTATTACTTTTTACCCATGTTATAGGTCAGTAGACATGTTATATTTTGGGGAATTGCACACAATTCTATTATTATATTTTCATAATAACTTTTTTTTATTATTACTTTCTTTTCACTTTGTGGGTGAGCTCTAGTGGGTGCCCACTAAAGCTTATATATACATAATAAAATATATAATAGAGCTCACCCATAAGGTGAAAAGAAAGTAATTGTAAAACATTATTATGATAATAGGCTGTGCAATTCCCTATAACATAATATGTGACCTATTACAAAATCCAGATAGCTATAAGCAGTGTTAGAGGAGTTAGAGGGTTAGAGGGTGGCTAGTCAGATATAGGCGGTGTCAGAGTAGTTAACCCCTGGGTGGCTAGAAAGATATAGGCAGTGTCTGAGGAGTTAACCCCTAGGTGGCTAGAAATATATAGGCAGTGTCTGAGGAGTTAACCCCTGAGTGGCTAGACATATATAGTCGGTGTCAGAGTAGTTAACCCCTGGATGGCTAGACAGATATAGGCGGTGTCATAAGAGCTAACCCCTGGTTGGCTAGACAGATATAGGCAGTGTCAGAGAAGTTAACCCTTGGGTGGCTAGACAGATATAGGCACTATCAGAGGAGTAAACCCCTTTATCCATTACACACACACTCTCACTCAAACTGACACACATAGAGAGACACATATGCACACAGAGACACAAACACTCTGGCAAAAACAAACTGACACACACAAACACATACAGACAGACACACACTCTCACTAACACTGACACACATACACACTGTCAGTTCTTACCTTCTCTTGTGCAGGCATATCTTGCTTTGAGCACCATGTGAAGGAGGGACTGAGCCAACCAGGAGAGGTTTCTGAACTCTCAGCTAATAAGGAGAGTTGAGAAGTCTCACCTGATTGTTTGAGACCTCCTTCTATCAAAGGACCTCGAATTTTTCCGGACAAAGGCTGCCAACACAAGATAGAAAAAAAAACACTGCATGGGGCAGCAAAGTGCCTCCCCTGCCAGGGTGCCGCTTGAGGCAGTTTCCCAGTGAGCCCCAGTGAAGAGCAGCCCTGTTTAAATGTATCCGTGGCCATTCCCTAACTTTGCAATGTTGCTATGTGTATGTGATAAGTGTATTTTTTATTACATGATGGGTTCACTGAACTGGTAATTGGACCATTTATGCTTTAATAGCATGTTTTGATAATAAATTACAATCATTAATTTTGTATTAATAATTATGCTATTAAGGTAATATTGAAACTATTACCATGGCAATGAAAAATTGATTTGTAATGTTTTTATTATATTTTCTTATACATATAACTATAATTTATTTATTTATATATATACAACATTAATATATTTTTATGTTATTATTAATTCATGTTAGTGGGTTTTTATTAATATTTATTTATTTTTGTTTATTTTTTTAATTATTAATATATTTATTATATTTTTTTTACATATTTTATTATTTTTAATACATTTTTTATTTTTAATTTCATGTTTTTCTTCATTTTCTTTAAGTTCAGCCATTTCGGACTTTGGCTATTGCCAATTGACTTTTATTGAAGGATAACAGCGAAGGTCCTTCCTTAATGGCTCAAATGGTTCCGAAGTCCTCCCCATAGGTATCTATGGGGAGGACCAAGGGTACCACTTTCGCTGCCAAACTCTAGGGGAGATCTACTTCAGAATTGTTGATACGAAAATAAGCTACATTGGCCTTTTTTTGGGCTGATTTGAGATCACTTCTGTGGTGTATGAAAATCAGAGCTTCCTAAGTTGACTGATATCATTTAGTTATGTGACAAAATCTTCTCAGATTAAAAAATATATATATATATCTGCACAATATCACTAAATATCTGCACAATTAATTGAATTGTATATAATGCTTCTGATGCAGAGTTATTTGCTTTCCAGGATCTTCGCTCCGTTGTAAAACAAATCTGTACATTTGTAGGGAGAGAGTTAGATGAAGAGGCTTTGGATATTGTTGTGGAAAAAGCAAGTTTCCAAGGGATGAAAAAGGACTCACGTGCTAATAAAGAAGATCTACCAGAGGAATTATTTATTAAAAGTAAAAAAGGAGTATTTATGCGCAAAGGTAAGAACATGTATTAAAAAAAAATATGTTATACAACATTTTCTTCTTCTGGTATCATTATATATGGGGGCCAGTGCGGCATCCCACTGGCCAAAGGGACCTTATTACATATATATGGGTCCATCAGGGCAGCCCACTGGCCTCAAGGGACCATATTGCATATATGGGGCTAGCACAGCTGCCCTGCTGGCCCCAGGGTCAATTTTATTTATATGTGGGGACAGGGACTGGAGTATGCACATCAGATGGAGCATAGATTGACCCATGTTGGTTTAATTTTGGAAAATATTAGCACGAGGATGATTAGCTCGGTATGTTTTCACACCTGAGATAGTGCTGACTTTAGAGTTTTCAGCTTTTGGCTGTCAGGATCCACCCCACCATCAGGTTCAGTCCCGAATTCAGATCATCATGTGTCCAGTTTGTATTCAGTTTCTTTGGTTACTTTTCTGTTTTTTTTTTGCTATGCTGTTCTGCTCATTACTTTGCTTGCTTGCTTATGTTTTACCTTTTGTTGTCTATCCTTGTTCCTTCACCTCCCTAGTCTGGCCACAAGGTGGTGCTTCCTTAGTTCCTGTTCTGATTGACACCTCCCTATCAGAGAGCCTATCTCTCTGCCTATCACCCCAGAGAGGCTATAGGCTGAGTCGCATCCACCTAGGTTACACCCCAGAGTGTCATCTGCCCTTTTGGCTCCCAAAGTGGCATCTGCCCAACTCCTGAATCCCAGGGCCCTATAAAAGGGGTGACCTGTATCCTGTCCCAGGACCTTTTAATAGGGGTGACATGTTCCCTGTCTTAGAGTCCCTGTAGTGGGGATACCCTGTCTTAGAAACACGTAAAAGGGTATGCCCATCTTAGAGTTTCAGCCCTGTGCTGTCTCAGAGTTCCTGTCCTGTTAGAGTTCCTGCCTGCCTTAGAGTTACATCCCAGTCTTAGAGTTTAATCGCTTTTTTTATTACAGTTTATTTTGCATATTAGTATTATTGGCATTTGAATGAAGAACTGTTGTGGTATAAAATAATATCTTCTATATTTTATTCTCATGATGATGCCTATTTTTACCAAGAAAAAGACAAAATTAACATGTAGTTTACTTAAAAACTTCCATAGTTAATTTTTGTATACCTATTTATTATTTTCATATAGTTTTTTAAAATACAATAACAGTACAAAAGCATAACATATATTGACATAAGGTACGTATAGCATATTGTGGATAAAATTGGCATTAGTAAACATATTTCTTTTTTCCTCCATATAAGCGTTTCAATTAACACATGACAAGTGCACAAGAAACGAAAACTAGACAGACAAGCAAACGAGAATAACCGTACAACGTTAAACCAAGATGTTGACCGGTTGGAACTGTTTAGTCCCATCTTGAGTTGGCTTTAGAGGTATCGGAATTGACTAAAATTTCTAGTCTGGACTACTTGAGTCTGGATCTGGCTCCAGGTGGGAGACACCGTCTGTTGCCAATTTCTCGATATTGCAATCTTTGTGGCCATCAGTATTTGTATAGTAATATATATTTCCTTCAATGGGAATTTTGTTAGGTTAAAATGCAAAAGACCAACAGAGAGGTCATCTACTAATGGTTGCTCCAAAACAACCGATAACACATCAAAAACTTTCTCCCATAGGATTGTGCACTTTAAATATATTGAGAAAAAAAACAAAGAAAAAAACTTTCTCCCTGTGATAAGGTGAATGGGGTGGTTTGTGAGGGAGTGTATATTTCCAATAAAGTGCTCAGAGAGGCATATGATATTTAACCCCAGGGGGAGTATGTGTTACATATGTGTGTATATGACTTAAACTACTGTTTAGTTATGGGCCCCTGGGGTGGAGCATTTGGAGAGCAGGGTGGGCCAGTGCTCCACTCCGCTGTTTATTGTTTTCTTGGGAGACATAGGTCCATGTCAGGGTTTTGGACTGTCTCCAAATACACTGCTCAGCTGCAGGTAATCAGCTGCAGCAGTAGGAATAAACCCGTCCCTGCTAGGCAAGTAAGGGAGAGATTTTTTTTGTTTCTCTCTTGAAGGGCTGAAAAACAACAGGCTGCCTGAGAACCAGAGTGCAGAGAGCTGACAAGGCACTAGGTTGGTGAAACCAGTATTGTTTTCTTATAGTTTAACCCTTGACAGATAGGGAACTTTTATGTTAGTAAGTGCTCAGATGAGCTAGGTTTTTGTTTACAAAGGTTTATGTCATATTATGGTTTCTTTCATTTTCTGCTGTATCCAGGGTGTAGTACAAAAATAAATTACCTGGATTTATGACAATTCAAATGACTGCACATGTTTTCGCCCAAGAGGACCTTGCTAACTGAGAACAAGGATCACACTCCCATAGAGGTCTAAGAATTAGACAGTCCCACCATATATGCCTTGAACTGCCCTCTTCCAAATTGCACCTCCAGCACAGGCTTGTGGAGGTTGATTCCATTATGTTTATAATATTTGGAACCAAATGCTACTGATGGAGAATTTTATAGTGTCGTTCTATTATGTTAAGGCAGTGAATTGATCTCTTAACATCTATCAAGGAGTCCAACCACTTCTCCACTCTCACCCCGTGACCTATTTCCCTCTCCCAGTTATGCCAAGCGTTAGGTTTTTTTTTTTTTGGGGGGGGGGGGGGGGAGGGGTCAAGAAGATGTATAAGTCCTTTATCAGAGAGATTTCCATCTTTATCCATCAGGTGGACAGTTAATAATGCTTTAAGCATAGATAGTTAAATATCTCTTTATCGGGAAGGTTCAATTCCTTTTGTATCTGTGGGAAAGGTTTAGTTTTTTATCCTTCCAAAAAGTCCAAAATTATAATAGGGTTTACTCCAATTATCCAATTAGCGGGGTATGTGGGGATATTTTCTCCATCAAGAAATGTATTTTTCTGAACCGAAACCAGTCACTCATCAGTTCTCTTATATGATGACATTCTATCCTAGTTAATAACTCCCCACCTGCTCTTAAGTTCATAAATAAAACAATGGATGGATCCGCAAGTCCCATCAGAGAAGACTCAATGTTGTACGATGAGTCCCTCCTAGCTATAGGGTCCTGCCATCTCTGAAGAAGGTAAATTGGAAGGTAAAAAGACTGGCTTCATAGTATTTAATCACATTTGGAACGGCCAAACCTCCCTTTTTAGAGTGTTTCATAATATGGGCCATAGATATTCTTGGCCTTTTATTATCCCAAATAAAATTCATAAATCATTTCTGAATTTGCCTTAGTCGCCTTCTTGAAAGGGGAATCGTTCTTAGGGTATATGACCATTTAGGCAACAGGTAGGATTTTATAATATTTAATCTCCAAAATCAAGAAATACCAATATTTCTCCAATCGTTTAGTAATTTCCCGGCAGAGTGTTTATATAATATGTCTCGATTTTTTGGCATCATATGCCCTATTACTGGTGTAATATGTATGCCCTAATATTCAAAGCCCTCTGAGAACCAGGCAAAGGGATAATCAAGGGATAGATCATTTATCAATTTCCTATCCATATTAATTGGCATCATTTGAGATTTACTCATATTTAGTTTGTAGTTAGAGACTTTAGCATATTCTTTTATTTCCCATATAAGACCTTTCAGGGAATCCAGCGGGTCTGTAAGTGTCAATATAATGTCATCTGCATCAGGGGCATCACTAGGGTTGCTGTCACCCGGTGCGGAAACTCATGGTGTCACCCCCCTGGATTTCCTAAAATACAATGCCAAACAGATTCCTTAGTAATGCCAGTGACATGGCCTATTAACTATGCCACACACAGGAACCCCATAACTATGCCACACACAGTAGCCCCATAAATTATGCAACACCAGAGCCCCATAAATTATGCCACACCAGAGCCCCACTATTTATGTTTCACCTCTGCCCAATTAACTATGCCACACACACAGGTGCCCCATAATTATGCCACACACACAAAGGTGCCCCATAATTATGCCACACAAAAGAGTCCCTTAATTACGCCATTCAAAAGAGTCCCATAATTATGCACACATGGGACTGCCATTAATTATGCAACACACAGGAGCCCCACGAGGTGACAATTGTACAATTATAGATACCAGTAATATTGTGCCACTCAGAGCCCAGTATTATTGTGCCAGTCAGATACCAGTAACATTGTGCCATTCAGATACCAGTAATATTGTGCCACTCAGAGCCCAGTAATATTGTGCCACTCAGAGCCCAGTAATATTGTGCCAGTCAGATACCAGGAATATTGTGCCATTTAGAGCCCAGTAATATTGTGCCAGTCAGATACCAGTAATATTGTGGAAGTCAGAGCCCAGTAATATTGTGCCACTCAGAGCCCAGTAATATTGTGCCACTCAGAGCCCAGTAATATTGTGCCAGTCAGATACCAGAAATTTTGTGCCATTCAGATACCAGTAATATTGTGCGAGTCAGATATCAGGAATATTGTGCCAGTCAGAACCCAGTAATAGTGTGCCAGTCAGAGCCCAGGAATATTGTGCGAGTCAGATATCAGGAATATTGTGCCAGTCAGAACCCAGTAATAGAGTGCCTGTCAGAGCCCAGTAATATAGTGCCAGTCAGAGCCCAGTAATAGTGTGCCAGTCAGATACCAGTAATATTATGCCAGTCAGAGCCCAGTAATAGTGTGCCACTCAGATACCAGTAATAATTTGCCAGTCAGAGCCCAGGAATATTGTGCCAGTCAAAGCCCAGTAATATTGTTCCAGTCAGAGCCCGGTAATATTGTGCCAGTCAGAGCCCAGTAATAGTGTGCCAGTCAGAGCCCAGTAATATTGTGCCAGTCAGAGCCCAGGAATATTGTGCCAGTCAGATACCAGTAATATTGTGCCATTCAGAGCCCAGGAATTTTGTGCCAGTCAGAGCCCAGTAACATTGTGCCAGTCAGAGCCCAGTAATATTGTGCCAGTCAGAGCCCAGTAATATTGTGCCAGTCAGATACCAGGAATATTGTGCCAGTCAGAGCCCAGTAATATTGTGCCAGTCAGAGCCCAATAATAGTGTGCCAGTCAAATACCAGGAATATTGTGCCAGTCAGAGCCCAGTAATAGTGTGCCAGTCAGAGCCCAGTAATAGTGTGCCAGTCAGATACCGGTAATATTGTGCCATGCAGAGCCCAGTAATATTGTGCCAGTCAGATACCAGGAATATTGTGCCAGTCAGAGCCCGGTAATATTGTGCCAGTCATATACCAGGAATATTGTGCTAGTCAGAGCGCAGTAATATTGTGCCAGTCAGATACCAGGAATATTGTGCCATTCAGAGCCCAGTCATAGTGTGCCAGTCAGAGCCCAGTAATAGTGTGCCAGTCAGAGCACAGTAATATTGTGCCAATCAGAGCCCAGGAATATTGTGCCAGTCAGAGCCCAGTAATAGTTTGCCAGTCAGAGCCCAGAAATATTGTGCCAGCCAGATACCAGGAATATTGTGCCAGTCAGGGCCCAGTAATATTATGCCAGCCAGAGCCCAGTAATATTGTGCCAGTCAGAGCCCAGTAATATTGTGCCAGTCAGAGCACAGTAATAGTGTGCCAGTCAGAGCCCAGGAATAGTGTGCCAGTCATAGCCCAGTAATAGTGTGCCAGTCAGAGCCCAGGAATATTGTGCCAGTCAGATACCAGTAATATTGTGCCAGTCAGAGCCCAGGAATATAGTGCTAGTCAGAGCCCAGGAATATTGTGCCAGTCAGAGCCCAGTAATAGTGTGCCAGTCAGAGCCCAGTAATAGTTTGCCAGTCAGAGCCCAGGAATATTGTGCCAGCCAGATACCAGGAATATTGTGCCAGTCAGAGCCCAGTAATATTATGCCAGTCAGATACCAGGAATATTGTGCCAGTCAGAGCCCAGTAATATTATGCCAGTCAGAGCCCAGTAATATTGTGCCAGTCAGAGCCCAGTAATATTTTGCCAGTCAGAGCCCAGTAATAGTGTGCCAGTCAGAGCCCAGGAATAGTGTGCCAGTCATAGCCCAGTAATAGTGTGCCAGTCAGAGCCCAGGAATATTGTGCCAGTCAGATACCAGTAATATTGTGCCAGTCAGAGCCCAGGAATATAGTGCCAGTCAGAGCCCAGGAATATTGTGCCAGTCAGAGCCCAGGAATAGTTTGCCAGTCAGAGCCCAGGAATATTGTGCCAGCCAGATACCAGGAATATTGTGCTAGTCCGAGCCCAGTAATAGTGTGCCAGTCAGAGCCCAGTAATAGTGTGCCAGTCAGAAACCAGTAATATTGGGCCATGCAGAGCCCAGTAATATTGTGCCAGTCAGATACCAGGAATATTGTGCCAGTCAGAGCCCAGTAATAGTGTGCCAGTCAGAACCCAGGAATATTGTGCCAGTCAGAGCCCAGTATTTTTGTGCCAGTCAGAGCCCAGTAATATTGTGCTTGTCATATACCAGGAATATTGTGCCAGTCAGAGCCCAGTAATATTGTGCCAGTCAGAGCCCAGTAATAGTGTGCCAGTCAGAGCCCAGGAATAGTGTGCCAGTCATAGCCCAGTAATAGTGTGCCAGTCAGAGCCCAGGAATATTGTGCCAGTCAGATACCAGTAATATTGTGCCAGTCAGAGCCCAGGAATATAGTGCCAGTCAGAGCCCAGGAATATAGTGCCAATCAGAGCCCAGTAATATTGTGCCAGTCAGAGCCCCGTAATATTGTGCCAGTCAGATACCAGGAATATTGTGCTAGTCAGAGCCCAGTAATAGTGTCCCAGTCAGAGCCCAGTAATAGTGTGCCAGTCAGATACCAGTAATATTGTGCCATGCAGAGCCCAGTAATATTGTGCCAGTCAGATACCAGGAATATTGTGCCAGTCAAAGCCCAGTAATAGTGTGCCAGTCAGAACCCAGGAATATTGTGCCAGTCAGAGCCCAGTAATATTGTGCCAGTCAGAGCCCAGTAATATTGTGCCAGTCACATACCAGGAATATTGTGCTAGTCAGAGCCCGGTAATATTGTGCCAGTCAGATACCAGGAATATTGTGCCAGTCAGGACGCAGTAATATTGTGCCAGTCAGATACCGGAATATTGTGCCAGTCAGAGCCCAGTCATAGTGTGCCAGTCAGAGCCCAGTAATAGTGTGCCAGTCAGAGCCCAGTAATATTGTGCCAATCAGAGCCCAGTAATAGTTTGCCAGTCAGAGCCCAGGAATATTGTACAAACGTGTTAAGTGATAGGCGCTATTCTACTAAGGATCAATATAAATAGAGGTAGAGATAAATAAATAAATAAATTCGGACGTGCTGCAAACACTAGTGTAATTCCCCCAGGGTGACACAAGACAAAAGTAATAGTAGTGGTAAAATGTTGCGCAGGTCAGTAATATGAATTCAAAAGGATATATAAATTCAAAACAGTGTATAAGTGCTTAAATCAATAATACCAAACTGGTAAAGCAATTAATGAATAAATAATAATTAGACAGAATATATATATATAAACTAAATATAAATGTGGAAATACTTATCGAGTTTAAGATTCAGTATTGGAAATATAGATTCCAGTCGGGTTGTACCCAAAACTGTTTTTCTTCCAGAGGGATTGTACATAAAAAGACAAAAAACACATAGACATACAATGGGTAGTATTCACAGGTAGGGATTAGCTGTATATTTCCCCCAAAAGAAACACACTCACACACTCTAGAGCCTAAAAGTACTGGCTCTAAGTATATCTAGCAGTTGGACTATAAGTCCCACCATCCACGTGTGTCGGGCTCGACTCCAAGTTCCAGCTCGTTTTATCCAGAGGATGAGTTAGTTGTAAACGGATTAAGTGGAGTGTATTCAGTGGTAAAAAATTATTTATTTGCCCCTATGTATAGTAGGCTTAAAAACACATATAACTACTCCATAAAATAGGTAATTAAAAAACGGGAAATTAAGAACAAAAAAGGAAAAAAGAGAAAGAGCAGGTCACCAGTCTTCCCGTGTTCAGCGTGTTTTACAGGCGGTGTGCACCCTCCGTCTGCTGTCAGCGGGGACTCTGTTGGTGCCTCTCTTCCGTAGTCTCTAAAGTTCCTTTTCAAATGTCCTCAGGCGAAGCGGCGCTTTCCTGTTACAGGAAAAGCGCCGCTTCGCCTGAGGACATTTGAAAAGGAACTTTAGAGACTACGGAAGAGAGGCACCAACAGAGTCCCCGCTGACAGCAGACGGAGGGTGCACACCGCCTGTAAAACACGCTGAACACGGGAAGACTGGTGACCTGCTCTTTCTCTTTTTTCCTTTTTTGTTCTTAATTTCCCGTTTTTTAATTACCTATTTTATGGAGTAGTTATATGTGTTTTTAAGCCTACTATACATAGGGGCAAATAAATAATTTTTTACCACTGAATACACTCCACTTAATCCGTTTACAACTAACTCATCCTCTGGATAAAACGAGCTGGAACTTGGAGTCGAGCCCGACACACGTGGATGGTGGGACTTATAGTCCAACTGCTAGATATACTTAGAGCCAGTACTTTTAGGCTCTAGAGTGTGTGAGTGTGTTTCTTTTGGGGGAAATATACAGCTAATCCCTACCTGTGAATACTACCCATTGTATGTCTATGTGTTTTTTGTCTTTTTATGTACAATCCCTCTGGAAGAAAAACAGTTTTGGGTACAACCCGACTGGAATCTATATTTCCAATACTGAATCTTAAACTCGATAAGTATTTCCACATTTATATTTAGTTTATATATATATATTCTGTCTAATTATTATTTATTCATTAATTGCTTTACCAGTTTGGTATTATTGATTTAAGCACTTATACACTGTTTTGAATTTATATATCCTTTTGAATTCATATTACTGACCTGCGCAACATTTTACCACTACTATTACTTTTGCCAGGAATATTGTGCCAGCCAGATACCAGGAATATTGTGCCAGTCAGAGCCCAGTAATATTGTGCCAGTCAGAGCCCAGTAATATTGTGCCAGTCAGAGCCCAGTAATAGTGTGCCAGTCAGAGCCCAGGAATATTGTGCCAGTCAGATCCCAGTAATAGTGTGCCAGTCAGAGTGCAGGAATATTGTGCCAGTCAGATACCAGGAATATTGTGCCAGTCAGAGCCCAGTAATATTGTGCCAGTCAGAGCCCAGTAATATTGTGCCAGTCAGATACCAGGAATATTGTGCAGTCAGAGCCCAGTAATAGTGTGCCAGTCAGAGCCCAGGAATATTGTGCCAGTCAGATACCAGTAATATTGTGCCAGTCAGAGCCCAGGAATATAGTGCCAGTCAGAGCCCAGGAATATAGTTACAGTCAGAGCCCAGTAATATTGTGCCAGTCAGATACCAGGAATATTGAACCAGTCAGAGCCCAGTAATAGTGTGCCAGTCAGAGCCCAGTAATAGTGTGCCAGTCAGATACCAGTAATATTGTGCTATGCATAACCCAGTAATATTGTGCCATTCAGATACCAGTAATATTGTGCCAGTCAGAGCCCAGCAATATAGTGCCAGTCAGAGCCCAGTAATATTGTGCCAGTCAGAGCCCAGGAATATTGTGCCGGCAGCACCTGTGTTACCCCCGCTGGAGGTGTCACCCCGTGCGGTCCGCACCCTCCACACCCCCCTCGGGACACCACTGATCTGCATACAATGATATCTTGTAATTAAACTGGCCAAGTTCTATGCCCCTAATATGAACATTCTTTCTTATCCTTTCTGCTAAATGTTCCAATGTTAAAATGTACAACATAGGTTCCAAGGGGCAACCCTGTCTGTTGCCATTTTTTATCAGAAGCCAATCCGCAGAGATGCCAGGACCCAGAATATAACACCATTATTGGCAATTTTATCGGACCAATAAATCTAAACGTGTCCAGGGTGCAGTCTATGAGTCCCCAGCTGACCCTGTCAAAAGCTTTTTCAGTATCAAGTGACAGGACGAATTGGGGAGTCCTCGTAATTCCAACATATCCTATCAAGTCAATTAATCGTCTCATACAGCTACTTGTTGTCTCTCCGTGCACGAACCCTGCTTGATCCTGATGAATTAAAAAAGGCATCACCCCTTTCAGCCTATTATCTATTACAGCCGAATAGATTTTTATGTCCAAACTGATTAGTGATATCGGTCTATAATATGCAGGATTCGTGTCATCTTTGGTTGTCCTTAAAATAGGGGAGATTGTAGCCTGCAGGAGTTCCTGAGGTACTGACCCCTTTTCCTTAATTTCATTAAACATGTCAACCAGATGTTTTGTAGGACATGTTTATGTAACCATCCAGTCCTGGGCCTTATTAATCTTTGTTATTAATTACATCCCAAATCTCCTCTTTAGCAGAAGGCAAATTTAGCTCAGCAAGCTACTCTGTTGTAAGGGATGGCAACTCAACTCCTTCTTGATATTGGGCTATGTCCCTCCTTACTGAATCCCCTGGGAGATTATATAATTGTGAATAAATGCATTTCCAATATCCTTTGGACTTGTTTTCTTAAGCCCGTTCATTTCTATCTTTAACAATCTGGCCTTTGCGTTACTTTTCTTTAGTCTGTTAGATAACATTTATTTCCCTTCTGATACCATTTCTGGCTTAATTTTAACAGGGGAAAGTTGGCTCTGGTCATTAATATTGAATTTATATTTTCTGCTATATGTGTTATCTGCTGAGCACGACTATCATTCAATCTCCAAGCTCTACGTGATCCCTCGTTTTTGCTCTTTACTAAGTCTAGGATAATAGCGAAATGGTCTGACCAGGGAATGTCTTTTATAGTTATCTTATGACAATTGTGAGCGAAAAAGTGGAATCGTGGTTGATGGAAGATACATCAGGCCTGATTTGCTAAACGGCAACCTGAGAATTTTCAGTTAAATGTCCCAGGGAGGGATGTTAAAGTTTGTGATATACCTTGCTGATGCTCTGCAAACCACGGTATGGGTCCCTGGGGCGGAGTATTTGGAGAGCAGGGTGGGCCAATGCTCCAACAGCACTAGTTGCTGTGTAACAGACCAGGATTTAGATTTAACTACAGAGTTTCCTAATTGGCACTCACCTGTAGCTGGTCAATTAGCAGACAGGCCTTTAAAAGAAGAGATCAGCCTGCTACAAGGGGGAAGAAAAAAAAGGTCAGCTAGGAGAGCTGAGACAGAGAGAACAATACTTCTGTTTATTGCAAAGCTGTTTTTGTTTTTTGAAGAAATTGGTAAGTGGGAAAGCCACCCAATTATAGATAGTAATTTCTGTCTAGTAAGAGCTCAAGTAAGAGCAAGGAATTTTTGTTTTTGTTTATTATTATTTGAAGCAGCTGTTTTCCTACCAAATAAAGAAAAGGAAAACCGAACTGAATGTGTCCTGGACTTTGTATACCCTAGAAGGCTGTGGTTTATTGCAAGATCGGTGGCAAAATCCTATATGTAAAGGAGGTGGTTTGTCACACAATATTGAAGCATATAAGGTTTAACCAGAAAATAATATAAATGGTAGTATGACATATAGGATTTTGAGTAAAATGTAACATCTTTTTCACCCAGGTGCATTGAGCTCCAGACATCATACAAATCATATTTCAAAAAAGTGTTCTGGAATTGAAAGGCAGATCTCCTCACTGACCCATCAATTCTTGCTCCCCTTGCCACTTTCTTTTTATCTAAATCTATATCCAGTATACATTTGAGATCACTACCTATCAGTAGAGTTCCCTGCACTAAATTTTCAATTTTACTTAGCCAATTACTTATAAATATATGTGGATATTTGTTCGGGCATATAAATAAAGTAGAAAGTAGACCTGTCCCTGCAATTCACAGATCAAAAACACATATCTACTAGACATGTGCAAAACTAAAATTTTCGTTTCGTTTTCGTCCATTCGGACGAAAATGTTATTTATTTCGTCTAAAACGAATTTCGTTCATTAGTGCATTCGTTTCAGACGAAATTCGTTCATTATTTTCGTTTCCTTAATTTTTTTCGTTCGTTTTATAGAATACAATGTAATACTATTGGCTTTCTATAAACCGAACGAGAGCCCCATTCATAAGAAATTCTTATGAATGGGGCTCTCGTTCGGTTCATAGAAAGGCAATAGTATTAATTGTATTCTATAAGCCGAAAGTCTATAAACCGAACGACTTTCGGTTTATAGACTTTCGGCTTATGGAATACATGTAATCCTATTGCTATTCTATAAACCGAACGACTTTCGGTTTATAGAATAGCCATAGGTTTACATGTATTACATAAGCCGAAAGTCTATAAACCGAAAGTCGTTCGGTTTATAGGCTGTCGGCATTTAACTAATAAGAGACAGAGTCTCCATTCATAAAATTATGAATGGAGACTTTGTCTCCGTGTAGTAAAATGCCGACAGCCTATAAACCGAACGTTCGGTTTATAGGCTGTGGGCATTTTACTACACGGAGACAAAGTCTCCATTCATAATTTTATGAATGGAGACTCTGTCTCCGTGTAGTAAAATGCCGACAGCCTATAAACCGAACGTTCGGTTTATAGGCTGTCGGCTTATGGAATACATGTATTCCTATTGCTATTCTATAAACCGAAAGTTGCTCCCTGGTGGCTAGTGGGGGCAGCCGGGGGATGTATGCACTATACATAATAGACGGAAGTGTCGGGCAGCATGGAGGTTGTCTGCACGATTCGTGCAGACATCCCCCAGCTGCCCGATTCTCCCTGGTGGCTAGCGAGGGAGCGGAGGATGTCTGCGCGATGAGCGAGACCTCCCCTGCTGCCGCCCGGAACGACAGCCAGGACTTTTATGAGGAAGCCGGAAGTACCCAGCTTCATCATAGAAGTCCCGGCGGTCATGCCGGGCGGCAGCAGGAGAGGTCTCGCTCATCGCGCAGACATCCTCCGCTCCCTCGCTAGCCACCAGGGAGAATCGGGCAGCTGGGGGATGTCTGCACGGATCGTGCAGACAACCTCCATGCTGCCCGACACTTCCGTCTATTATGTATAGTGCATACATCCCCCGGCTGCCCCCACTAGCCACCAGGGAGCAAGAAACAGGTGAGGGGGGGACAGAATAACAAGGGGGGGGGGCAGAGAGAAACAAGGGGAGGGAAGGGGGGAAGAGACAGACACAAGGGGAGCGAGGGGGGAGCCAAAGGGAGGGTGAGAGAGAGACAACACTAAGGGGGGGAGAGCGACAAATCTGGGGGCAAGGGAAAGAGAGAGGCAGCTTTGTCACATAAAAGGAAATAAAAACAAGATTTTTTTATATCATAATTTTTTATTTAAAAAGCAATTTACATGTGAATATATACTAGACATGTGCATTCGTTTTCGGACGAATGCATTTTCGTCCGAAAATTGCATTTTCGTCCATTCGCCCGAAAAACGAAGAACGAAAATGCTAAGCTAACTAAAGCCGGATGAACGAATGGTTAATAAAGGAAAATCATTCGTTCATTCGTCCATTCGTAGTACTATTGCATTCTATAAGCCGAAATAGAGTCGGTTTATAGAATACAATAGCATTTAACTATACGGAGACAGAGTCTCCATTCATAAAATTATGAATGGAGACTTTGTCTCCGTATAGTTAAATGCCCACAGCCTATAAACCGAACGTTCGTTTTATAGGCTGTCGGCATTTAACTATACGGAGACAGAGTCTCCATTCATAAAATTATAAATGGAGACTTTGTCTCCGTATAGTTAAAAGCCGGCATTTAACTATACAGAGACAGAGTCTCCATTCATAAAATTATGAATGGAGACTTTGTCTCCGTGTAGTAAAATGCCCACAGCCTATAAACCGAACGTTCGGTTTATAGGCTGTCGGCTTATGGAATACATGTATTCCTATTGCTATTCTATAAACCGAACTTTCGGTTTATAGAATAGCCATAGGATTACATGTATTACATAAGCCGAAAGTCTATAAACCGATCGTTCGGTTTATAGACTTTCGGCATTTTACTACACGGAGACAAAGTCTCCATTCATAATTTTATGAATGGAGACTCTGTCTCTGTATAGTTAAATGCCGACAGCCTATAAACCGAACGACTTTCGGTTTATAGACTTTCGGCTTATGTACTACATGTAATCCTATGGCTATTCTATAAACCGAAAGTCGTTCGGTTTATAGTTTAGCAATAGCATTACATGTATTCTATAAACCGAACGTCGTTCGTTTTAAAGACTTTCGGCTTATAGAATACTATTGGCTTTCTATAAACCGAACTAGAGTCGAGTCCCCATTCATAAGAAATTCTTATGAATGAGGAGGGACTCTAGTTAGGTTTATAGAATGCCAATAGTATTCTATAAGCCGAAAGTCTTTAAAACGAACGACGTTCGGTTTATAGAATGCATGTAATGCTATTGCTGTTCTATAAGCCGAATGTCTTTCGGCTTATAGAACAGCAATAGCATTACATGTATTCTATAAACCGAACGTCGTTTGTTTTAAAGACTTTCGGCTTATAGAATACATGCTGCTATTGGCTTTCTATAAACCGAAAGAGTCCCCATTCATACGAATAGGTCAATTGACCTATTCGTATGAATGGGAACTCAATTTCGGTTTATAGGAAGCTAATAGCATTACATGCATTCCATAAACCGAAAGTCATTCATGTCGGTTTATGGAATGTAGTACAATGCTATTTGTATTGTAAACCGACTCTATTTCGGTTTAGAATGCCAATAGCACGAATGGACGAATGGACGAATGAACGAATGATTTTCGTTTATTAACCATTCGTTCATTCGGATTTTGTTAGTTAAAATTTTCGTTATTCGTTTTTCGGACGAATGGACGAAAATGCTATTTTCGTCCGAAAATGCATTCGTCCGAAAACGAATGCACATGTCTAATATCTACCATTTCGATCTATTTTTTTTCTAGATTTCACAATCTCCCAAATCCCTTAAAATCAGTATGTCTTCCCCTCTTTTCTTGGTTTTATAATTAGAGGAGATAACATGCGGAATGGATTCTTTAATAACGAGGCATCTTCCTTCCAGTGGGTTTCTTGTATATATGCAACTGCCACTTGATTTTCCCTCAAGCAACCAACCAAGAGCTGGCGCTTCTGGGGAGAATTCAACTCCCGAACATTTAGCATTATAATTCTGAAATTGTCTTCCCTTGTCAACTCACCCGTCAAAGAGCTACAGCTCTAGGAACATAACAAACAAAATGAATACAAGACATAAAACACCATTAACCCCTTTGCGACCTTAAGACAAGTTAACTCGTCATAAGAACCGCAGCATTAGAGACCTTATGACGAGTTAACTCGTCATGCAGTCTAGCCGGCGGTTTGCTCCGTGCGCACTGCCAGCGAGTCTGCAACGGGTCCAGGACTAAGCCTCGCACCCAAGGCAAAGCTCCTGGACCCGATCGGTGGATTTCTGGGCATGTGATCGCGGTGATCGAGTGATCATCGCGATAACATGCAAATTAGATGCAAAGTCAATGTGTTCACACACTGACTTTGCCTCTAATTCACTCTCTGTGCTTCACGTTCTTATAGTGAAGCACAGAGAGTGACCTGTAAATACAAATAAAGAAATAAAGAACATTGCCAGAGGGAAAAAAAAAAAAGCTTTCATTGCTGATCACAGTTAGTAACTGTGATCAGTTTCTTTCCACTTTATGGCCCTCATTTAGTTTGTTTGTTTTTGCAATTTTTTTATTTTTGCAATTTATGAAGTTCTTTTAATAAATAAAGGTAATTTTAATATATTTATTTAATAAAATTTAACCCCTGCATGCCTGTTGCGTGATTTTTACTGATCTGACATCGCACTCTTCAGAGTTTTTTTCTGTCTTTTTTGTTTAGGGGGGTTTGGGAACCAATATTTTTCTTTTGTATTAGTTAGTTAACTAGGGGGGATAAGTGGGTTAGTGTTGCACTAGTTGTGTAGCTTATTATTGGGAAAATAATGGGGAAAAACTTTTTTCCCAAAAAAATTTCCTCTTTAATATGTATTTTTTAATACTAAAATGTAAATAATTTTTATGCATAGGGTATCAAAAGAAAGCTCTAAGAAAACAAGATATAACTTGTATGGGTGCGTTAAATGAGAGAGAGGAAAATTATGTTTCAAAAACCGCATATTAAAAATTGAAAAACGCTCTGGGCCTTGGCCTACGAAAATCCCTGGTCCATTATAAATGGTCATTTCAGATTTAGTAAAAAAAATATCTTTCCATGTCGTGTTGTGTTAGCTTGAAGAATATATAAGCCATTAGTTTGAAATAAAGGTTTATTAAAGGAAATGTTCTTGATATGGAATAACAAGTTTTGTGGGTTCAGAGACTCCTTGATATCTAGCATTTTTATTTACATCCCTGTCTTAGTTCGGCCCTGCTCTTGTACCCTGTTTCCATGTTTTCTTTGTTCTCTGCTCTGATCCATTTCTGGCTTTCCCTTGTGCCTGAGATTATGTTCTGTTGTTCCTTTCTGGGTTTTCCTTTTTTTCCTTCTGCCTCATTACTCTGTTTGCTTTTTCCTTTTCCCAGCCAATCCTGCTGCAGGTTTGTTGCTTTGTGTTTGAGTGTCTGTTTAATGTACAATATGTAATTTATGTATTTGTTAATTTGTTATTAGTTTGCTACTTCGTTTTAGCATTAGGTACTTACCTAATGTGAGGCACCTTGATGCTGGTTGGCAAGCATAATATTATTGCCATAAACAACTAAATCCTCACTGTTATCATCTCTAGTGCTAGACTAGTTCCTGTATTTATGTTTGTATGTTAATGTTCTCTCACCCTCTTTCCCTGACACACCTGAGGATTCAAGCTCCTCTAACCTCTCCCCATATCCCAGATCTGGTTCCCTTTTGAAGCATCTGAGGATTCTTGCTCCTCACTCTATCCCTTGTGTTCCTTATTCCTTAGCCCTGTCCTCTGTTTGTTTATTGTTATGTGCGTCTGTATGTTCCCTTTAGTTCTGTAGTTGTCTTATGTTTTGTCCTGCCCATTTATGTCTCAGTTCTGCCTTTGCTCTTTAGTCTATCCCGTAGCCCTGGACTTTGTATTTTGTTTATTTGGATAATTTCGCTTTGAGCTTGCGCTGCTCTGCTTGGTTCCTCTCTCTGCTTTAACCTTCAATATCCCGCTAAGCTGTTTGAGTTATACTTCATGCCCCAGGATTCCAGGATGTCTGCAAATGGCTCCTGATCACAGGTGCTCAGGGCCTATTACCATCCTGGACCCCGTGCATGACACTGGCAAAGGCATGGCTTTGGTCAGCCACCCTAACCCAAGAACTAAGAAATACAAATATAAGCATCAGGTCTGTGCAGCATTCATCTGAGGAGCTTGTTCTGGGGAATTATTGTGTATTGCCAGCATCCACAAGATTACTACTGAGAAAAGTCATACTTGTTTCAAGACATCAGGACTCGTATGAGGTCAACAGTGTCCTTCTTTCTCATTAAAAGATTGAATGGTTTACTCCCTCCCTTTAAATCATGAAATTTCAATTTGTCTTTCAAATTTCCACTAGTTCTAAAAATTGCCATGGTACTATATAAGATGAAGAGGGAATGTCAGCAGGTCATTTTCATAGCTCCTTTTTGGGCCATCATACAGTTTCTCATGCAAGGTTATCTCCATGGGATGTGTTCCCCATGAATTTTATCTGCTTTGCTCACTTGGTTAAGAATCTCTTGACTCTGATAATTCTTAACTCACCCTCCAAATTAAGATCACCTCTCTTCTCAATTCACCTGCACCTCATATTAATGACTAGCGCCCTCTGTCATCTATATAGTATTTGCACTGAGAGTGTAGAACACATCAGAATTGCAATCAAATGTGCAAAGTAAAAAATGTATGTAAAATGCCTGTTTTGTCTTTTGTTTATTAGTGGCACCATGTTCAGACATTTGGTGACAATAATGATCACCTATGATCAATTGTGTGTTGTTAAATAAAAAAGGACATATTTGCAACTGTTATCTTTGTTTTACATAAGAATCTGTTTGTAGGAGCAATTAATAATTAATGTAGAATTATATATACAGTGTTATGTTGTTATAGTCATACAGATCATAGTAAAAAAAAAAAAAAATAGATATATAAACAGCTTTTTAACCCATTCCTTGTATGTTGCATAGGTACAATTGGAGACTGGAAAAACCTAATGACTGTGGCACAGAGTGAAAGTTTTGATGAGATATTTAAGGAAAATATGAAGGACTTGCCAATTCACTTCACATGGGATCTTCCGGACAATTTAAAATAAATAAAAGCAATAATAAAATTAATGTGCTCTGGTAAATTGCACATTCCTATCAAATTACGATTAGAGTTACGAAGGCCAAAATGGAGGAATAGTCTAATGTGTAGTCTAATGTGTAGTCAAAATTATGAATATGCGGCAATGGTCACATCGTTTTGTTGTGCAACTAACAATGTGTCCTTCAAGCAGTTAATCAAATGTGCAGGGTATACATAGAGTTAATGGTAAATGATAAAAAATGTAAAAAAATTACACACTGATGACCTAATACTAATAACATTAATTATTCTTAGTTCACATTTTCAGTGTTCTTTTTTAAATGCTCTTGACAATAGCTTAATATTTACCTTTCTTATTGCTAATTTCTAAAATAAAGTTCTCAATTATTTGTTCTGCAAAACTCTCTGCCCCCCCCCCCCTTTTTTTTTAAATTTTACTCAGAGGTCAGTAATGTTTATCACCATATATTTAACAGCAGCCTTTTTGCACTATGTATGTACTGTGTAAAAGTTATTTTTATTATATTTTTGAATAATAATTACATTCTACTTTTTATAAACACATATATATATATTAGCCTAAGTCATCTATCCATTCTGAGCACTCACTCTACTCTATAATTGTACTGTTTTTGTTTTCTTCAGGTAATGGGTTGGTGGCTGCCTTCTACTGTTTTATTCTATTTACTTCTCCTTTCCCTTCCTGGTGAGGTGTTAGACTATAATTCCATTATTGTTTTTTCACAAGGTATGCAATTTATAATACTTCTGCAAATGATTTCTGACCATTTACATATATATTTATATAGAACAGTAAGGAAAGAAAATTGTCTCATTTCTTAGGCAACTCTGAGTATGTAAAGTATTAGAGTGGAGTTACATATAATTATTTGCATTGGTTGTTGAGGATAATAATGTCATGCATATATGCTATATATATTATCCCAATATAATAATAATAATGCATACATTATTGCTTATGCATAATACAGTTTACATGAAACTTGAGAATTCAAAACACCTCATGGTTCCAGATGTGAATTCTGAAAACAATGCTACTTTCTCACATAGCTAAAGGCGGGAAAACTCCCAAACCAGCTTTAAAATATCAAAACACTTATTAACCCTTCCTTGTACAGTTATCATCCTGTTGCCGTCAAGATTGTTTGAGTACTTCTGTATGCAAGATTATAACACTGCATTTACATTTACAAATTGCTTCATGGAGAATGTAAAGAGGTGGTACAAATGCAATTAGAAGAACAGAGAGAAGCTGAGGCATGGCCTACAGATAGCCGTGCTCAGTTACAATCTATATACAAGGAGTAGAAAAAAATAAGGGGTTAGAAAAGGCAGTGCCAGAAAGTACTTTTATAGAACTGTAGAGAAGAGACGTTGATATACTGTGGGAAAGAAGTTTCATAGAGAACTCTTATAGCTCTGATGAAGTGTTAAGAAAGAAAGAGAGGCTTATGACTAGTGAAAATAGTAAATAAAGGTCAAGATGAGCCTGGCATTCCAGAGAATCGTACTGAAGAGAGTTCAGTCAGTAGAATGCTAATGAACTGAGGGTTACAATAGTAAAGATTGTAGATAATAAGGGGAGTACTGCAATATTTGTGACCCCTTGGGCCAAAAATTGGTGCATGTAAGCAATATTCTTAACACCTTTGTGACATTGAATGTGCCCAGGCACGTCCAGACACAAACTCTGTTAGCGACATAGAACATACCTGGCATGTCCTGTAGTAGAATGAGCTGCGATAGTGATCAATTTTCGCTAACATCGCTCAGGCAGTGTTACAGTAACACCTAAGTTAGCTGTTGAATTCCACGGAGTAAACGCTGGTACAATTTTGGAGAGCATCATACCACAATTTGGTGATGATTTGTTGTGGACAAGAGCCTTGGAAATTGGGAGACAGGAAGCATCTGTTATACAGATGCTACTCGGAAGAGAGAAAAACATAAGGAAGTTGTCTTATAAGACTTTTATTTTATTTTACAAAAAATGTTATTTATTCTGAAAATGTACATGGCAAGTTATCCTTTAAAATTACAATAGTTACTTAAATAAATCACACAGAACAATTATATAAATTAGCCACTAGGTGTCAGGCACAACCTACTAGTCAAATACTGACTTAGATCCTAAACTGTGTCAACGGGTCTAGTGCCCAAAATGCATCTTCCAAATATGAATGCATATTAATGTGCTTTCAGAGTACTGTGTGTATGTTTTATATTTTGCATTGGGTAAAATACTTACAGCTAGATGAAATTGTGAAATTACATCAGTTTGCAAGAAACCAGGACTGCCCACACTATCTTAGTAAAAGTAATTTCCTTTTTTTTTTTTTGCTGCAGGAACCAATGAGAATAATTTCATTCAAATGAATGGAATTTACTGTCTCTCTAGTGATGTCATTACACAATCAGACCATGTGTTGCACTGTTAAGATATCCTACTGTGTACAAGAGCAAGTTTATCAAAGTCCACACAATGTATTCAATTTGAGGAGCACAGTCATTTAGTCATTTAGTGACTAAATGAAACAAAACTTTAAATCCTCAGTGTCCATATAATCAGTGCTGCCACACCTACAGTAAGCATGCAGAGTAATCACTGAAGAGGGCTTGAGTCAAATATTACAAATGGGATTTATGCACAATGCCTGCCTCAAATCACACTGGAAAAAAGCCTGTGCACTAATCAAACAATAATCTTCATCTTGCACCAAAATGAGTTTGGGGACTAGACTGTCCCTTTTAATGAATCAGCCACACTGAAAATAATTGACATATTCTATGTGCCAAAATTTGATGCTCTATAATTAATTTCATAATTCAATTTTATTTCCACATTCAGTATTGTAAATAGCAGGGTGAGGTAAAAATCTCAATTTTACACAATGTATTAAATTACTTTATTAAAGGGTCTACTCAATAAAGAGAGAATTGCAGGAATTTTCAAACTTTAGGCCAAAGTAGCCGAGTTGGAAAAATTTTACAATGAAGCTGAATGGAAGAATTTTTTTAAACTCATCTACTTTGGCCTTACGTTTTTTAAGTTTTCCTGTCTCAGTTCCCTGCAATTCTTTCTTATTGAGTATCAGAAAATGGCACCTACGATGAAAGAGTGGCTAAGATATTGAGAACTCGCTGGTTTGTACTCAAAGCCCCCATGGGGCATATGAAAGAGGTGAATCCTTGACAAATAAATGAATCAGAGTTAAATATAGTAATAATGAAAGAACATATCACTTCTATACATGTCCTCTACTGATTTTAAAGTATGATCTACCATTTTTTTGGATAGCCTCTATATACTAGCTGTATGAGCAGAGTTATATCTTACTAGGTTGTTTCTATGCATGCATAGGTTTAACATATATTACCATCATCCCCAGGTAATTTGTTATTGATCACGTGATGTAATAATGACTATATAAGCTTCTCATGTTTGGTACAGCATTAAGCTTGACAAAGAACCATAGGGTCGAAACGTATATTGCGCTGGTGAAATCAATTGGTCATATAACATTGCTGAGTGCTGAGTACATTATTTTCATTCTGCATTATTGGGTTTGGGAAACTGACATACTCTCTGCACCTGACATTAATTGGTGAGTGCTGACTTTACCAATGAATACTTCTAGAACCTTCTTGTGTATAGGGTTGCCACCTGGCCAGTATTTTACCGGCAGGCAGGTAAAAAAATTGGGTTGGGTTGGGGCCAATGTTTAGTCTATGGAGGGAGTAGCATGGCTGGTATTTTTTTGTAGAAAATATGGCAACCCTACTTGTATACTAACATTTCACTGGGGACCCTTATTTAATTAAGCAATAAAATTCCCTGTGGAATATTATATGATCAATTATACATATGTATTTAATGTGCATGTTAAACCCTAGTATGGATGTTATGACTATTCCACATCATATCAGCTGAAGTTTTAGTTTAAGATTTACATATTTGTCAAAATATTTAGATTCATATAAAGTCAAAACATCTATTTTATATGACATTACGCTGTGATAAAATTTAAATTAATTTATAAATGTTTTATTCATGATCATGTCCCTTGAAGAAATCCAGCATAGTTAAACACAAGTGATATACACATCATTTTTCTTTCATAAATAAATCAATTACAAGCAGACCATTCAAGGAATTAAAACGGCAGCTTAAATGTATTTGTATTAAGCATATTTTACAAGAACACATGATTTCTTCCATTAATCCCTTAACCTTCCATTTCCACTCGATTTGCACAACATTATTCTCAGCGTATAAAAAATATGGCAATGAAAGAGAACGTGTCTATCATTTTATGAACTATTGCTATAGCCAAGGCATTGAATTCCACAAGTGCATGCCTCTTAACTTCCAGAGAGCAAAAGGTCAGTGTAGTACTGTGTGTGCACTCTTGTGACAAACATTGAAGGCATTTCTCTCATTGGTGGCAAATATCTGAGAAATCTCACTACATTTTTGGCACGGCAAAATATACGTTCAGTTGTATCCTGAAGTGAAACTAGAACTTGTAATAAACACAGTTATTCCAACATAATAAAACATCTGAGTCAACAAATCATCACCAACATAGGACACAGTGACAGACACCTTTTTTTTCTATGTTAGTTTCAGGTTAATCTGTTTAAATCATGCATTTTTAGGCATTACATACTTTTCAAAACAACATAATGGAGAGTATTGTTTTTAATTTTTTTGGAATCCTATTTATATGTGCATTATGCTTGCTCAAGGATTAAGGCGTGTGTATGGATGACATGAAATAGTACTCTCTTAAAGCAGAGTATTGTTTTGCACTTTTTTGGTGTCGTATTTGTATATATACATTACTTATGTTTGGTTTAATATGGTTTATGGCTCCAAAAAATTATTTCAAGCTTTATCTTCATGATAATCTGTTAGTGTTGTACACAGGGCTGCTTTATCCAATGTGCAATGTTGGAAAAACTAAAGAATCTACTCAATATAAACTGATGTGGCGTTTACTGGGGCCAGATATGTCAAAATAGCAGAATTTGGGATTTTATTTTAAATTCAGCTACTCAATATAGTATCTGTCTGCCCAAAATCTGCCATTTTTGCCAATTTGGGACCAAAATTTAAAAAAAAGCCTGGAGCTAGCGGAATACCACCCCATAAGAATAGCTACTTTTCATGTTAGGATTCCGTTAGGAGTCTCTTATTTTTCCAATGATTAATTAAGTGTTCTTGCATAGCAAGACCAATTAATATTATCTCACATATTTATTCTTATTCTTATGCTAGCCAAATTTACCACCCTAACTCCTCCCACAGTTTTTACACTACATAGACAGTAATATACCGAAACGTGCAGATTATTCCCGATTGGTGTGCTATTACTTTGTGGAACGTTTCGCCGAATGGTTCACGAAAAATGTCATTGTTTTTGTGGCGAAATTGGTCCCATAGGAATGAATGGCGGAATGTTCAAATCTAGAGTGGGAGCTGACAAAAGCTAGAGTGTGAGTTGAAAAATCAGGACATGATTTCTAAACTGCCACCACTCCCTCATTTTCAAGCCCACCTACACAAATCTTATATCAAAACGTTCAGCTATCCCTGCTGCCACTAAACATGTCCACTGCTAAGCCATAGCCCTGATAGTTTTCACAATATGACCGTTTGTTTGCAACTACGCTGTCCATTGACATTCATTGAAACTCCACTCTAGCCACCTCAGATTTTAAGTGCAATATCTAAACTGCGACTGTGCTTTCATTTTTAATATTTCAGAGACATACTATGCATCAAAATGAAGGTCTGGGTCTTGTGATTCTCGCAATATAAAGTTCTTCGCTGTAGGATTTATAGTTTTTAAAATACAACCGCACTCCAACTTTTCCACAGTTACTCCAGCCACTCCAACCACACAACAGTTACTCAAGCCACTCCACTAAGTTACTCCGCCCACTCCAGTTGTAGACTACTGGTAGATTCAAGAACATTTCACACAATTTCCACATAAATTGCAGCTTTTCTAGTTATAATTTAAAATGTATAAATCTGGCATTGGTTTATGTGCATTCTGTTTTAACCTTTTCTTATCTTATAATAAATAAATAATAAAGTATCCAATGACTACTTTGTAATCACACATTTTGGGGAAGATGTGGTAGCCTCAGGTTTATTTTCCAAGAAAAAAAGCTTAGTCATTCTTGAAAGAACGTGATCCTGGTTGTCTCTTTTCTGAGGAAATTATGATCCTGTTTTTTTAATGGTTTAGTTAAGCCACCTAGTGTTAACTGAGACATAACTTACCATTATCTAATAGAAATTATAGCCCCATAAAATTCTGATAAAACTCTGAACCTTCCAGCTTTGGTCCTCCAGAGCAGCCAAGCCATCTTTGAAATACCTTCCTCCTGCAACATGACATAAACATTTACAGATGTACATATAAAAGAGAAAAATCACACCATACCGGGAAGAATAAAAGAAATAAGAACATTTTTATGTGCATGAATGTCAGTGTTTATATTCCATCACCCATAGATGTATTTATTTTTACCACTGTGTAGCATTTATTTTTTTTTTTAACAAATTTATTCTTTATTCATTTTCTTTTATCTTATGACAAACAAACATTTAACATGCATGATGTATTTCACATAAAATCATTACAAAAAGACAGACAAGGCAAAGTTCAGTGCATTATTATCTAGTGGTCTTTCCAGTAATCTAGCTATGTAAGAGTGCTTCTAATACATTGCACGTGTGGGGTAGCGCCCCAGTCCTGACAGTTGAATTATTCCCAGAAGTCTTAGGTTTTAAAATTTAATGTTTTTGTCGAGGTTGCTAACATTACTCTATTCCTCCGGATGGTGTGCTAGCCATTTAGACCATCTTCGTTCGAAAGCAATACCATTTCCCAGGGAATATGCCAGATTTTTTCCATTTTATATTGATATTGAGTTTGGATTTTTATTTGAGACCATGTTGGTGTTTTCGTAGTTCTCCATAATCGGGAGAACACCATTTTTTGTCGCTAACATTATATGAATAAGGATGTATTTTTTATCAAAGTGTATTTTTTTATCCAAGATATGGAATAGAGCAGTTTCAAGTGACATTTCGAGATATTCGTCTATCACTATTATCGTTTCCCTAAATACTATTTTCCATATATTCTTGATACTGTGTATCATTTTTTAAAGAATAAAATATTTTTTCTTTCAAATTTGACCTGCTAGTGTCACCAATTTAAACAGTTTCCTAAGCCTATTTGTATTACTCCAGTCTTTATTAGTTTTTTCTTATACTTTTTTATTTTCTATCTCTTTGTGCCGCTATAGTATCCCAATTAAACTGAATGAAAGCTTAGAAGAAATGAGTTGTTAGTAACATAATGTCTTCATTTCTCAAGGAAAAAAAATCCCCATATATTTAATTTTTTACTTTATCATTTTTATGGCAACAGATGGCACATGATTTCTTTTATAACAAATAAATAATGCCAATCTCTTGAAGGAATGCTGATCTACATACTTCAAAGAAACTGACATTTATGTCACACTTACTAGAAGTAAGGTAAATTAAGCAATACAGTACATTCAAGTTACCAAGGACACTTTTAGTCATTTTCTTAACTGTCCTTGACAATCTTCTCATTAAAGATGCTGGCATTAATTAACGATGAAAATAGCCGTCCCTTGGTGAAATAAGCCTTGGTAGCACAATGGATGGATTCTTTTCTGTAAACATTCTTTGTCCACACTATTTCTACAGAAAGGGTCATCCATGTTACAAATGTTGCCTTGATGATACATAAACATCTGGAGCACTCAGTTGTGTGAGAATTGGACTGAATGGAGCCAATGCTGACAATGTTCTAAAATATTTTCTAACCCAATGTTTCCTTAAAGAAGCTGTTATTCCTTGATTAGTATCACTAATCACAGCCTCTTCAGTTACTTAATTATCTGGGATGGGAAGACAGACAGTAAGGCCATGAATAAGAGAATAAGACCATTCACAATGAATACGGTACATACTATTGCAGAAGCAAATTAGCAAAACTGGCCACAACAGACTCAAGTTGAAGAGTTCTCCTTTATATATATATATATATTTGACATAAAGTGAAATGGTAATATTATTAGAATAGCAGTGGGATTATAATTTTTTAAATAAAGTGAATATACTAATGTTCTCGAGCTATGTCAAATTACAATAATTCAATTAATTTACAAAAAAAAAGTCATTGCTAAAATGGTGCTCCCAAATTAATAATTATTAAAATGGTCAGTATGATTTGGTTTTCAATGTGATAAATTAGTTTTAATTGCTTGCACAAATGATAATATATATTATATATTGCATTGTGATCTCCACAGCATCCCCATTTATTGAATTGTTACAATTATATGTGTAAATGCTTCCTATAATCTTCTATGCTGAATCAATTACACATTAAAGGTATGCAAGGATTTCAGTTATTCTAAAGTATCATTGTACTTGAGCTACTTATAAACTGTGTGTCAAATAGGTGTTTTGGAAACTTTTTTTTATTACTACATATATATTATATACTATTTAACTCTTCTCTTTTTTTCACCATTTTCTCTCACTGTTTCTGAACACTACCACCTTTTTTCACTTGTGCTTCTTTTAAAGGCAGAGCTCGGCGTAAACACACATGTATCTTTAAAGATACATGTAGGATTTATTCTAGAAAGGGAAACAAATGTTTTAACCCTTGCTTGTTTCAAGAAAAGCAAGGGTTAAACAAAAGTTTTGTGTTCCTTTAACCTCTTAGTGACATGACCTTTTGACCTTGTCTTTCCCTTTTTGACAAGAGCTGTTTTGACATTTCTTGGGTGTTTGTGTTTAGCTGTAATTTTCTTCTTTCTCACATACTGTACCCACACAAATGATATATTGTTTTTATCGCTATAAGAAGGGCTTTCATTAGATATCATTGTGTTCATCATATCTTATAATTTACTACAAAAACCCAATAAAATATGATGAAAAAAGAAAAAGTTTTCATAAATTTGACCTAAAAAATAATTTACACAAATACAATAATGATTGTATTATAAAAAAAAACTACCCCATCTAAATAGTTTCAAAATATTGTCAAGAGTTTAGAAATATGATTGTTTTCATGTTTTTCTGTTGTTTTTTGCGAGTTATAGGGCAAAAACAAAAAATAGTGTTTTTTGTTTTAAACCATTTTCACCTTTTGACCCCAACCCGAACACTAAATTTAACCATAACTCTAACCTTTATGCTAACCCTTAATTGATTCTAATTTTTGTTTAATTGAAACCCTATCCCTTATGCTAACCATAATTTGATTGTAACCCTAACCATTATTCTAACCCTAGATTTTAGCTAATTAAAAATGTTTATTGCAATGTTGCTGACTGCCTCTAGGAGCAATCTAGCAACAGGATCAAAGCAACGTAAGGGAATTTTTTTTTAATTCTGATGCTCTACCCACAAGAGGGCAGCAGGCATATTGGATGAGAATGCTGCTCTCCAATATGGCACCCATGAATCACTGCGTGGAGTGATCTTGGGTGCCCCAGAAGAAAAAAATCAGTGCTGCCTAATGCCTCGCGAAAACATCTCGTTCCACGGATGGACATGCCAGGCAGCATGCCGTTTGTCAGCAATAGAGTTGCCAGCTGGACATACCTGGCACGTCCTTTGTCATGAAAATGTAAAGTTTCAGGGGGGGGGGGGGGGGTGATGACGTAGCTCACGCTCTGAAGGTGGGGTGCTGAGACAGCGGGCTTTCTCCAAGGTGATGCGGAGGTGATTTTACAGCTCTAGACGGAAAAAGAAAAACAATGTTAACGGCTCCTAGTTCTGTAAACTGGTGCTGAAATTTTGAAGTGAAGTAAAAATCGATGAAGATCCAAAGTGAAGAATAACGTAGACAACGGAGATGTAGCTGAAATAAGTGCTTTAATCCAGTAGGTGTCTGGGTAACACCGGGTAGGAGGATAGTGGCGGTGAGGCTGTCCTTTTACTTATGGATTAAAGCACTTATTTCAGCTCCATCTCCGTTATCTACGTTATTCTTCCCTTTGGATCTTCATCGATTTTTACTTTACTTCAAAATTTCAGTTTTGTTCGGTGGAACCGAACGGTGAAGTCACGGAGGAGTGGGTGGCGCTATTAGGTCTGACAGATGGGATCCATTTTCTCTCCTTCTGTAAACTGGTGCATAGATAATGCAGCTGCTGCGGAAACAGTGGGTACACCTAATGACGTTTGTCGTCGGACCCGTCTGTTTTGGCTGTGCGGCTGAGTGGTTACCATTCTGTGTGGATCCACTCTTGAAAATAAAAGGCAGTATATGAAGAAATGGAAGACAGGACACATCGGAGGAGTGATGGAATTACTTTTGTCCCACGAGTTCCAGGTTTGCTTAGCATTCCAAGCATTTCAGGCTTATTTTAATATATCTGGCCCCTATCGCTGGTACAGTGGATCAAGCTGGTTCACAACTAACTGGAAGAAGATCTCCAAACTTCAAGATGCAGCCTCTAGTCTGCTGAGTCCATTCCACATCGTTTACAGTTTTTTTTAACTTTGTTTGGGTGCTCCCTGTAGAAAGATATTACTGGATACCCCTGGCACATATAGACTGATAGCAAGTACAAACAAACTGAGACAACTGCAGGTAATACTAACCTGACCGGTAACCCTCTGGCTGTCTCTTGTTTTTCTGAGGTTGATAATATCACAGCACATACCCAGATAAATGACAACCAGGAGGCAACCAGGCCATAAACCCCCATCTAAAAGCGATAAGAGGGAAAACAAAAAGGAACAAAAAGTTGAAAAGAGGCTATCTGTCTTCTATTCTCCAGAGACCTCTACCATACAGGCTCATGGCTCTGCTTTGGATTCTCCATCAAACATTATTATTGCAAATATCGGAGAACCAGAAATGATAACTCCCAATATCTTAAAATCCAGCCAGCAAGAAATCATAGAGGAACTCAAATCAGAGAAGACTAAAACTTCTGGAGACATTAAAATTAAATATCCTTACTTGCCAATAAAATAAAAGTGGTGGAAGATAAATATGAAAATTTGGACTTCCGAGTAAACTCACTGGATGGGGATAATTTAAAGTTATAACATAAAATTGATCAGCTAGAGTCCAAAATAGGTGACTTAGAAGATCGATCGAATAGGAGCAATCTTTGACGTAGGAACCTCCCAGAAATTTCAGAGGTTGAAGATCTAAATAAAGTTCTCATGAACTATTTTTGTGCTTTGGGACTGTCCTCTGATGAACATGCTAATTCGAAAATGTAAAGTTCCCACAGTATTTATTGTTAATTATACTCCCCACTATGCCATATTTGTCCCCTCTGTGAAACTCATTTAATCTAATAGATCATAGTCAGAGGCATTCATAGAGAATTTGGAACCTGGGGCAGAGCATATGTTTGGTACCCTTCCCCCCTATTTGTAGATGTGAAAAGTGACATCTTTGTCCCCAAACAGCTAACCAGTGCCATGTCTGCCCCAAACAGCTTTCCAGTGCGATATCTGTCCCAAAACATCTTTCCACATGTGCCACATTTTTCCATAAGCTTGCCTGTGACACTGTGACATCTGTCACACAATATGGAGGCGCCCAGTCAACACCCACCAGTCTTCCTGTACCCTCCAGGACTGCCAAAGCACCCTTCAGAACTTACCCAAGTACACTTTACGACTGCCAATGCACAGTGTTAAATTTGACCGCAATTTTCGATTCGTTTTAGTCATAGTCTTTTGACTAAAATGCAATTTTAGTTTAGTCATATTTTAGTCATATGAATTGTTTTAGTCTCATTTTAGTTTTGTTTTAGTCAACTAAATCGGCGGTAGATGGTGTAGTATCCTCTCCCTCTGCAGTTTGCAGGGCATTGCTCCAGGCCTCAGACAGACACCGGAAGCCTGCGTCTCAGCCAATCCAGCTGCTGATAGAGTCATGTGACGGGGCTTTAGCAGAAGTCCAAATAGGTAAATGCAATAATCCCTACCAAAACATTTCTGACACGTTTTCATTAGTTGACAAAAATTGCAATGGATTTTCATCATAGTTTTAGTCCAATTAACTTAGTTTTTCTTTAGTTATTGTTTAGTTTTTATCACTGAAACATATGACGAAAATGTTTAGTCAACTAAATTAATACTGCAATGCACCCTTCAGGAATTGCCCAAGCACACTCCATTGCCAAGGGCTGAAAGGTGCATTGGCATGTCCTTGACAGTACAGGGAGGCTCAGGGGTGCTCATCTGACACCCCCTAATGCACCCTCTAGGACTTTCCATTTATTCCTTGTGTCTATTGGGGCTTCTGGAGGATGTCTGTGTGCTGCTCGATCTGTACAGGCATCCTATGATTCTGCCTGACACTTCTGCCGGGGTTTGTGAGGTGTAATGCTGGGAAAGTCACATTGTGGAATTCCCAATGTGTTTAGATGTCAAACCAGTGCCTCCCAGCCCCTCAGATTTTTTAAAAAAAAACTTATGATTAGGGCTAAAATGTCATTATAGTTTTAAAAAATGGTTAGGAAAAAGTAACACACTACTTATTTTCCTATACCTTGTAAAAAAAGTAAAACATGGGGTACTCTCAAAATAAGGACAAATATTAGAATCTATTTAGCAGGTTTTTCAGGTAAAAAAGATATTTCAATTAAAAGTTAGAAAAGGTGTTTGGTTTTTAATATTCCATCATATCTTTTTTATTATATGATATGATCAAAGTAATGGTAAATAAAGAAAGCTCTTCTTATAGTAAAATATATATATATATAATGTGTGTGGGTACAGTATATTAGAAAGAGGAAAATACTAGCTAAGCACAAACAGCCATTTGAACACCATTTTCCAGAGCGACAAATTTTTTTCAAAAAGTCCGGTCACGAACGGATTAATCCAACTTGTAATATTACAGCATTACATAAACATTATATAAACAGAACACTGAAAGTATATGTTTAAAGAACCATTGATCAGACATACTTTCTTTCTCTCTCTCACTCTATGTGTGTAATACATAATATATATATATTAACATTGATATATCTTGTTTGAATGGTGTTGAAATGTTTTCTATTTCTGTACAAATGGTTTGATATTTTCTGAATACATGGTATGTCACTTGCCTCTGCAGAAACAAGCTATTCCTTCAAGCTTTCGTTTTTATAAGACTAAAAATTCAATGCCGTATTAAATAATGATATTTTACAGGTAATGAGTGCGGCAAACAAATGAATAGGCATGCTTGCAAAGGGAGAGCTTTATTTTCTGTACATTTGATGAACAATATAATATAAGACTATCTTAACATACAATTAATTAAAAATGTAGTTATTTATTTTATAATCACAATTAGCTAACTAGTCTTAAATTCCAACATTAGCCGAGTACACTATAGATTTCTTCTTAATGTACAGTAATTATTTTATGACAATGGAATAGGGTGTTATGTGCCCATTGACACATTTTGTGGAGGAAAAGAATGGGGTTTACATTCAATCAGTTAACAAAGGAAATCTCAAAATTTCCATTCAAGTTAACTTTTATTATTGGTTTAAAAATAACCTGAAGTAAAAAAAAAAATACCTACAGTAAAACACATACTCTAAAACCAAAACTTAAAATTAGTGAGACAAGCTCCTAAAAAAACAATAACAATATGAGCATAATAAACTCTCTTTCTATCTAACACACAACAGATGTGCAGGCAATGAAGAAAATATTAATAAGATGATGTCATAAATTTGTATAACTATGGCGACCAATAGGAAAGTGTGACATGATATGCTACTGTGGTGCACAACGCTTCCTGCAGGGTAAGTGATGTCGCTTGCATAGGATTCTGCACAGACTGGTAAAATGGCTTCAAAGACTTCCATCCAGCAAGGAAAGTAATGTTCTGGCAACCAGACAAACAGCTCGGTGCTTGTGTGAAAAAAACCGGGACACAGATTTCAAATCTGTTTTTTGACATGCTGAAGATATTGGAGGTTCACTACTGCTTGATTTACTGAAGCTTTTCCTTCACTATTTATTTGGGAGTGAGTAGTTTGACATACTATTAGGTCTCAGTAGGGGAAGGGGCTGTGTTTTATGAAATGTCCATGGTGTATAGCCTGCTTTGTCAGTTCTATGGGTTTGTGTCGTGTGGACTAAGCAGAGATTTCCTGAATGAGGGACCCCGGATCTTCAAAGTGTCATGAACTAGAAAGCACCCAACCACAATCTATGCATTATCACATTAATATTATGTTTAATTGTTATTTTTAATGGGAAGGTGAATGTGCTGGTGATGTGCAAACTGGCATGTGTACCTTGTGTCGCCATCTTGGAGAATTAAAATATTTGACAAGGGTACACCTGTGATCAGGGGCGTTGCTAGGTCTTCGGATGATCTGGGGCTAGAGCCCAGATGAGCTTGGTCACACACAGGGGCGTACCTAGAGCATTTGGCACCCGGGGCGGACCCTGAGTGTTGCACCCCCCCCCCCCCACCCCATAATAAAAATGTAAGAAAACACCCACAAATTTTTCAGTGTTTGAAAATTGTACAATTATAGATACCAGGAATATTGTGCCACTCAGAACCCAGTAATATTGTGCCAGTCAGATACCAGTAATATTGTGCCTTTCAGATACCAGTAATATTGTGCCAGTCAGATACCAGGAATATTGTGTCATTCAGAGCCCAGTAATAGTGTGCCAGTCAGAACCCAGTAATATTGTGCCACTCAGAACACAGTAATATTGTGCCACTCAGAGCCCAGGAATATTGTGCCACTCAGAGCCCAGGAATATTGTGCCACTCAGAGCCCAGTAATATTGTGCCAATCAGATTCACAGTAATATTGTGCCAATCATAGCCCAGTAATATTGTGCCACTCAGAACCCAGTAATATTGTGCCACTCAGAGCCCAGGAATATTGTGCCACTCAGAGCCCAGGAATATTGTGCCAATCATAGCCCAGTAATATTTTGCCACTCAGAACCCAGTAATATTGTGCCACTCAGAACCCAGTAATATTGTGCCACTCAGAGCCCAGGAATATTGTACCATTCAGAGCCCAGTAATATTGTACCATTCAGAGCCCAGTAATATTGTGCCACTCAGAACCCAGTAATATTGTGGCAATCATAGCCCAGTAATATTGTGCCACTCAGAACCCAGTAATATTGTGGCAATCATAGCCCAGTAATATTGTGCCAATCATAGCCCAAGAATATTGTGCCACTCAGAACCCAGTAATATTGTGCCAATCATAGCCCAAGAATATTGTGCCACTCAGAACCCAGTAATATTGTGCCAATCATAGCCCAAGAATATTGTGCCACTCAGAACCCAGTAATATTTTGCCAATCATAGCCCAGTAATATTGTGCCAATCAGAACCCAGTAATATTGTGCCAATCATAGCCCAAGAATATTGTGCCACTCAGAACCCAGTAATATTGTGCCAATCATAGCCCAGTAATATTGTGCCACTCAGAACCCAGTAATATTGTGCCAATCATAACCCAAGAATATTGTGCCACTCAGAACCCAGTAATATTGTGCCAATCATAGCCCAAGAATATTGTGCCACTCAGAACCCAGTAATATTGTGCCAATCATAGCCCAAGAATATTGTGCCACTCAGAACCCAGTAATATTGTGCCAATCATAGCCCAAGAATATTGTGCCACTCAGAACCCAGTAATATTGTGCCAATCATAGCCCAGTAATATTGTGCCAATCAGAACCCAGTAATATTGTGCCAATCATAGCCCAAGAATATTGTGCCACTCAGAACCCAGTAATATTGTGCCAATCATAGCCCAAGAATATTGTGCCAATCAGAACCCAGTAATATTGTGCCAATCATAGCCCAAGAATATTGTGCCACTCAGAACCCAGTAATACCCACACACACCTAGACACCCTGACACACACACACACACACCTAGACACCCATACACAGTCACACTTTTTTTTTTTTTACTTACCTTACACTTGGTCCGTCATCCAGGACCTTCTGCCGGATGTCCGTCCACCTGACATCCGGCAAGCAGCTGACACAGCGCGACGGGGGCGGAGCTTGCCCCCGTCGCGCTGTGATCTCTATGGCCAGGAGGAGAGGCTAGGGAGCGAGCTCCCTATTGCAGCCTCTCCTCCCGATCGGCCCTCACCCCCGCGTGAGGTTAATCCTCTGATTCTGGGACTATGTCCCAGACAGAGGAAAGCTCACCGGGGGATTTTTTTTTTTTTTTTTTATATTTATAGCCCTGGAGTCTCGGGGCTAAAGAATACTTTAGCCCCAGAGTCTCCATTCGGGGCTATGAAGGGGGGACTCGGGGCTATAGCCCCAGTAGCCCACCCCTAGCGACGCCTCTGCCTGTGATGCTGCTAAGACCTACACCTTATGTCCACTAAAGTGCCTTCCATGGACTATGCTGTCTTGCCTCCATTATCCAACCGCAAACAAAACAAATTATGCTTTAAGCACAGTGAAGTGTCTGCAGGGTGTATCCTCCCAGAAATATGGCTGCTCAAATGCTGATTTCTGCATAATTGCATTATACTACAAATGTATATGTATATTTACATGTATTACATAAGATAGTTGCTTTTGCAATGTTTCAATGATGACCTTTACAGATATTCTCAAAGTATGTATCAAATATGGTATACATATAAGCACCTTGTAGCCAAATATTCCAAATATACCAAATTAATAATTCACAAATTTGCCCTTTCATAAGGATAATCAGTTAGAGATGCCGTATGTACTAAGTATATTAAGGGCCAGCGCCACCGTAATGCTTCTTAGGCAGCCGCCTTAGGGCGCCACAGTGACAGGGCGCCAGCTCTAGGGGAAAAAATAGCGGTAGAGGCACTGGCTGGGGAGATGATCTCCCCTCACCAGCTCTCTACATGAAAGGGGAAAGGGGGGATCTCACCGGGTGCGAGGTCCACCCCCTCCCAATGAAGCAGAGCAGTGTCTGCTTCACGGGGAGCCAAGCAGCATGAACTCTGCATGAAAGAGCTCAATAAGTGCAGCTCATGCTCCTAGTGTGAAATGATAATGATGGGCATCTAAAATACGATTCCCTGCATCATCACTAAGCAAGGGTAGCACGAGCAGCACTTACTGAGCTCTGTCACACAGAACTCATGCTGCTCAGCTCCCCGTGAAGCCGACACCACTCTGGGGAAGAGAACAGAGAAGGGGAGAGAATAGGGGAGGTGGGGAGAGAACAGAGATGGGGTGGAAGGGAAGAGAATAGAGGAGGGGGAGAAAACAGAAATGGGGGAACAGAGGAATCGGGGGAGAGAACAGAGATCGGGTAGGAGGGGGAGGGGGAGAGAATGGAGAAAGAGGGGCAGAGAAGAGAGGAAAATTGGGAGAGGAGAGAAATGAGAGAGGGAACAAAGATGGGGTAGGAGGGGGAGAGAACAGAGATGGGGAGAAGGGGTCGAGAACAGATGGGGGAGAGGGAGAGAACAGAAGAAAGGAGAAAACAGACGAGGGGGGGAGAACAGAGATGGGGGAGAGGGATAGAGATATGGGGAGAGGGAGGATAGATAAGGGATATGGAGAGAGTCATGGGATTGGGGGGGGGGGGGCACCAAAAAGCACTTTCGCCTGTGTAGCAAAAAAAATCCTTCCACCGGCCCTGAGTATAATAGTATACATTATTGATTTTAGGGCCTCTATTTCAAAAAGTGCCCAAATATCATTATCATTAGCTTAATTTCCACTGCTCAAAATTAATGTTGTCCCCCAAACAATGGATTGCTAATATATAAATCAGGATTGCAAATACCATTCACTAATTCCTAAAATATCTCTGCAAGTGCTTTGTCATGACCATGTTTACTGTGCCTCCAAGGTCTAATATCTGAGGAACGACTCCACCACAATTTACATTTACTACAAATTGAGAGTGGGATACCCTTGTTCTTATTACTATTGAATAATAAAATGTAATGGAAACCAAAATTAATAAGATAATGTATTTGCACTGTTTACCTCAAAAGCTCATTAAAAGAGCCATGGCAACATATTGAGTGGACAGAGACCAAGCCAGAGTGAAGCTAATTGATAAGGGGTCTTCTTGAAATACAATGAATAGCTATGACATTCTGCTAGCCTGGAGAGCCTACGTTTGACTGAAATGTGTTCCAAGTCTTAAAATATGAAAGATGATCACATAATCCATCTTAATGGACAACTGTTTGCAAAATGCAGACACTGTTTAATTTATTTCTGCCACAAAGGCAAACAAGTCAATGAACTTACAAAAAAACCTGTAAATCCCCATATGAATTTTTATGTATGTATTTTTTTATTTATATTTTAACCAGTTTTGTAGTCCTGCCATCTGTCAAAAGACTGTAACATACTACAGATTTGAATTGGCTTTATTACTGATCTTTAAAAATTTTTTTACTGTCATGATCCATTCCACTCTCTGGCTCCTTCCCGCATGCAGGATCATCGTTTATCCAGTTTGTATTCAGTTTCTCTGGTTTTCCCTCTGCCTTTGCAATTCTGTTCTGCTTATTTGTTATTCTTTTTCCCGGGTTCTTTGTTATTTTACTATCCTTGTGTGTTCTGTTTATCCCAGTCCCAGTCACATGGTGGCATATCTCACTCCTGACCACATGGTTGCATATCTCAGTCCCGGCCACATGATGGCACATCTCAGTCCCGGCCCTTTTACCCAGTTTTAAGTTTTCTTTGTTCTCTGCTCCGATCCACTTCTGGTTTTCCTTTGTCTGTGATTATGTTCCGTTCTGGGTTTTTTTTAGTGCTAAGTTCTGTGCAGTCTACAGCTATTCTCATTTTTCTGTGTGCATGTTCTATGTTAATATTTTGATTGTGTTAGTTAGGGACTTATTGTGGGGTAACTTGATGTGGTTGGTAAGCTTCATCTTAAGGCCAAAATTTAACCAAACCCCCACCATTGTACCATCTTTAGTGTTAGGCTAATTCCTGTATTTATGTTTGTATGTTCCCTGACCCTCTTTCCCTGAATCACCTGAGGACTCCAGCTCCTCTATCCTTTCCCCATATTCCAGATCTGGTTCCCTTATGAAGCGTCTGAGGATTCTGGCTCCTCACTCCGTTCCTTGTGCCCTTGTTCTTTTGCCCTGTCATCTTTATATAGTCTGTTATATCTGTGCCTGTCCGTTTACGTTCTGTATGTGTCCTTTCTCTGTAACCCTGTTTCTTGCATTGTTTATCTTTAGTTTGACATCTGCTTTATCATGCTTATGTCTGTCCTGTAGCCCTGCACTCTTCACTGCATTATTGGGTTTTCCTTGCTTACCTTTTAGAAGCTAAATAAGTAATACAATATTTTAGTGATGTGCACTTAAGAGTTTTTCTCTACAGGATTTGGGGACTTTATGTTGTGCACTATCATTGTTGTCACTGCATTCTCTTCATTTACATGCACTCCTTGATTTTGTAAACTGTGTCCTCAAAAAACATTGCTATTGCAAAAGAACATTTAAAAAATAATATCCTAAATTTGAATAGATAAGCAGTGATTAAACCATAGTAGAATTTGCCAACATGTTTTTTACTGTCATAGAGTGTGCTATATTATTAACAGTATAAATAGTAATTTTACACATGTATCTCATGCTTTTTTCTCTGACTTTTATATGTTAATGTAAGAAAATTAACCTTTTCAGTGTCTCTGTCTTGATCCATACAAATGGTTGAATGTCACTCAACTGAAATGTTTTCCCTACCTTCTAAAGCACTTCTTTACCACCTGTAGTGACTTTACACAGATAATGATAGTGTCAGGCATTTAGCCCTAGACGCTACTTGAGGGAGCAAGGGTGGGAGGTATTAAAGATTTAGGTGGCAAGTTAGTTTAATTAATTAGTTTGCAGAGGAGTTTAGAAGGTGGGAATTAGTCAGGTATGTCAGTGTGAGCGCGCACAGGGTTAACCTTATACATAGAACCAGGTTCCATAGGCAGTTGCAGCAGGTGATCTTTTCAACTCTTGTGCCAGGCAGAATAACTCTCCTTGTGTCAGTGTTGCCCTTCCCACCCGCCCTATTTTGATTCAAATGAGTGTATTATATATTGTCATGGTCTCTTTCTTGGGGGTAAGGGTCATCTGCCCCTTTAAAGAGGGGTGGACTGGAAGTTATTATCTTTAAGACAAGTCTGGCAAATGGGGGCTGACATGGGAACATGTTTTTTTGGAATTAAAGTATAAATAAAGAATTAAGTTATATATTCGTTATGACTAAACCCCATTAAAGAGCCTTTCCCATAATTCTGGTCTTGTGTGTTTATTCATGTATGTTTATATGTATAATTTTAGTTATTATTGCTCTTTGCACCACTCATGTAAGCTGATGGCATGTTTCTGTATATTCTTGGTGTTTGTTGTACATTAAATTGAGAGAAAATAAAATACACATATATGTTAAAATATGGCTTTAGTAACCTACCTGAACTGTCTAGTGATTCTTCATATTTAATTTTTTAAACCAAATAGTACCTCATAATCACTACGTAGTAATAAAATAATGTTTTGTAATAAAAACAATTGTGAAGACAGCAGAGAAAGTATACACAAATAAAATGTAGCCCAGTTCCATGTCTCTAGAATTAATTCATCAGTGACTGTCATGGATGTTTTGGAAAACCACAAGAGTAACTATTTTTGCAGAACGAATCAGCAAATAAAGACGCTAAGTCATTGTTTTCAACACGCACACTTGATAACGGGAATAAAACAAATGAAGGGTATACTGTTAATCCACACAAAGCCAACTATCATTTAGGATATGATACTTTAAACTTCAGAGTAATAACCAGCTGATTGATGCACTGACAGGTAGATATTCTGACACATACAAAGTAGCACGTTCGGGCATGTTTGAATAATGTCCAGTCTAAAGAAGAAAGTGTTTTGGGACATGACCATAGGAAACAGCACAGAGTACTATGATGGACCACAGTTATTAGAAATCTATATTTCATTATAACTATGCATTACTTATATAAATTATTATTATAAACAAATATCATAAAATATCAATAAATACTCAAAGTATTTACAAAAAAACATTTTGTAGACAGAACCAAAAATCAACAAGATGAAAAAACATATAAAAACAAGACAACAGGCACTGGACTTTTAAATTCTAGGCAATAAATGCTATGTAATACAGAAACTACTGTGATATTCTCTTTATAATTCTATGTCAAAAATAGCTGTAGACCCTCGGAAGCAGGGAGATACATAAACTCCCAATCTTTTTGTTAGTAATATCCCTACTAGGTTTGATAGACTGTTCTAATGCCCCTATCCAATGCTTCCAGTCAATGGTTTTCATTGATTTGTCATACCATTTTGTCATTCCCCTTCTCCATTTTCAAATGATATAATACATTGGAGAAGATATCCCTCCAATTGGGCACTAAGGTCGATTTCCAATTTCTAGCTATTGCTAGTTTAAAACCCAATAAAATAAGGATTAAAATGTGTTTTTCTTCTACTTGCATATAATCTAAGTGTAGGAGAGCTCTCATGGGGGTTAATGTTAGGTCTGGGATTATAAACATTTTAACTTGGGTTTGAACATCTCCCCACACCCTTACTTCTAGGATCAAATATTTCATAAAAAAGCTCTTAATTCTAAGGAAATTAAAGACTACTCCTGGCAGAATATCAAATTCCTCTCTAAGGCACTGAAAGGGCTTAATTTTGTTTTGTGCTTCCAAATCTTGTATATGCTGGATACCACTCTTCTCCCAAGCTTGTAAGTTTATGTCTTCAATTAGATATGATATTATCCCAATAGGCAGGCAAGGGAGTAACTTATTCTTCAAGCTGATTTTAGTCTTGATTTATTCTAGTCCAGTCACATTTACCCATTACTTTCTGTGTTGACCATCTTGTATCCCAAAATATATAGCCTTCATACATAGTTGCATTTAAGAATTTTTGTTCTATTTTAAACCATTTTTCTACTTTGCAACACCCCTTTTGGCTTATGATTGAATGTGCATGCTGATTTGCACATTCAATCTTGAACATTCAATCTTGAACTATTGGGACTCCCAGCATTCCTTGGTGTCTTTTTCGTGATAATAAGTTCTGACTAATTCGTGGAGGCTTCACTGCCCAAATATATCTTGAGAAGGAAAATTGGATCAGACTAATCCAGCTAACCGTAACACCTAATGGGATCAAACGGAGCAGATAATATATTTTTGGCAAGACATAGCTTCTGACTACACATATATACATACTTATATAAATTATTAGAACATATATATATATATAAACATATTTGTGATATACATGACACTAAAGGGAAAATAGGTTTATTTCATAACTGGTATTTCACTTAACTTACCTGAAATAATTGGGAATGAACACAAGGTCAAGAAGGTCAACTGCCCACTATGCATTATTTTCATTAAAATATTGTGAAACACTCATGAAAACAAAGTGGTTTAATACAATATTACACTCTACAAGCAGTGAACATGCAGCATAATTTAGGGTTGGGTAAAGTCATCAGAAAACTCTTCCATGGTGATAATGATGTTCATCTATCAACATCGATGAGAACCACATAATGTAATCGGAGTTGCTAGTGGGTTTGGTATCACTGATCAGTCTTATATGATCTGGGATATGTTTGTTACAGGTGGATGTGCCACCTGCTGACCGGGTAAGAAGGAGCTGCTAGCACTGGACTTGAAATGTGACCATTTCAGAACAGCATCATTGAGTCACTTTTGCTCAAAGGCTCCTGTGCCAGAATGAACGCTACAGCACCAGAGAGATTGATTAGCAGCAAAACTCTCTAAGTTTTTAAGTGAGTTCTTAAGGTTGTTTTGAGCCTCTTCTTTTGCCCTCCTGTGAACATTTTTCCCTCATAGAGCAACTTCTTTGGCAGTTGTTCATTTGATATGCATTTTGGAATTGAGCCTTGCCGAGCATGTCATTCCAGCCTGCAAAAGTATGTCTGTTTTTGACATTTTGTCCTGCCATTAGATCTTCAGCAGTTTCTGCAGACAGCTCAAGTGTAAGTGATTTAACTTTTTGACATGGTGGATGTAAATAGTCTTGCAAGCATAGAGGAGTGTTGTCAAGACAAACGCTACATAGACAGTTTGTTTGCAAGTGTGATACTGCTCCAATCCCAGAGATTTGATCAAAGCCATCCGAATGCTGCAATGGCAATCCTCCTCATCTATGTAGACTACTTTTGACAGATAAATCAGTGTATTCACATCTTGGTGCCAGCAGATGCATATCCTCAGTCTTTTTGGTGGAGATAGTGAGACCAAAGATTTTGAATGCTTGGGGAAAGCATGTGTGCCTCAATAATGGAGCTGCGGGAACAGTAATCCCCAAACAAAAGGTCAAAAATGGTCTCAACTTGTCCTGAAGCCTTCTCAAGTTGAACAGTTTCCCATCAAGACGGTTGTGGAGACCAATCTCCACTTTCGTATTCCCGAATGTATCTTTCAGCATGAACGAGAACATAAGTATGAGGTTTGGGGCATGAACTTTTATCATGCCAATCAAAACAACAAAAGGTACAGAGTAGTTTCCTTGATCCTGAACTCTGGCAAGCATGACTGTGGAACTGCTTCACTATTTCTACAAAGGTCTCCAGGAATTCGAACTCAGCCATAATCATCCAGAGGCCCTCATGGCTGACATTGTTGAATATCTGATGTAGAGCTGGACATTCGGTTACTTACACTTTTCTTGCAATTGTCTGACAGCAAATATCATGTCAATGTGCTCGCTCTTTCTGAATCTGCACTGGTATTTTGACAATAGACCTTAATCAAGGTAAAGTATTAGTCTGTTCTGGAGTATTCTATAGAATACCTTGTTTCAAGAGAAGGGCTGAACCAGCAGTGTAAAATCATTCATGTTGTGTCATCTTTTGACCAAACATCTTGCATTTTTGTAGCTTCTGTACAACTTGTCTAACTATGAAAAAGGCATCTTTCTTTGCAATATACTTTGAGTGAATTCTAGAGGCACAGTGGAGACATTGCTTTTCGTATAGGGACTTGATTTTCTAAAGGTTCTCATCAAACCAGTCCTGGTGGTTGTGCCAAGTGATTCAAATGTACTAGAATACACCAGCTGTTTGAAAGCAGCCTAACTTGACTCTACGTCGACGTAATGATCTGTGGGTTCCAACTGAAAAGCCAAAGCATCAGCTACAGATTGTTTAGTGCAGCTGTCTTTCAGTCTGACTATATTGAGATGCTTTGGGACTTTTATGCCCTGTATATATTTGGGCGGCTGAATCCTGAGGTTCAACATGGAGACCAGCAGTCTGTGATCCATCCAAAAATCTGTGCCACACATGGCCTTGTCACATGGACATCCTGCCTATCTTTCCTGTGGACTATAGATGCCAGTGCTTAGAACGTGGATGCATCTAGGCTGTTCTGCCGTGCTATGGAAGGTGGAATATAGTGTTGGTACCAAGAGGTCATTAGCTGCGCAAGTCTCCAAAAGAAGATGTCCATTACTGTTGCAGCTGCCAATGCCATTTCTGACAATAGCTCCCTCCCAGGTAACATGATCAGTTTGTCTGTCTTAGGGACTGTGGCAATCAGGGCTCCTAGGTACTGGTCCTTGATGTATTCTGGATTGGTCATGGTTGGGGAATAGGGTGTGGCTTGCTTTTTCCCAGGTAAAGAAAAATTTAGAATCAACAGCCAGTCATTGATTTGTGGCATTTTTCTGTGCCACAGCCATTCCAAAAGAAGGAATATCAGGCTACATTTTCAGTCAGCTGCCCTTCATCAACAAGCAAGTCTCACTCAGGGTTGCTCTCTCAATCTTGTATTGGGCAAGCCCACTGTAATTAGGGCATTCTTTCTTTCTGGTCTGATGGCCTCTGGTCATTACATTCAATACAGTGCGCTATGTTCCACACTCCTATGGTTAGGGAACTTCATAATATATTTGTAGTTAAAGCATATTGATGGGATTCCCTTCACCGGTGGTAAGCTTGCTGATGAAACAGGATTATTTTCAGAGCACCATCGACCCCCTTCTTCATACTACAAAGGTAAGCCTCACTCTCAAAGTGAGCGTCGGCTACATTTTACTAAAAAAAAAAACCCAGGACGGCATTGACCATCCTGACAGGAACATCTCGTTGCGGCTCCCTGCAGGGACTTGCAACGGGATCCCCAGTGTCAGATGAGGCCACTTTGATTGGCATACAAAATGTACTGAACGCTCAAACCAAGACATCACGTGATGTCACAATGTATCGCAGGATGTTGACAGGGACTGACAGGGTCTATAGAAACACTGATCATGTCCCTGCTAGTATGTTCCTGGCTGCCGATCACAAAGTGATCGGGGCCAGGAACACAAAGAAGCCAGTTTGGTGCTTTGGTCATTAAGGACCAAAGCACCTTCTGGCGTAAAGTGGTTAATCATTGTGTTTATGAATTTCATAATATTGCCTAGTAATATTAATGCTTTAATCGAAGTGCTTGTAGCATTAATACATAGGATGCAATGTCTCATACACTTACATAATATGTATCTAGCTATACATAAACAGATTATGTATTATTATGTGTTATTATTATTATCATAGGAAAACTGTCGCCAAAGATTTACATTGTAGCTAATTGAAAGATTTCAGCAAGTGTAGGAATTTTAAATAGAAATGATTTTATGAAATAATACAAATGAAGCACCTTATTGATCTTTTCTTGTTTGTATAGATCAGGGGGAGGCACGATTTAGAACTATGGATCAAATGGGATGACTTAAGATCTGACACAAGATGATGTCTGCCTCAGATAGATCTATTTAAGAATAGAGGACCCAAACAGTACTTTATTTGTATTCTTTCATTAAAGCATATTTATTTAAAATATCTACACATGATTAATTTTTCAATCAAATTTTTGCTGACAGTTGTCCTTTAATAGCAAACATTATAAATGTATAAGCAAAGCTGTAAATCTGTAAAAATGCAAAGGGCTACCCAGGATGGCATAATTGTTTTTCTTAGTTTATTGTGCAGTTGTTTTTACACTATAAACATCTACAATCTTCAATAGCCAGTAACAGTCCCCGGGCTGAAGGTGATAGGAGTTGTAATATTACAATAGCTATGCACTTATTTAAAATAAACTAAATATCAAGATTTTGGACAGTGTCGTTTTTTTTTTGTTCTGCACAAAGCCCCTCCATCCATGTAGCAAACAGGTTGACCCTTCTGGCAATAGGTCATTGAGCTCCATCACCTTTATCTGAATGCCCTTACCTTTTTACATTCTAAAGCAAAGTAAAAACATTTGCAAGTAGCCACCTGCAGCTGTTGAAATTAGATGTTTACTTGCAGGATACTTTTGGATGTAGGGTCAAATGTTGTAATAAAAACCTTCATGAGGAGCCGTACAAATGGGATTATGTTTGAGATGATGTATAATGGCAGCTGGGGGACATTCTGCCTGTGATGTTATTTTATGGCTTGTAAAATCTATTCATTTATAATCCCAGTGGCAAACTTTGTAGTAAGGAGTTTACTACACATCATGTGTCATGTAATCTTGTAGCCAATTGTGAACATTATCTTTACAGTCTAGAATCCATGCAGTTGTTGGCAAGTTAACTTTCTAGCATGTGTAAAAGTGTTTAGGCGGATTACCGTACTGGTCTATCAAAATTATTGGCTATATTCAGTAATTGATTTAAATAGTGATGGTTACTTCTCACATTCACTAACAAACTCATCTACTTTATTTATCCTAATAAACACATTTGCCTGTTTCTGTGCACACATGAAAGAGGGATGTGCATGTAATTTACAAGGGATTTTCAAACTTAAGGGAATCTAGCTGGAAAAATTCTCCCATTCAGCTGAATAACCTTCGTGGGTAAAGCACAAATGAAAAGAATATTCAACTTGTTTAATGCACCATTTGTAGAATCAGTTTAATTCTCAGTTTTGTTGGTTCAATTCCTGGCAGAGATGACTCACTCAGACTCTCATTAGCTCAGACTCTCGACTTTCCAAGCTCCGCTCCCGGTGAATATGGGTATGATAATAGTAACATATCTTGGACGTTGGGCAAACATAACATACACAGGATGTACATGAAAGCCAGAGTATATGGCAGTACAGTACAGCAGTATAGCAGTACACGGAAATGTTTAGTACAAGGCTACAAAAATGATTTTATAAAGTTTCTATTATTTCCATAGAATTTCCATAAGGAAACAAATTCCAGGTGCACATATCAAGTGGGCTTTGTATATAATAGATTCGCAAGAAATAATACAAGGGAAATGATTGACCTTATTGAATTTGTGGAGGTGCATAATATACCCTTGTTGGCCCTGTCTCTAGATGCCGAAAAGGCATCTGACAGGGTCAACTTGGTATTTTTGAAAGAAACACTGAAAGCAAATATGTCTATGTATGATAGCCCCTCTGCAAGGATCTCTGCACAGAGCTTTATATCAGATGAATTTGATATTGCGAATGGTACCTGACAAGGATGACCCCTGGCCCCTCTCTTGAATGTTTTATCTTTAGAACTTTTGCTTATTAAAATAAAAAGAAGTGCAACAATAGAGGGGGTAAGGGTGGCTGGGGATGAATACAACGTGTCTGCATACGCAGACGACATAATTTTAACACTGTCTAATCCCGAAAATTCAATTGAAGGATTGATGAAGGAAGTGGAAATTTATGGTGCCATATCTAATTACAAGTTAAATGTGGGTAAGACTCAAGCTCTAGCCTTTGCAATGGGAGAAGCAGAAAAAGAAAACCACACTCTTGATACCTGGCTAATATTTAAAAGGATGATACAACTGCAAGGAAAATGTCATAGATCGACTCCCTTTGAAATGCTTAACCAGATAATGGTAGAGATGAAGGTCTGGTGTATAAATAACAACCTGACTGTAGCTGACTTAATGACTGATCAACATACTATATCAATGGAAGAATTCCAAAATCATTATGGTTTTCCACCTAAAGATGTCTTTCAGGTCATAAGGATGTTATACTCTATAAAGTCCCATCTGTGTAAAAATAAAGATAAGCGAATTAATACAAATCTAGATGGTCTACTAGGAAATAGCTATCAAAAGGGAGAATTGTGGATTTGGTATCTTTTGATAAACCCTTTATATCTTAGTTCGAAAACTAAAGAATGGAAATCATGTGGAAGAGACCTGTTAAGCCCAATTGAGAAAAAGGAATGGTGGGCAAGTTGGCTTTTAACTAAAAAGACAACTCACTCCCTCTATGTCCATGAACTCCAGTATAAGATCATGCATAAATGGCACTATACACCAGCTAAAATAAATAAAATTAACCCCACAAATCATTCAGATTGCTGGAGATGTGGTAAGGAGCGGGGATATCCCCTCCATATATAGTGGGCATATGACAAACTCGAAGCCTGCTGGCAGAGAACATTTGGATTAATAGCAGACTTGACTAAAACAGTTCTCCCTCTACAGCCTGAAAAGGCTTTACTACACCTAGATCTAAATAATATGGTATTTAAAGATAAAAATAATTACAATACAGATGTATATGGCCGTAAAATTGATTCTGGATAGGAACTGGAAAAGTGAAGCCGACATAGCATGGGCTCAAATGATCAAGTAAATCAAATTCAACACCAATACACAATGGAAAGAGGACATTAAAAATTGGGCAAGCTGGTATGAGGTCCTTATCACCGGCAACTAGATAACCACATTTTTTTTTGGTGTGGGGAACTTACGACAACCTCAGCTTTATAAACTATAACTTGGACTTGCTTCTCTAAAGCCTGATAAGCTTATGAGAAATGTTCTCTTACTTCTTTAACAGGACACATGAGGTCTCCAACTCCCTTTTGTGTTTTTGTTTTTCTGTTTTTTCTTTTTTTCTTTTTTATATATTTTCTGGCCGTCTTGCCGGTCCTGTCTAATTGGTGCTTTTAAACTCCTCTCATTTGCCCGGAAATGTTTTCCTTTTGGGGTAAAAGCGTTTTTTTTCTCCGTAATGGAAAAGCAGTCTTGCCAATGTGTAAATGTTTTATGTCAATAGATCTAATAAATGACAATATATTTGTTAAAAGCCTAATGTTAAATTAGAAGGTGATTTGAATGTATTTATGTATTTTGTATTTTGATAATTAATAAAAAGGGTCAAATGTGCAGCTAAATTATAACAGATGTGTGCATGATGTCCATTATAAAATCATGTATTGTTTATGTACATTTTCCTTCATCTCCACTATGCCAGCTCAAGACACTACTCTCCATGACAATGTCATCAAGCCACAATGTACTTTTTAAAAAAAAATCTGTTGATTTAACTTGGAATTTCCCTAATATAGAATAATGTAAAATATCTGTGCATTATATTTTATTAAACAAGTCTTCTGTATAAAACCCTAATTTCATCTAACCACTTACTTGCCAAATGATCCACTTATTGCAGAGGGGTAAAAGGTAAAAGAAAGATGCAATCCAATAAGATAAACAAAATATTTAGAATATAAATAGTGAAAAAGGTTATTTTAAGAAATTAAGAAATAAATAAATACATAAATATTATTCATTAAACAATACAACTCTATAAAACACATATCAAACTCTTCTAATAATTCTAACAGTTTAATATGCCCAGACATCATATTAATTACCAACAGTCCTAACTACTATTACACACTATTAATCTTGATAAACATTATCCTATGTTCTGGGTGTTCTCCAGGTATAGGGCCTATATTTAGTGCAGACTCACAGTACCTTTCCCAGGGTTCCCATGTTTCTTTATTTAACCCAGAGTGTTTGTTATAGTGTATTAGATGTTCGACTTCTAATAGATTATTTACTGTTTTGCCCCACTCCTGAAATGGCAGAATAATAAAGCTGTTTCCCGTAAATTGGCTACTTTAATTAAGTGTATTGTCAATAAGACTCAATTTCCTGACAGAGTTAGCAGTATGGTAGAACAGGACTAATTCTGGTGTTAATGAGATTCCCGAGTTATCTATATCTTTAATAGTTCTGTCTATCACAGAATATCAGCTGGAAGCCTATATCATCATGTAATAACATTAAAAGCTAATTCTTATTATTTACTGCGTCCTAATTAAATTCCTACCTTTCGAGCAATCCAAGTATGTTAAGATTACTCCTAAATCTCTTTCCCATGATTTTAAGAAAATGGAACTATAGCTGGCTCTAATGAGCGAATCACTTGATATAATTTCGACATAAAATCTTGTGTTCTGTAGAAAGTGCCTGTTTACCCTTTAGAGACTGGATAAAGTTATGCAGTTGCATATACACATACATCAATCCTGACTTGTGTATATTTTTAGTGAATAAATCCATAAATGTAGTAGTAACTTGCCTGACTCTACTGTAATATTTATCTAATATCCTTAGAATAAGGTCTTTAATTCTCGTATTACCTCTCCCTAATGGAAAGCCATAAAAGAGAAATATCAAGCTTGAAAATCATATGGGCGCAAGGATTTATGCAGGCCTTTTCCTTTTATCTGATGAATTTATTGTCATGTTTGTTATCATATGACAAAATCTATTTTTTTAACTTTATTAATCAATGTATACTGAAATAATTTTGTCTTGGTTTTAATACAATTATCTTCAATAATCTGTTGAGGGATACAACTCTGCCCCATTGTGATGTAATATTTACATTACTCTGCCATTCAGTGATCAAAATTCTGACTTATAGACGGCATTCTGTGTCCTTTGCCCCAATGTGTGAAATTTGTGCTCTAAAGTGATTAGGCGCTGGCACCCGAAAACACTATATTTCACAAAATGGTGCCCAGTCACACTTGTTTAGTTACATATTTTATTAATTACTGTCACATAACAAAAACAAAAGGCATATCTGAAATCAACAATACAAAATAAAAAAATATAAAACATTTTCATTTGTTGGTGGGAGTGTCCCTTAAAGAGAACAGTCAATCTAAAAAAGAAAAAAAATGTAAATTGAAAACAAATCAAATAAAAATGCTCATTTGGTTAGACTAAATTTTCAATTTTTTTTTCTCTGTATAAAGCAAAAGTGAAAGAACCATGTCACCTAAATATTGTTTAAACTGTAAATGTAGATAATGTAAATGCCTAAAAATAATCTGTACATTGTGTTAGCAGAATTGAAAGCAAATTCAAGCTAAGAGAAACAAAGTGTTTCAAATGTATCTGCTGTGCATCTTGCTTATGACATCACCTTGTGTTTTGATAGGTAAATTACACATTTTCACAAAAAAGTTCTAATTTTCATATCAAGACACAAGATGATATCATTAACAAGAGATACCGCAGAGACTAAAAATGGATATAATGGATAGTTCATTTTTTCATTGTCTACATTTGCATTTGTAGTAATCCATTTCTAAACTTAGTACCTTTTCTCTTTGTAGATGCATAGGTTTACAGTTCTGCCCCTGATTATCTGAGGCAGCGATGATCTAAATGCTGGCTGACTGCTGTTCGTTTAATACTGAGGACTGTCTCTCTCTCCCAGTTTAGAGAGAGGCCCTTTTTGTTTGCAAATAATCAGTTCTATTGATTATATGTAAAACTAAGGGTGTCTCGATGATCTTGATGAGAGAGACAGTTGGCAACTGGATCAGTGGGCATTCTTCGCAGGGAAGCATGCATGCTGCTGATAAGAGGATAAAGTGGCATGCACCTAGAAGCACAAGTAGGGTTGCCAACCAGCCGGTACTTTACCAGCAGGCTGGTACAAAATTGGCTTGAGGCCAATGTTAAGTCTATGGAGACAATAACATAGCCGGTATTTTTTTGAGGAAAAATTGGCAACCCTAAGCACACAAATAAAATGCCTTTAAAAGGTGAGAGACACTAAAAGACTACTCCTGCCTCTTGTTTCTGCCACCCAAAGTTTGCTCCAGTATACACAATATTGATGGTTTTGTACACTCCCACATGTTGGTTCAGTAAGTACTTTAACAGTAGTTACATACTTCACAGAAACTAGAGATTATGGACTATTCGTGAATATGTATAGCTTATTCATTTAAAAAAACAGGTACACTATTCCATTAAAGGCACTGTATCACCTAAACATTGATTTTACTCTGAATGTAGAGAATAAAAAATGATTGAAACTGATCTATACCTTGTGTTAGCAAAACTGCAAGAAAATGCCTAAATTAAAAGAAAATGTGTTTTAAATGTGCCCATGGTGTCTTCTGTTTAACACACGGGGCTTGATATGCAAATGACACATTGAATGACCATTGAAAATCAGTTAATTTGCATATCAAGCCACAGGTGATGTCATAAACAGGAGACACCACAGACACTTTAAAATGTTTCTCCTAATTTGCTTGCAATTTTGCTAATACAATGTATAGGTTAGTTTCAATCATTGTTTATTCTCGACTTGCACCGTATAAGCAATCTTTATGTAATACAGTCCCTTTAAATACAAATATTTATATTGGCATACAATATTTTTTCTTTCTGTGAATAAAGCCAATGTTATTTAATATCTATTACTGTTTGATGTAAACATAAAACTGAATGTGTTTTTTTTTCCCCCCCTCTTCTTCACAGTTTTAGACCTGTATAGACAGGATGTTGTCACTTGAATGAGATAATCACCTGTCACAGCAAAAGTCTATACAAAGCTTTTAGTCTTCCTATTACTGAAGACAAAAAGAGGCTCAGAATCTGTCACAGAAGAGAGGGTAAGGATTGTTCTCTTTCCATTTGCCTTCTGATAGGGCTGTCAGGCTCTGAAAGATTTTGAAAAACCGCAAACACAGTAATTGGCTGCTTCACACATGCAGTGGTAAACCACTAAGGTTTCACAGACACTACAGATGCTGTTAAGAGCTTATCTGAATTCCTAATTTCACTTATACGTGTATTTAAGCAATGTCTTTTAGAAATTACCATTAACACATAGACTTCAGGAATTATAGCCGCCTAAAGAATTATATTAATCATATCTATAATTTTTTTAGTTGCAAGACTTCAGCAAAAATATATTTATTTTAATAAAATAAAGAGAGAATAAAAATGGGGGTTTATCATTAAGTAGATGTTACAATGTTAATTTATTGTTTAATCTTTAAACAGGGCCAAATATAATAAAATATATTTCTCAGAGGACGAACTTGAAGTCCCACTGGGAGAAAGGTACTATATAGATATTAGTTATCATTATCATCATTAAATATACTTTGCTTATGACTATTCAAAATCAATCCTAGATGTCAATCCAGAGCCAAACATCTTTTATAATTCCATACCTACCAATCGATCAATGGAAATGCGTTGCATGGATTTATCAAACAATAGTACCCACCTCAGTGTATATGTAAACAACTAATAAAAAAAAACAAGTACCTACTTTAACAATAATACATGTTGAATGTTTCCTAAGAGTCAGCTGTTAGTATTATAGTGAAGCAAAATGAACATTTGGCATTTCAATTTGTGCCTGTTTTTTTGTAATATATTTTTTTCTACCATGGTGACTGTAAACTAAGGCACTGGAATGTGCACTGTTCTGTGCCAAACCTAGTCTCGAGGCATTAACGAGCAAGAAAGCTTGCCTCATTTGTAGCATAATTTGCTCTTAATTGATGTACCAGAGTCATATCACACATTTGCATGTCTCTTCTCTTTTTGTTACTCCATGTAGCTAATTGCGATGCCCTGGTACACAAAATCAAACGAGATATAGTAAGAATATATGAATTTACATTTATGGTTTTATGGGATAGAAATGATGTGTGTACATATGTAACTTATTTATTTATTACCTCACAATGATATTGACAATATTATAAAACATATTATTTAAATATTATTTAAAATATTATTTAAGGGGACATATGACTTGACCTATGAGCTAAAGGACAAGTTCACTTTTTTTAACCCTTGCTGCTTTGGAGGTAGCAAGGGTTAAAAAATGTGTCCTCCTTCTCCAAAGTAAACAAAGTAGCCTGTCTCAGCTATTGCCGGTAAGACATCCCCTTTTCTGGGTGTTTCAGACTTGCCTCAATCAGAGGCAGCCTGAAACACCCCTCACACGATTTGCATAGGGGGAGGGGGGCGTAATTGACAGGTCAGTGACTATTGTCACTGGCCTGTCACTTTAAGACCATCCATGGGCAGTCCCCTGCTGAGCCTAAAGCGTCCAGTTCTAAAACACAATGAGCCTTGCTTTGTTATAACCATTATTATTTTTTACCTCCTCTTGAAAAATGGGGGTGGCTTCAAACCAATAGGATTGTAAGAAAGCTTGATAATTATGTGCAGCTTGTTTTAAATGCAACCGTGGTATTTAACTATTCCTTTTCACGGCCCAATGCAGAGTCTGTGGGGTCTGTTCACTAAAATTTAAAAAAGGAGTTAGAATTAGGAGTTTGAATTTGACCTATAAATTCGGCACCCTTGATCTAAATCCGGCACCCTTGAGCTATTCGCTAAAGAAAATTTAGCGTCCAACTCGACCACTACTCAACACCATTCTTCATTTTGCCATAGAATGCATAAAAAAATGGTATCCACTAATTTTCAGGAGGTTGAATTTGACTAAGAAGAAACGCCACTTCGATCAATTTCGCTACCATTATTTTCAGTAAACAATTAAAACATCTCGCCACAATTCGATGGTTAGTGAATACTATTTAGCAGTGTCAAAATGAGGCTGCTGAAGGGAGGGCAAATCTGTCCAAGGTTGGAGGTCAAAGTTAGCATTAATCATGTGCTCTACAGATCACAGGGGTACATGTTACTACATAGGATGCCCCTTTGAGATTAAAGTAGCCAAGATAAATCAAAAATGCATAATATTAAAGCGTCTACACAGAGGGCAGACCTGTATCTGTAGGAGAAGATCTTCAGTGCAATCCCCAAGGCTTATTATTTTAATCCATTTATACCATCATATGTGTCATAAAGGCTCTTTTTAGGAGAAGTATTTTTTTTATTTTGTACACTGTATTCTTTATATAACATAGGGTGAATAATTTCATGTAAAATATTTCTTTATACTTAGGATAAGTTAGGAAGGTTCCATCAGATTTTCAAATTAACTTCCAAACAATATGTTAAAGTTCACATAGCAATAATATTCACATAACAAAACTTGTTAGGAAGCCATAAATTGGGTAATTTTTTATTTTTCTATTTGATGATGATTATTTTGTGAAAGAAAATGGCCAGAAATAATTATATTGAAGTATAAAAATGTATTTTCAACTGAGGTCTGATTAAGGTCACCAAAGATGTGGAATGTCTAAAGACTTTTAAAACATTTGTTAAATGTATTTATTTGTAGTATAACTAAGTAAAACTGCAAAACTGCAAGTAGAAATTATCCGTAGTTGAGTTTGTTATACCATTAAGTATTTTTGAATAGCTTTGGTGTGCTATATAGAGACTCTTTCCTAGAATAAAAGATAATTTTACATATTCTGACAGAATCCTTCAGTTATCTTATAAAATGCTTTCATAGATTAGATAGATAGATTTTCTAACTGAAGCCTATTTAAGCTCCTTTTTTACTCAAGGATCTAGGTAACGTTTCACATTAATCTCCTCATAATCTGTACAGGATACTTTCCTAGAACTGCAATGAATCAGCATCTTATTTTCTGTGTTTCTGCACACCTCCAGGCGTTAATGGTGCATTCTGTGTGGTAACTACAAGCTCTGTTAAAGTAAATGTTGAATCTGTTACTAATCCTTGTGTTTGCTTTTTCCTTGAAGCTGATAATGCTATGTAAACAAACTCCATTTTGGACAGCTTCTGGCAAACACTCTTGTGAGATATCAAAGGACCAGCTGCTTTTAAAAGAGCAGCAGTCACATCAATTAGCTAAAGTGATTGAATGACAATTCTATCTAACCAAAATGGTTTGAAATACAATTTTGTAACATGAACAAAATGTATCCAAAATAAAATGCTAAAACGACAAAAAGAAACAATAAATAATAATCTAAATGCAGGGTTCTCTCTTCCTTGTGTATTTGTGGTTTTCTCTTTAACTGACTTTGTAACACCCATTAAGTTTTCTATCAGGTTCTATGTAAATGTATAAATAAGGTCACTTTTCTGCATTTTTATTGAAAATGTAGAAAAAGTCGAGATAATCCAATATTTTTTATAGTGAACAAGGTATCTAGCTATGATTAGGACACTAAGCAATTATGTGTAGCAAGTAACACGACATTGGAAACAAACCTTTTTCTCAGTCTACATATAGGATTTTTTTTTAACCCCATAGTGACAAGACATTCTGACCTTGACTTGGTGACAAGGGCTGTTTTGACATTTCTAGGGTATTTGTGTTTAGCTGTAATTTTATTCTTTCTCACATATTGTACCCACACAAATTATATGTTGTTTTTATCGTCATAAGAATGACTATGATTATGTTCATCATACCTTATAATTTACTACAAAAAAAATCATAAAATTATGATGAAAAATAAAAAAAACACTTTTTCTAACTTTGACCTAAAATATAATTTACACAAATACAATCATTAAAAAAGACCCCATCTAAATAGTTTCTTAATGTAGTCCCGAGTGCAGAAATATGCATGTTTCCATGTTTTTCTGCAGTTTTTGCGAGTTCTGGGGCAAAAACTCATAATTTCTTTATGTTTGATGGAGTGTAAGTAAATAACCAGTTGCCTCAATAATGAAGAATTTCAAATCATCAGTGTAATCACTGTATTTGTCAAGGTGGTATCAAATTGCTATGAGGCCCTGGTTATGAGGGATACAGGAATAGAGAGATACTACATCAAGGCTAGCCCATGAATAGTGTTCCTGCCACTTAGTGTTGTTCAAACAATTAATCACATGTGTAGTGTCCCTTAGAAATGAGTTCAGTTGTGGGACCATAGGTTGAAGTAAGGTATCTATGAACTCTGATAAATGTTCGTTTAAAAATGAAATGCCAGAGATGTTGGGACAAAACTTGGGAATCCCACCACTTTCTCCTTTGTGTACTTTGGGAAACTGATGATAGATCGGAGTGATGGGATACTCAATCTTAAAAAATGTTGCTATGTCTATAGAAATGAAGCCTTTGTCAGTGGCTGCATTGATCAAATGGAATAATTTGTTTAGAAATTTACTCATTGGATTATAACTCAATGTACTGTATGCTTTTGGATCTGAGAGTTGATTTATTGCCTCACTTCTATAGTCCCCCGTGTCCATCACTACTATAGACCCCCCTTTCTCTGCTCTTCTAATGACAAGGTTTTTTTTTTATTATTTTTTATATCAATAAAGTACATGACTTTTTAAGGAATCTCCAAGGTGTACGTCTGAAGCTCCTTTTTCTGGGAATCCATGGTTTAAGCCTTTATCCTTAAGGAGCTCTGACACCTACAGAGAACCCAGAAATGTAGTGTGTTCCCATCACTTGCTCAGATTCATATCTATGGGGTAGGGAAAAAACTGCTTTCCAGGCAAAGTAGGACTGTCGAGTTGGAAAATCTTTTCCTATAAAAATATTTCAATTCAATTTAAAAAATGACAATCTGTATAAACCAGGTCCAGCGGCTCCAAAAATTTCCCCATGGCCCCTAACACATATAGGGAGCCAGGACAAGTAGCCCTGCCCCCATGATAGTAGAAATGGTTCCGGGAGCAGAAATCAACTAATTTTTACTAAGTAAAATTCAACATCCCAATTCAACCTCCTCTAACTATTCTCAAATTCTAGTGAATAGCCCACAGAGATTGCAGCTAGAGCCTCATATGAGGAAAATGGCTGCCTAGCCTACAAATTGGTTCATTTTAAACTGAAAAGCTACTTATTTATTTCAGAGCTAATTTCTATACATGACCCTCATTGTCTGCCCACATACACAAAACTGCATTCCATAGGACTTAAACTGGGACTATTTATCTGTCCTCAGCTGTGTTATTCACAAATAAAATATATTACCTGCGGTAAATACTTTTCAGGAGCTAAACTTTTTCATACACTTATCATACAAATGCAAACTGTTACAAGAAAAATGACCATATAACAACTGCCAATTTTCACTATTTATCCCATAGCACAATTCAACATGTTTAATGGGCTGGAAATGAAAAGCAACACCAAAGCTAACTGGATATGTACAACAAACATACGCTGTGAAATTGACATAAGGAAATAGAACTCAGTGACACAATGAGGATTGTGATAAAACCTGTGGGAGAGAGCACTGGAACTATACATTGGTAATAGTCCATGTTCAAATAGTAATTGTGCTGAGGAAGCCATAGGAAGTAACAACAATTTCAGCTCATGTTACATTGTGACACAAGATCTTAGGAATGAGTTAGAGATGACCGAGTTACAATAATAATAACAATAATAACCCAAATCAATCTCATGGGGGGCTGCACTGCCAAATTATAATACTTTATATTTGGTAAGTTTAATATTAATGCTTGTTTTGGTCACTGTTGTTTGTTAAGAGCATTTCTTATCTTTTTCCCTTTTCATAGAAATTTAAAAAAGTGTGCCTGTAGTGTTTTAATGTTTGCGGATTAAAAAGACAACACTCAATGCCACCACAACATTGTATTTAATACATTTTTAATTTCTTATGCTTCCCTATTACCAGGAAAGCAATGCAATGGAAACTGTTTAAATACTTTACCTTTTGGCAAATCTTTTGGCAGTGATATTTTGCTTGGTTCAGATCACTGACACTCTGTCCCAGGCTATTATGGAAAGCGTGTCCCTCATGCAGCTTGTGTACTAACTGAAGAGATCTCACCGTCGCAGTTTTTGGGATTATCACTATAACAAGTTTCCCTGTAATGCTATGGTTTAATTCTGATCCGGGTTACAGTCTATTTTTTATGACATTACTGGGCATCCCTCGTTGACTACAGATATTCAAGAGTTCCATTGTTTAATCATCCAGAGGGAGCAGATTGTACAGTGATTTTAATAGTTATACAGAGTCACACTATTGGGACAATTCACTAAAAGGTGAGTTGAAGTGAGTAGCAGGTGAGTTAATGTGAATAGCAGGTGAATTGAGGTGAGACGAACATTTCATCTCACCAGTTTAGCTATACATTGTGCAGAATCAAATATGGTTAGTTTTTCCGGCTAAGTGAACTCATCAGGTTTGTTCCAGCACAATGTATAGATGATTTGGTGAGAGGAAATGTTTATCTATTTTTTCTTGTACTGATATCAGTTTTGAGCAGAGGTTTTGCCATCACTGAATGGCACTGTTCAGTGTCCAAAGAATCACATTGCGATCCCACTTATATCATTGATTCTTTGGATTCAGAGCATCACCTCATAACATGTTTATACTATATCAGTGCCAAAATCATGACATGGTAGCTTCTATCATTGGGGATATGTATTTGCCTAGAAATAACTAAACTTAAAACCAGACTGTGGGGTAAAACAACGGCCACAGCACTTTATTTAAATAGTCATTGCATTACAATCATATATATATACATTCCACATATATATCCATAATTATACAATGACTAAACATAAACATAAACAATCCATAAACAGAAAACCAACCAAGCTTGCAAGAGTATCGAGGTGGCTGCCGAATAAGTCCATGTTCTGGGCACATACCAATGCCCCAATACCTGAGGTTCGAGGTACCACTTTCCCCTCAAACCTCCCTCCAGAGTCCCGATTGACTCGCCCCAATCCATTCTTCCATTAACCCTCCTGGATACCCTGCAAGCTTCCGCCACAAGCCCATCACCCCGGATGGGCTCCCCCCCAAACAAAACTGTGGCCTTCTCAAATCCTTCCTGTAGAGCCAGGTTGAAGAAATCCAACCCCAGCTCATTCGGATGTACCCCATCAGACCTGAATAAACCCCCAATTTTCCCTTCCAAGTTAAAATGCCGCACTACCACCCCACCAATTTTCCTCATAAAACTAGCCATCAACTTGTTTACTTTTCCCCGGCAATGGTTCATGGCCGCCGAATCCCTGGCATGCCTCCAAACCGACCGGGGAACCATTTAGGACCAAATGATCCTGATACCTGGTAGAAGAGTATGCAAGCGGGAAACATCACGTTGCATAATCTTCACCAGGTCTCTCTGTGGAACTACCCCCAAATCATTTCCCCCGTCATGAATAAGGAGTATGTCAGGGCGCCTGCCCCGACACACTCTTTGTTCAACATTGGACAAAACTGCTTTCCAAAGCATCCCCCTTACTTCAGACGAACCCGATCCTGAGGAAAGCCCAGCTGAATTCCATTCCTGCGAACTGCAGCTCTCCTCTTGGCCCAGTACACGAATGAATGGCCGACAATCCACACCTCCAAACCAGAACCTGGAACGGAAAAACAAACGTAAATAACATAGTACCAACATTCCGCTCACACAGAAACAAAATCCACCAAAACCACAACTCTCTCTTTTTTTTTTTTTTATATCTTTTTTTTTTTATAACAGCAACCTATGAGGACGTACATATGATTTGAAACGTCCCGACTCCCAGCGTCCAATCTTCTTGACTAAGGCCTCCCCCAGGCCTAGCCGTGAAGCCTCCGTGGCAGCCCCAATCCGGAAGGAATGGGTGCCGAATTCGTGTGCAGGCACACCCTGACGTTCCAAAGCCATCCTCATCACCCTGAGGAATTGAAACCTTGATAAACCAGAAGAGTCTGCATGGACCAGGAGGGACTGAGACCCCTGCGCCCGCACCGCCAAAAACTCCCTGATGCAACGTACCAGGCACATCCGTTCACCCGGTACCTTAAACAATTCCACCATACGGCCCCGCTTAGCCGTGTCCATTTTGGATGACCTGAGCCAAATCAGCAGTTTTCCCGGTTCACACACCACGTCCACCGCCCAGATGCCCCCCAGCCGGGCCCAGGAAGGACTAACCAGCTCCGATATACGGAATGCCCCGAAAAAAGCCAAGGAAAAAGCCGCAGTAAACAACCGACACTCGTAGTCCGATACGCAAATAACTTGCAGTACCTCCACCATTTTACGCAGCAACGCCACAGACACCGGGCGCCGCGCGTCCGCTTGCCCTTCCGAAAACCTTTTAGCGCTTGCCTGACCAAAAAATTCTTGCAAACATCCACCTCCCCTCGCAATTTAAACAAAAAGGATAAAGCTGCCACCGCTTTATCCAATTTGGAAGGGGACGCTCCTTCAGTTGAAAGTTGCACCAAAAACCAGAGCAAAGCGTCAAGCTGCGCCACCTCAGAGCAGTGCCTACCCCCGTTACCAACCAGCGCCTCCCAGTCTCGCCAGACACTCGCGTAAGCCGACCACGTGGAAGGAGCAAGCAAACGTTTTACCCATCCCGCAAGCACTCCATCCCAATCTTCCAGAGCACCAACGGGCACTCCTGCCCCGTCCTGTCCGCTCCCGGAGCCTCTGCTCGAAACCGCTCCCACTGGAATCGAGAAAGAGCATCCGCTATAACGTTTAAGTGCCTGGTACATGCTTTGCACGGAACGAAATATTCAGTTCCATACACAGCAGCACAAAACGCCGTAAAACACGCACCACTGGGGCCGAGGCTGCTGATAAGTTGTTTACCGAATGCACGACCGCCAGGTTGTCAGAGAAAAAGACAACCCGACGGTCCCGCATACACCCCCCCCCCCATAACGTCAGGGCCACAAGCAAGGGAAACAATTCCAGAAATGCCAGGTTTTTTAAGAGTTTGCTGCCCGCCCATGCCTCCGGCCATCGTTCCGCGCACCAGTTACCAGCAAAGTAAGCGCCGAAACCCACGCTACCCGACGCATCAGTATTGAGCTCCAGCTCCTCCGCCTTCACGACTGCACCCTGAAATACCACTTTACCATTAAAGCGCTCCAGGAAGACCAGCCACACTGCCAGGTCTGCTCGCATCTTCCTAGTAACCCGGATAAAATGGTGTCCCGCTGCAATACCCGCCGTAGCCCGCGACAGCGACCGAATGAACAGCCGACCCACCGGAATTATCCGACATGCAAAGTTCAGGCGCCCTATCAGCGACTGCAGCTGCCGCAAGGTGACGTTTTTTGCCCTACCGACCATCCGAACAGCCGCCCGCAGTACCACTAGCTTGTCCCCTGGAGTCAATCTCCAACCTCAGAAAGCTTAAACAAGTAGTAGGACCCTCTGTCTTATCCGAAGCCAAGGGAACCCCAAAGCTACGTGCAACCTGTTCCAGAGAGCGCAGCAAAACCATGCAAGATCGGGAGTCCCTGGGGCCCACGCACACAAAATCGTCCAAGAAGTGTACCATTGAATGATTTTTTTGCCACTTTCTTAACCACCCATTCAAGAAACGTGCTAAATTTCTCGAAATAGGCGCAAGAAACCGAACACCCCATAGGCAAACAAAGATCCACGTAAAACCCTTGCTCAAACCAGCATCCCAGGAGGTGATGACAATCCGGGTGGATAGGAAGGAGGCGAAAAGCCGACTCAATGTCAGCTTTTGCCAGCAGCGCCCCAGGACCCGCATGGCGGACTAAATCCACCGCTTTGTCAAATGATGTGTACGATACGGAGCAAAGCTCCCAATCGATGTCATCATTAACCGACCCTCCCTTAGGATAGGACAAATGGTGTATTAGCCGGAATTTCCCGGGATCCTTATTGAGGACCACCCCAAAGGAGAAACCTGTAAATTCTCCATCGGTGGCTCAGGAAACGGGCCGGCCATCCTGCCCGCCTCCAGCTCCTTCCTCAGCTTTTCCCTCACTACCTCCGGAAATTGAAGCACCGACTTCAAATTCCGACGGGAGATACGCCCGGGCCTGGAATGAATGGAATGCGAAATCCGTCCCTAAACCCTTCCTCCAGAAAGCTTGCGTGGCGCATCGCATCGCGTCGCTGCTCACTGGTGTTGTCCCCTTTAGCCCCAGACTGTCCGGCCCAGTTCCCAGACTTCCCGTGATTGAAGTATCTGGAAGCGCTATGGGAGCCTCCGCACACCGAGCACTCGTGCCGGAACTTACAATAGGCGCCCCACTTACACTGGCTGTCGTTGAACAGCCAGCATGTGCCACGTTTTCCGGTGGCCGGCGTGGAACCTTGAGCTCCACCACCGACCCCCCTGGGAAAGGGCGACGCTTTCTGTGCCATCATGATCTTTACCCAGAGAGTGATATCAATCTGGTCAAAGCTCATGCCAGGATTGGCGGCAAGGCGTTGACGAAACTGTTCGTCGTACCTCCACCAGGCCAACCCCCCGTAAAGGTGGTACGCTTCCCAGATCCCATCTACATAACAGAATAAGGAGGAGCACTGCTCGGGGCGCTTTTCACCTATAACACCAGCCAGTATGCAAAAAGACCTCAACCAGTTCCCGAATGTTTTTGGAAGCTTCCTATACCGCTTTTTTCTTTCTTCCTCTTCCTTTTTCTTCCTATCCTCTTTTTTCTCATCCTCCTTAAGGTCAATGGGTTCCTCCAGAGGAAGAAGAGAAATAAGCTCCACATATTCCCCCCTCCAGATCTTTTCACGAACCTCTACCTTCAGATGAACCCCTAACGGACCCGAGAAGGACGCATAAGAGGAATATCGCGCTACTTCTGCCACACTTATCAACCCTGCTCCTGCCCCCCTGTTTCGCTACCCGAGGCGCACCCCGCCATTGCCAATCCCAGAGAACCTACGCCCAGGGGTTGCTGAGAAATCACCGCGGGATCTGCCCCTTACCCGGTCCAAGCACTAGACTCGCCGCTCGCCATGGGAGGGGACACCGGAGGGACCCACGCGGATACTACTGTCTCGGCTACCACTGCATTGGACCTACTTGCCCAGGAGTCTAAGAAAGCACGCAGGCCCCCAAGCAACTCGGCCTCCCCACGGCTATCAGGAGAAGGAGTGACAAGTAACTCCCCGGTCGGCCCTGCGGCCGAGTTGATCCGTTGATCTACGCGTTGTGCTACCCCCGCCTTGGGCACCCCTTCCGAGGCTGGCCTCCTCATTTCAGCCAACTTGGCTTGGCCGTATTGACTTCCTTTCCTGCAGCTCTTGGTGCCCGGTTTCTCCGCTCCATGCTGGCGCCTGAAAAAGGGGGAACATTGTGAAAGCACCGGAGATCCTTCAATCTCCCCCGAGGATGGAGGGGACCCCCTCCCATCGTGCAGCCCTCCTGATAACCTCCTAATAACCAGTGACGCGGACAACACGGGTGAGAGCGGTGGGGAAAACAACTCTGGCGACTCATACCCCGTACCGGGTGACCGGCTAGCTGATGATGCAGACTCATCCTCCCCAGCACCAAAAACCTGTTGGGAACGCCTAACAGGGGCTTTTCCACATCCCTGCCTATAGCTGGTAAGGGATTGTGGTGAATCAGGAGCTACTCTGCCCCCTTGGGTAATAGGGGACATCGAAGGAGCAGGGGTGGTGTTCCTGGAAGGGGCCATCCGTGGCCCAGCTTGCGTTTGTGGGGGCCTGTGGGCAGTGAGTGGGGCAGTGGGGGCCACCAAGGGGCGAGACAGTGTCCCTGCTCCGTTATTCCCCCCCCCCACACCAGACCTACTCACCCGATTGGATCCTCCAGCAGCCTCTGTGCCCGTCCATTTTCTGGAGCTCCTATCACCTCCCATTGCGTTGCAGGGGCCTGCACTCCTCTTCACCCGGCTCCACTGTCGGCGACGTCCTTCCGGTGCCACTTCCTGATGCGCGATCGCATCCACAATGCACCGCACTTCCGGTGCGGCCCTCACTTCCGCCGCGGCCTTCCTGTTGCGGCCTCCGCCTCGTGCAGTTTTCGTCGGGCGCTCCAATAGTCCTGGGGGGAGGAGGGATCCGAAGCCTTGCCTCAGCTCATCCGTTGGGCCCCGGTGAGCCGGCGTCCCCAGGGCTCAGTCGACGAGGAGGCCTCACCGTCCGTGAAGGCCTCACAGATGCAGGGGCAGCCACCTCCGATGAAGGCTCTGCGCCATCCAGACGTCCCTGCAGCCATCCAGGTCCCTTCTGTAGTGCAGCAGCCCGCATTTCAGCCAGGATCCGATCAATTTCAGCTTCCATGGTCCTTAAACAGAAGAGGGGAGACAAGACAACAGGTATGGGGAAAAAACTTTCCTAAAATGGCCCCCAAACTTCCTGTTCCTAACTTTTATACACTCCCAACTCCTCCCACTAATTCCCACTATAGGCTGACATATCCCCTCAGCACCCTGTCATGATTGCCCCTCCCCGACCTTGTCTGGGGGCTACAAGCTGGTTATGTAAAATATTTGAGTACTTCTATATTAAAGTTTCTTTAATGGCTCTTTTCTCCAAAAATAGAAAAAGACATCATTTGCAAAATAATATACTTCTCAGTTAATAATGATTACATTAGCCTTTTAAATAGTATCACAAGCTATGAGATATGTACAAGCACTAAAAATAAACATACAAAGATATGCATGCCTCTTTGATTTTCTGGAAAATTACAAAAATATCATTGATCAATACTACATTCCTTTCATTTATTTATTTTTGAAGTGTTTGATGCCTTTCTAGGTTTAATGGTTTAATGGACGAAACTCAGCAGAAAAAAAGAACGTAAGGACAAATTAACGCAAAACAAATGCATAGAGAACGCTAATGCAAGATGCTGCTACAACCTATGTAATGATTTTAAACTAGCTGAGCAGGAAGTTAAGTGGAGGAGATGGAAGCAAATACAGTGCATTGGTTTCATTTTGAAAAAATATATGAAGCATCTGAAACAAACACAAACAAAATAAACAGTCGGCCTGCAATATGTATAACAATATTTACCTGGCTAGAAAGTAAGTATACCTAAAATGTTCCACCAATGCTTCCATTAGCAGAAATGTAACTGAGGGAATCAAAGTGGCTTTTTTGTGATTGCGAACACTAATACAGTTGAGTAGTCTGCACTAAAATAAAAAAATGTACAAGAAAGAACAAACTTAATATATATAAAAAAAAAACTATAATCTAACAAAAAAATATTGATTAAAAAGTTGGTTTAAACTTGAAACAATCTTAAAATATCTTAAAAGGACATCTATGGTAACAGGGAGCTCAAGAAGTCTACAAACAAAACACATTTACACTGTGTTCTTCAAAGACATGTAGTGTTCACTAAAGTTTGTATGTGATGTTACTTTCACACTGAATTAATCAAACGACCTTTTCTTTCATCACTTAAACAGGAGCTACAAAATTTACTGAGCAGGAGCCTTTCATGACTTTGACTACCTGGTCATCAGCCTATTGGATGAAAAAAAAAGTGTTGACAGTCAACGAAAAATAAAGCAATGGGTGAAATGACCAGATTTACCGTATTTATCGGCGTATAACACGCGCCGGCGTATAACACGCACCTAATTTTAAGAAGGAAATTTCAGGAAAAAAAACTTAAGAACTTAAATTAAGAACTTTGAAGCCCAATATGCCATTTTAATATGCCAGGATATTGCCCCCAATATGCCATTTAATATGCAGGATATTGCCCCCAATATGCCATTTAATATGCAGGATATTGCCCCCAATATGCCATTTAATATGCAGGATATTGCCCCCAATATGCCATTTAATATGCAGGATATTGCCCCTAATATGCCATTTTAATATGCCAGATATTGCCCCCAATATGCCATTTAATATGCAGGATATTGCCCCCAATATGCCATTTAATATGCAGGATATTGCCCCCAATATGCCATTTAATATGCAGGATATTGCCCCCAATATGCCATTTAATATGCAGGATATTGCCCCCAATATGCCATTTTAATATGCCAGATTCATTTTAAAACTCTTATAATTTCACCAGGCCCTCTAACTTCAGTGACATCAGTGAGAGAGAGTACACAGGAGGCAGGCTGTCTTTCTAAGCAACAGTTTTCATTCTGCCCTCTGAGAAAGTGTTTTCATTGGCTATCACAGTGGAATCAACCTCTTGCTGTTGAACTCAGCTTTTTGAAGTGCTTGGGATCCAGTGGGACCTGGTTTGGGCCAGCTTTGTGTGCTGTGATGCAACAGAAGAAGGAGGGCTCTCCTAATACAATTATATGCAGTTTTCAGGAGATAAGAAATGTTGAGGGAAACAACTTAAAAGACAGATGTGTCTTCTTTCCTTTATCTGATACAGTTTATATGTTAAAACTTACCCAAAAACAAAATCACTACAGTCTATAACTCTGTATGCCAGCTTAGGTGATTTTATACAACATTGGTGAATCAGTCTTTTGCTTTTAAATAATTTCATAGATGTGGTAATACTCCTCATCAAAATCGAGTAGCAACAACTGAAAGTGTGTTCCTCTTCATTGTCTTCACGACAATGCCCGTACATGTATGGGCTCCCAATGCCCCATGTACGGGCTGCCTTTAAAAATGGCACAATTGCTGAGCTTTGGAGCAATTCACACTATTTTCGGATTTCCTGGAAGCTTCACGAGTGAATGCTCTCCAAGGCAGCAAAAAAAAAAGACCACCAGGACCACTCATGGGCGGTCTTAAAGTAAGAGGCTAGTGACAATAGTCACTGACCTGCCAAACACACCCCTCACCCTATGGAAATCGGGTGTAGGATGTTTCAGACCGGCTCTGATGGAGGCAAGTCTGAAACACACAGAAAAGTGGCTGTCATCGCATGCAATAGCTGAGACAGGCTGTCTCAGCCATTGAAGGGAATATTGTGATATGTCATGGGGCATATCACAATCCATTGCGATCCTCCCCCAAATTTGGGAGGAAATATGGGGTAAGTTGATCCTGGCTGCCAACAGTTAGGGAGACCAGGATCAACCATTATTTTTTGCTTTTATTGATGTGATCTGTGTGAAAATCAATCACAGTGAACACTGATTGTCAAAATCCTTACTCTCTCTCACTGATACAATTTGATCTTGTATGAGAGAGAGTGAGGGAAAATATATACTTTGTCCTCGGAAAAAAAAAAAATTGTCTCAAGTGATAGCTCTATCTGCCCTTAAAAAACTGTATATGAAATATAATTTAAGACACAAGCAGGCACTTTTATTTAAACACATACATAACTAGTTAGAAAATAGCCATTTTCCAGAATGAACATCAAAATAAAGAATAAAGGAATTGTCCTGAAGGGGTTAGGGTATCTACAGTATCAATGCACTAAACATATATAGCAACATGTATCATTCACCTACCATTCCCCAGTTCTCATGCAGTCATCTTTTTGTTTTACTCCATGAATTGGAGTCATTTCTGGAGCTAAAAGAACACAGCAAGCATATAAATGTAACCAACCCGCTTGAGCCCTCATACTGACTTCAGAATGCAATACCACATCTGTTGTGATGCTGCCTTGAGGTTTGCAACTGAGCTAGACTGTAGGAACTGTGGCCAAGCAAGAAGCATCCTTAGCAAGTAGGACCCTAAGAATATCAGTATACTGAAAGGGTATCTTAAAAAAAACAAAATATAAACCACACAGAAAAAAAAACAGGAGGAGAAACATTAATAGAAACATTATTACTCCCTCTATATGGAGCTGCAGTCAAATACTCCTTCTAGTACTCCTCAAGATGTTCACACAAAGATACCATTTTAGGTTATTTCTTTAACACACGTGCTTGTGAGTGTACCGGTATATATTTTTTTCTATACAATTTGAGCCCCTTTCTGTTATAGTGCTTCATTATTGTACCTTTATTTTCCCTATATGTCCTCTGCACCATCTTCATGATTTGCAAAAAAATAAATAAACAGAAAATTATGCCTATCGACTTGTATATTTAAAGGAACATTACACCTTTGTTAACCCTTGCTTCCTTGAAGGAAGCAGTTAAAATAACATGTCCCAATAGTTTGGGTTAACCTGATGTGTATCTTAGTAGATACACGTGGGTTTTCTATCTGCTGTGTCTCACATCTGAGACACAGCAATTTCTGGTTGTCCATGTGTGCACAGCCAATCGGTGTGGGGGTTCGTCCTGCTATGACTGCTGAATGGGAGTGTCTCTCACTGATAGTGCAGACAGAGACCCTTGTTTTTGCATGGGATCAGCAGGGGGGACCCTCTGCTGATCCCAGAGAGAGCCAGTCGCCGACCAGATGGCTGCCTGTTCCTATGGAAGCATGGCAGCTGTCATTCAGAGGCTTAATTGGCGTGTACTATCAAAAGTACATGTCCATTTATCCTCACACTAGGAGCAGCTAACATTTCACTGTGATTCTTTATTAGAAGCACAAGTGAAATATAACGTTTAGTGTTCCTTTAAGGTGCTAACACATTTGAGCTATACAATAGGGAACATATATATTTTTAAAAAGGAAATGAAGACCATGTACTCCAACACTATTTTTTTGTATATTTCCTAATCAATATAAAACTATCAATAGATTAATGATATCCTCTCTCTTCTATAATTACTAATTTATCATCTTAATCTCACAAGCTATGTCTAATTACTCCTCTTACCCTACTTATCCCCTTGTACCTTTTGTTTTATGTGTTCCCCTATTATGTTTTGATGTACTTTTAATATAAATTTGTTTAGAAGACTATAGTTGCCCAATGGAGATATTTTAAAAATATATATTTTTAAAAATAGAATAAATCATCGGCATTAATGAAATAATGCTTTATTCAAGGGGATGTCTTGGTTTTTGTTTTTTAATCACATAGTGCTACATTTTCCAGTTCTTATTTTTTTGTTCATTCAACTAGTTTCAGAAACATGAAAGAATAAGCTAAATCAATATCTTACTAAATGAAAATCTTCTAAGCTTCTATTGCAATGTGTTCTTCCAACAGGTTTGTCCTTGTAAAAAAAAAAATATATCAAGGAATAATGACAATGAACATAGCGCCAAAGATCGAATGAATTGCCATCCATTTACTAAGCTCATAAAAAAGAAAAAATACCAAGGACAAATGGCTCCACAGAAACTGCAATGGTTTAAAACATTGCAACAGTTTCCTATTGTGAATCAGATAAGAACATGTTCACTATTCATATTCCTCTCTTGTCAGAAATAAAGAAGTACCAGGAATTTTGAAGGAAAAAAGGAATTTAAAAAAAAACTGCAATGTAGTGTTAGTCATATTCAATGCATTATAAATTAATATTAATAAACATATTGAACTTTAAATGTATTTCATTACAAACAAAATTAATGCTTTCATGTATTATTTACTTTATTGATGACCACTGTTAATATGCTAACAATGATAATCAAGTTAAGAACTGGAGAAATTAAATTTTTTTAAAAAGTATAATTTTTAAAAAAAAAAACTTAGAATTTGACTCCAGGGCTAGCAGGAACCCCACTAGTCCCACATATTAAATAAGTGTTGCCCCTCCACCCACCCCTGGGGCTAGCAGGTACTCCCATTAGCCCCACTGCCCAAAGGGTGCCCTGTGAGTAAAAATATACCTTTTCATGATGCCTAACGACTATCTGCGATGCCCTTGAGTCCTCATCCCATGGAAGAGGGGCCACCCAAAAATAAAAAAATTATAACTAAAAAAAACCACTTAGCCCTGTCTCTATACATCTGTCCTCAGTGGAGGATGGATGTAGCATGAAATCCCTGATGGTAGAGATGGAATTTCATTTTAAATGAAGAAGACATCTGATTGGCCAATCAGAAGCCTCCAAATCCCAGCCCTACCATTGGCTTCCCCTCTAGCTCCACAAAATGAATCCTTTCCCTCCTAGAGCTAGCAGGCCCAAATAATAAGACATAGTTTCCAGGAGCCAGTAGGCTGTCCTGCTGGGCCCATTTAATAAAAAATGGTCCCCAGGGGCCAGCAGGCAGACCTGTTGACCCCATATAATAAGAACATGTTGGAGGGTACTGATTTAGAAAACTCAAAGAGACTAAGCAATAGTTTATTATTTTTTATTTTATTTTTATTTATGATCTTCATTCAGGAAAAGAGAACTTTTTTTTCCCTTTTCTTTTTCTTTATCCAGAAATTAAACATCATACATATAAATATCATAAAAGACAAGTACTGTTAACATTACTTAACAGTCACGACAAGGAGTGCCATCAGTGCGAGTTAAATAAGCAGCAATCTCTACCGTTACCTACAGATTGAGGAATCCCTTGTCTATTGGCAAACATTCTTCACTCTACACTTAGAACCTAATCCACAGACATTAAACATACAATATTAAAATACATTCATACAGTGCATACATATTTCTTACAAACAAAAAAAAGCACATTCACCTACGTGGAGAGGGGGGTCACTTTGCCAATTAAAATAAGCCACTGTCAGGTACCAATTAACATTCCACAGTCACTTCGTCATTAAAATATTCAACAGCCAGTTTGCCTATTAAAATATGCCACCATTTGCCCATTAATTATGCCACAGCCAATTTGCCCAATAATATGCCAGTTTTATTGTGCCATAAAGATGCCAGTGTTATTGTGCCATTAAGATGCCACAGCCAATTTACCCATTAAGATGCCAGTGTTTTTGTGCCATTAAGATGCCAGTATTATTGTGCCATTAAGATGCCACAGCCAATTTGACCATTAAGATGTTAGTATTATTGTTCCATTTAGATGTGAGTATTATTGTGCCATTTAGATACCACAGCCAATTTGCCCATTAAGATGCCAGTGTTATTGTGCCAGTAAGATGCCACAGCCAATTTGACCATTAAGATGTTAGTATTATTGTGCCATTAAGATGCCACAGCCAATTTGACCATTAAGATGTTAGTATTATTGTTCCATTTAGATGTGAGTATTATTGTGCCATTTAGATACCACAGCCAATTTGCCCATTAAGATGCCAGTGTTATTGTGCCATTAAGATGCCACAGCCAATTTGACCATTAAGATGTTAGTATTATTGTGCCATTTAGATACCACAGCCAATTTGCCCATTAAGATGCCAGTGTTATTGTGCCATTTAGATACCACAGCCAATTTGCCCATTAAGATGCCAGTGTTATTGTGCCATTAAGATGCCACAGCCAATTTGCCCATTAAGATGAGAATATTATTGTGCCATTCAGATACCAGTATTATTGTGCCATTCAGATGCCAGTATTATTGTGCCATTCAGATGCCAATAATATTGTGCCATTAATATGCCAGTATTGTTGTGCCATTCAGATGCCAGTATTATTGTGCCATTCAGATACCAGTAATATTGTGCCAATCAGTTGCCAGTAATATTGTGCCATTAAGATGCCCCAGCCAATTTGCCCATTAAGATGCCACAGTTAGATTTTCTGTTAATATGTCAATGTTACAGTGTTCGTTATATACCACCCTCCTCCCTGCAATGCACTGCAAAAAAGGGCGCGCAAGGTCAGGGGGCCCATGGAGCAGCTACTTTGGGCTCCCAAGGAGTAACTGGGCCCGGGCAGCTGCCCTGTTTGCCCTGCATTAAAGACGGCCCTGGGTGCGAGGGGGTGTAGTCAGCACCGGGTGACAGCCCCGTGCTGTTGTCATCCTCCTGCAGCGCATCACGCTGCTGAACTTTTTTTTCTGGCAGCCGCACCTGCCAGATTCGGCTGCATGAAAAAAAAAAGTAAAAAAAAAATATTGCCACCAAATATGACCTTATAGAATATCCGGTGGCTGTGTTTCTCTCCTCTATGCAAGAGGGAAGACTGCATAGAGCAGCCAGAAGGTGAGTGCTGAGGAAGGGGGGGAGGAGGGTGGCATATCATGAGCTCAGTAATGCATATTAATGGAAAACCTGACGCTGGCATATTAATTGGCAAATTGGCTGTTGACAAATAAAACTGGCATATTGATGGGAAAATAATACTGGCATATTAATCGCAAACTAATACTGGCATATGAATGGCAAAATAACACTGGCATATTAATGGACAAATAAAACTGGCATATTAATGGGAAAATAATACTGGCATTTTAAATGGAAAAATAATACTAGCATATTAAATGGCACAATAACACTGGCATATTAATGGCAAATTGGCAGTGGCATATTAATTGGCAAACTGGCTATAGCTTATTTATGGGCAAACTAACTGGCATATCAATGGGAAAACTGTGGCATATTTAATTGTCAAACTGTGGCATATTTTAATAGCAAACTAGCTGTTGCATATGTTAATGACAAAGTGACTGTGGCATATTAATTGGTACCTGAGAGTGGCTTATTTAAAGTGATGCTGTGGCATGGTCTATGGGGCAAAATAATATGTACTATGGAAAGTGACACTGGCTTGTTCTGCAGCGGCAGTTCTGTGAGGCAAAGTGACACTGTGGTATGTTCTGTGGGGCATTGACACTGTGGCATCCCAAATCATGTAGGTGCAATAGGAGTGCAAGCCAAGTGCTGGGGGTGAAAAATAAGTGCATGGCAAGTGCTGTGGGTACTGTATGGTGCTGTGTTAAGTCCTTTAGGTGCAATGTGGGTGCAGAGGAAGGGAATAAAAACAAAAACTGCAATTTTTCAATAACATTTTTATTACATATGAAAATAGTTGAATATAATATTAAAAAGTTATTATAAGTATAAATGCAACTAGTTACATATATATAGAGAGATGTCTGTGTGTATAGATATTTATTGTTTTAGAATTGTACAATTGTCACCTTGCGGGGCTCCCGTGTTTTGCATAATTAATGGGGGTCCCATGTGTGGCATATTTTTTGGGCTCCCATGTATGGCATAATTAAAGGACTCCTTTGTGTGGCATAATTATGGGGCTCTTGTGTGTGGCATAACTATGGGGCTCTGGTGTGTGGCATAATTATGGGGCTCCTGGGTGAGGCATAATTAATTGGGCCCCGAGGTGAGGCATAATTAATGGGGCTTTGAGGTGAGGCATAATTCATGGGGCTCTTGTGTGCGGCATAGTTATGGGGCTCCTGTGTGTGGCATAGTTAATGGACTTCAGTATGTGGCATAATTTGTGGGGCTCCTGTATGTGGCATATTTTGCGGAGCTCCCGTGTGTCGCATAATTAATGGGGGTCCCATGTGTGCCATATTTATTGGGCTCCCATGTGTGGCATAATTAATGGGCTCTTTTGTGTGGCATAATTATGGGGCTCTTGTGAGTGCATAACTATGGGGCTCTCTTGTGTGGCATAATTAAGGGGCTCCTGTGTGTGTGGCATGATTAATGGGATCCCTTTGTGAGGCATAAATAATTGGGCTCTGAGGTGAGGCATAATTAATGGGGCTCTGGCGTGACATAATTTATTTGGCTCCTGTGTGTGGCATAATTAATTGGCTCCTGTGTGAAGCATAATTTGTGGGGCTTCTGTATGTGGCATGTTTTGCGGGGCTCCCGTGTGTCGCATAATTAATGGGGGTCCCATGTGTGGCATATTTATTGGGCTCCCATGTGTGGCATAATTAAGGGGCTATTTTGTGTGGAATAATTAAGGGGCTCTTTTGTGAGGCATAATTAATGGGGCTCTGAGGTAAGGCATAAATTATGGGGCTCTTGTGTGTGGCATAGTTATGGGGCTCCTGTATGTGGCATAGTTAATCGGCTTCTGTATGTGGCATAATTTGTGGGGCTCCTGTATGTGGCATATTTTGCGGGGCTCCTGCAAGTCGCATAATTAATGGGGGTCCCGTGTGTGGCATATTTATTGGGCTCCCATGTGTGGCATAATTAAGGGGCTCTTTTGTGTGGCATAACTATGGGGCTCTCATGTGTGGCATAATTAAGGGGCTCTTTTGTATGACATAATTATGGGGCTCTTGTGTGTGGCATAACTATGGGGCTCTCGTGTGTGGCATAATTAATGGGGGTCCCATGTGTGGCATATTTATTGGGCTCCCATGTGTGACATAATTAAGGGGCTCTTTTGTGTGGCATAACTATTGGGCTCTCGTGTGTGGCATAATTAAGGGGGTCCTGTGTGTGTAGCATGATTAATGGGACACCTTTGTGAGGCATAATTAATTGGACTCTGAGGTGAGGCATAATTAATGGGGCTCTGGTGTGGCATAATTTATGGGGCTCTTGTGTGTGGCATAGTTATGGGGCTCCTGTGTGTGGCTTAGTTAATGGGCTCCTGTATGTGGCATAATGTGTGGGGCTCCTGTATGTGGCATATTTTGCAGGGCTCCCATGTGTCGGATACTTAATGTGGGTTCATGTGGGGCATATTTATTTGGCTCCCATGTGTGGCATTATTAAGGGGCTCTTTTGTATGGCATCATTATGGGGCTCTTGTGTGTGGAATAACTATGGGGCTCTCGTGTGTGGCATAATTAATGGGGGTCTTTTGTATGGCATAATTTATGGGGCTCTTGTGTGTGGCATAACTATTGGGCTCTCATGTGTGGCATAATTATGGGGATCTTGTGTGTTTCATAACTATGGGGCTCTGGTGTGTGGCATAATTAATTGGGCCCCGAGGTGAGGCATAATTAATGGGGCTTTGAGGTGAGGCATAATTTATGGTGCTCTTGTGTGTGGCATAGTTAATGGACTTCTGTATGTGGCAAAATTTGTGAGGCTCCTGTATGTGGCATATTTTGCGGAGCTCCCGTGTGTCGCATAATTAATAGGGGTCCCATGTGTGCCATATTTATTGGGCTCCCATGTGTGGCATAATTAATGGGTTCTTTTGTGTGACATAATTATGGGGCTCTTGTGTGTGCATAACTATGGGGCTCTCTTGTGTTGGCATAATTAAGGGGTTCCTGTGTGTGTGGCATGATTAATGGGATCCCTTTGTGAGGCATAAATAATTGAGCTCTGAGGTGAGGCATAATTAATGGGGCTCTGGTATGGCATAATTTATTTGGCTCTTTTGTGTTGCATAGTTATGGGCCTCCTGTGTGCGGCATAATTAATGGGCTCCTATATGAAGCATAATTTGTGGGGCTCCTGTATGTGGCATATTTTGCGGGGCTCCCGTGTGTCGCATAATTATTGGGCTCCCATGTGTGGCATAATTAAGGGGCTCTTTTGTGTGGAATAATTAAGGGGCTCTTTTGTGAGGCATAATTAATGGGGCTCTGAGGTAAGGCATAATTTATGGGGCTCTTGTGTGGCATAGTTATGGGGCTCCTGTATGTGGCATAGTTAATGGGCTTCTGCATGTGGCATAATTTGTGGGGCTCCTGTAAGTGGCATATTTTGCGGGGCTCCTGTGTTTTGCATAATTAATGGGGGTCCCGTGTGTGGCATATTTATTGGGTTCCCATGTGTGGCATAATTAAGGGGCTCTTTTGTGTGGCATAACTATGGGGCTCTCATGTGTGGCATAGTTAAGGGGCTCTTTTGTATGGCATAATTATGGGGCTCTTGTGTGTGGCATAACTATGGGGCTCTCGTGTGTGGCATAATTAATGGGGGTCCCATGTGTGGCATATTTATTGGGCTCCCATGTGAGGCATAATTAAGGGGCTCTTTTGGGTGGCATAACTATGGGGCTCTCGTGTGTGGCATAATTAAGGGGCTCTTTTGTGTGGCATAATTACAGGGCTCTTTTGTGTGGCATAATTACAGGGCTCTTGTGTGTGGCATAACTATAGGGCTCTCGTGTGTGGCATAATTAAGGGGCTCCTGTGTGTGTAGCATGATTAATGGGACCCCTTTGTGAGGCATAATTAATTGGGCTCTGAGGTGAGGCATAATTAATGGGGCTCTGGTGTGGCATAATTTATGGGGCTCTTGTGTGTGGCATAGTTATGGGGCTCCTGTGTGTGGCTTAGTTAATGGGCTCCTGTATGTGGCATAATGTGTGGGGCTCCTGTATGTGGCATATTTTGTGGGGCTCCCGTGTGTCGCATACTTAATGGAGGTTCATGTGGGGCATATTTATTTGGCTCCCATGTGTGGCATAATTAAGGGGCTCTTTTTTATGGCATAATTATGGGGCTCTAGTGTGTGAAATAACTATGGGGCTTTCGTGTGTGTCATAATTAATTGGGGTCTTTTGTATGGCATAAATTATGGGGCTCTTTTGTGTGGCATAGTTATGGGGCTCCTGTATGTGGCAAAGTTAATGGGCTTCTGTATGTGGCATCATTTGTACGGCTCCTGTATGTGGCATATTTTGCGGGGCTCCTGCGTGTCGCATAATTAATGGGGTCCCGTGCATGGCATATTTATTGGGCTGCCATGTGTGGCATAATTAAGGGGCTCTTTTGTGTGGCATAACTATGGGGCTCTCATGTGTGGCATAATTAAGGGGTTCCTTTGTATGGCATAATTATGGCGCTCTTGTGTGTGGCATAACTATGGGGCTCTCATGTGTGGCATAATTAATGGGGGTCCCATGTGTGGCATATTTATTGGGCTCCCATGTGTGGCATAATTAAGGGGCTCTTTTGTGTGGCATAACTATGGGGCTCTCGTGTGTGGCATAATTAAGGGGCTATTTTGTGTGGCATAATTACGGGGCTCTTGTGTGTGGCATAACTATGGGGCTCTCGTGTGTGGCATAATTAAGGGGCTCCTGTGTGTGTAGCATGATTAATGTGGCCCCTTTGTGAGGCATAATTAATTGGGCTCTGAGGTGAGGCATAATTAATGGGGCTCTTGTGTGTGGCATAGTTATGGGGCTCCTGTGTGTGGCTTAGTTAATGGGCTCCTGTATGTGGCATAATGTGTGGGGCTCCTGTATGTGGCATATTTTGAGGGGTCCCGTGTGTCGCATACTTAATGGGGGTTCATGTGGGGAATATTTATTTGGCTCCCATGTATGGCATAATTATGGGGCTCTTGTGTGTGGAATAACTTTGGGGCTTTCGTGTGTCGCATAATTAAAGGGGGTCCCATGTGTGGCATATTTATTGGGCTCCCATGTGTGGCATATTTAAGGGGCTTTTTTGTGGGGCATAACTATGGGGCTCTCGTGTGTGGCATAATTAAGGGGCTCTTTTGTGTGGCATAATTATGGGGCTCTTGTGTGTGGCATAACTATGGGGCTCTCGTGTGTGGCATAATTAAGGGGCTCCTGTGTGTGGCATATTTTGTGGGGCTCCTGTATGTGGCATAATTTATGGGACTCCTGTATGGCATATTTAATGGGCCATCTGACTGGAATCACTAAGGAATCTATTTGGCATGGTATTGGAGGAAATCAGATGACACCAACCCTAGTGACGCCTCTGTCCTAAACTTCTCCTTGCTAAACTCATTAGATAAAGAAAAAGAAAAAATACATGTTTAGATTTAAGTAGATTAAGACACCAAGCAAACAAATAGAGCAAAACTAATTTTAGTTGTAGAAGGACTACATTTCTGTGGTAATGTTCTTATGTCAAAGCAAGGTAACAAATATTTCATGAATTGTGCTTAACCCCTTGGCGACACAGGACGGACTAGGTCCGTCCTCTGTGCCGAGGCGTTAGTGGCACAGGACGGATCTAGTCCGTCCTGTGGCAAAACGAGCACTGAAAGCGGAGTTTTTCCGCTTTCAGTGCTCAAGCGGCATTGTAACGATGCTTCCGTATGGAAGCATCGTACAATACTAAAAAAAATGCCCGTCGGCATTTCGATCGCTCCGGAGAGCGATCGAAATGCCGGTTTTAAAGGCACAGTGCCTTTAAAACGCATGCATTTAAAAAATGAGCATAGGAAGCGAATATTTCGCTTCCTATGCTCAGAAAGTGTTTCTGATTGCCTCGCAAGTCGAGGCAATCAGAAAGACAAAAAAAAAATGCACGATCTTGGTCACTGAGTAACCAAGATGGCGCTGCCCTTCTAAGGGCAAGAGCACAGGAGGCAGGAAGTACCTGCTTCCTGTGCTCTCTGGCTGTCACAGGATTGCCTCTTCACAGAGGCAATCAGTGACTGCCAGGCACACTGACAGGCAGTGGGGATGCTCTCCTGAACATCCCCACTGACTGGTCAGATCAATATTAACTCTATATTGATCTAACCAGTTATGATCTGCCTCCCTCTCCTCACATTTTTTTTAGTGAGGGAGAGAGACAGATCAAAGTTCTAAAAGTAAGTAAAAGTTAAAAAAAAAACAATAAATACACAACACACAAATAATAAAACAATAAAAAAAATTTTTATTAAAGCAATTCCCTGCATTTAACCCCTTTCCTGCCACTGATCTTGCATAAGCAGTGATCGTGCACATCAGCGCATTTATTTTTGCTGTTTGTGCATTTTTTAGGGGTTAATTTTTTTTGTACTGTGATTTATTACAGTACTAAAAAGGCTCTTCTAAGAGTTATTAACCCCTTATTTGCCGTCGATCACTGCTTACGCAATGATATTGACGCCAAAGCAATTTTTATCTGTCTGCATATTTCTATTTTATTTATTTTTTTTACACATACCCGCTAGGGGATTACATGTAAAGTAAAAATATTTGAGATTTTTTTTTTTAAGCTGCCTGAGCGCATAGCGATCAGTAACAGCGAATTAGTGGCAAAGGCGGTTTGGGGATTTCTCAATTAAGCTCACCATTCGCCCTGGTCAGATCAAAATTAATCGGATCAATATTCACAAATATTGATCTGCCTCCCTCTCCTCACTTACATTTTTGTGACGGAAAGAGACAGATCAGTATTAGTGATATAAAATAACATTTTATAAAATTGGCAGGTTTTATGAAAGTCTTTCACTGTGTATTAACCCCTTCCCTGCCATTCATCACTGTGTAAGCAGTAATCTTGCACAGCAACAGTATGTTTTGCTGTCTGCACTGTTTTATGGATTAATTTCTTTGTACTGTAATGTATTACAGTACTAGATAGGCTCTTCTAAGAGCTATTAACCCCTTCTTTGCTCGAGATCACTGCTTACGCACTGATTCTGAGGTCGCGGACTCTAGCGATGTATCGGTGGCTGCTGAGCCCTTGCCACAAGTAGTGATGGGGGTCTACCGATAAAAAAATATATGGTTTGGTGGGGGTAAATTACATTGGCTGGCTTCAAAGATATATCCCATAAAGGACACGGACGCAGGTTGACTTCATGTCAAAATTCCAAGTTGGAATTTTGAGATGCGCATCTCACAAATGTTGCCTTCTAGCCAAAAACAAACCAACAAACCTATGCATGGGTGCTATCCCTGTACTCGGGAGATGTTGCTGAACACATATTGGGTTGTTGTTTGGCAGTGACATATACCAGAATCTGTGAATTCATGCCTGAAGTACAATGCATGTGGAAAAAAAACTCCCAAAAAAGTACTACCACAAACTTTTACAAAGGCTGGTGGTAGAATTAGTACCTATACAGTATTAAAATACCACCATTTGAAATACCTTAGGATGTCTATTTTCCAAAAATATATGGTTTGATGGGGTAAAATTCATTGGACGGCTTCAAAAATGTTCCAAATGTTCCAAATTTGAACTACATGTCAAAATTCCAGGTTGGAATTGCGCACCCCCTAAATGTGGAATTTTAGACCCAATACAAACCAACAAACCTATGCATGGGGGGTATCCCTGTACTCAGGAGATGTTGCTGAACACATATTGAGGTGTTGGTTGGCAGTGGCAAATACCAGAATCTGAAAATTCCTGCCTGAACTACAATGTGTGTGGGGAAAAAATGACATCCCAACCCTTTGACATAGGTTGGTGGTAGAATTAGCACTTGGAAAGTGTTAAAATACCACAATTTTAAATACCCTAGGATTTCTAGTTTTCCAAAATATATGGTTTTATGGGGTTTTCTGCACGTCAGAATTCCAAGTTGGAAAACCAAAAAGCGCACCTCTCAAATGTGGCCTTTTAACCCCAAAATAACCTAACCAACCTATACATGGGTGGTATCCCTGTACTCAGGAGATGTTGCTGAACACATATTGAGGTGTTGTTTGGCACTGACATATAACAGGATCTGTGAATTCATGCCCAAAGTACTATGTATGTGAAAAAATTTTACTATCCATAACATTGACATAGGCTGGTAGTATAATTAGTGCATGGAAAGTGTTAAAATACTACCATTTGAAATACCCTAGGGTGTCTAGTTTTCAAAAATATATGGTTTTGTGGGATAGAATACACTTTTTGGCTTCAAAAATGTCCCAAATGGGACATGGGTGCAGGTTTTCTGCACGTCAGAATTCCAAGTTGGAAAACCAAAAAGCGCACCTCTCAAATGTGGCCTTTTAACCCCCAAATAACCTAACCAACCTATACATGGGGGGTATCCCTGTACTCAGGAGATGTTGCTGAACACATATTGAGGTGTTGTTTGGCACTGACATATAACAGGATCTGTGAATTCATGCCCAAAGTACAATGTATGTGAAAAAAAATTATTACCCAAAACATTGACATAGGCTGGTAGTATAATTAGTGCATGGAAAGTGTTAAAATACTACCATTTGAAATACCCTAGGGTGTCTAGTTTAAAAAAATATATGGTTTTGTGGGGTAGAATACACTTTCTGGCTTCAAAAATGTCCCAAATGGGACATGGGCACAAGTTTTCTGCATGTCAGAATTCCAAGTTGGAAAACCAAAATGCGCACCCCCTAAATGTGGCCTTTTAGCCCCAAAACAAACCAACAAACCTATGCATGGGTGGTATCCCTGTACTCAGGAGATGTTGCTGAACACATATTGAGGTGTTATTTGGAAATACCCCTTCACATTTTAAGGTAATGTTTACCTAAATTGCAATATATGTGAAAAATTTAAAAAAAAAGATTTTTTGCTGCAAACTTTGGCATAGATTGGTGGTAAAATGGCTACATGAAATGTGTCAAAATACCCCAAGTTAAATGCCCTGAGTTGTCTAGTTTTCAAAAATATGTACATGTTGGGGGTCATTCATGGATTTAGTACAGAAATCAGTGTTACAATGTCACTATCGCTAATTTTGAAAGAAAGGATTTTAAAATAGCTTTGCACCACTTATAGTTCTGGCCCTGTAACATGAATAAAAAAGCACAAAAACATAAAAACATGGGCTATTTCTGAACTCAGGACATATATTAGAAACTTTTTAGCAGTGTTTTTTTGTTGTCTCTTGTACATGAGTATACGATTTTTCAAATAAAAGTCATAAAAAAATTATTTTTTCAATTTTTTTGCCATATTTTATTATTTTTTTTACATCAAATGATATGCTATTATCAAAATAATCGTATCAAAAGAAAGCCCTTCTTATAACGATAAAAACGATATATAGTTTGTGCGGGTACACTAAATGAGACAGAAATAAATTACAGCAAAACACAAAAACCTCAGAAATGTTAAAACAGCCCATGTCACCAAGCGTCGGACAAGCCAAAAAAGTCATGTCACTAAGGGGTTAATATGAATTAGAACCTGCCAGAGTCAATCTATTATACCCACTAAAACTCCTACTGCACTCAGTCAGCCAAAGACTAGCCATGCCAGATGCATGTTGTACTGCTGCACATGGTGTTACAGTCAACAGCTGTATCACAAGAGATCAGCAATCTCTTGTGCTGATTAAACCAAAATGTGAAAAAAGTGTGAGTGAAAAGCCATTGCTTCCTAAGAGTTACACGGCATCAGTTGTTGTGGGGTTAAGGCCAACTCTTTCCTCTTAAAATCATGGTAATCCACCATAAATAATACATAATGCCTAGTAATTGCACGGCTGTCCTACAGATGGATGATGTAATGTGCCCCCTTTTCATTATCCAACTTGGGTATTGCAATGGCCATTTTGTAATATATATCCAAACACATAATACTACCTCCTTGTCATGCTGACCGGTGCTGTCTGGTTACCCCATATAATGAGTTACACAGTTAGCTTGATGTGAGCAGCCTTATGTTAAAACAGTCAGTTCTTTTTCCAGAAAGCTTGTTCACTTTCACACCAATCACTTGTTCAGAAACAGTTGTCTACATTGTTTAATTCAGCCCCGCACGGTAATCCAGCAACTGCTGTTTTAAGACAGGTGCAGGGATCAAACATGCTCAGTAAACTAAAACATCTGGCCTGCAAGTGATAATAGGCCCTTTTACTGCACAAGCTGGATGGGAAATGTGAACTTTTCTTGTTAAATCATGCAATTCTGCTTGTATTCTTCACTGTACTAAAAATGAAATATAATCTCCTGAATAGTACATTTTATAAATAAACACATGGTTATAAAACACACAAAAAAGTTTAAAAAAATATTTACAAGCCATGTTTTGCCTTTAGCAATGTCAAATAAAACAGATAATAAACTAATGGGTTACTTTAAATACACAGAAGTTCATGGCCAAAAATAATACTATCAAAGCACATTAGGTTACAATGTTTAATCGTGTTAAATACTGTATCGAGCAATAGTATTTTGAATTCCCAGATAGCATACAATATTTTTTATAGATTACATTAGGGCAGTTCTACAAGATCATATCAAATATTTGTGTGAATGGGCCACACAAAATCATTTTAATTTACAGAAGTGCCTGTTAAACATAGAAAAATATGTGTATTTCACAGTAATAGAAAATTGAAGGGACCATGAATCCCACATGTTTTTTTTTTTTTTTTTACAATGGCATCAGGTCTCATGGTAGGGGTTAAAGTTTATTGGGTGGGGGGTATGGTGGGGGTGGGAGGGTTGTTATGGGGATGAGAAATAACTGTTAAAACATTGTGAATTATTTTAAATGGAAATGCTAATTAAAAAAATAATAAATATAAGGTCAGAGGACTGTCAAAAGTACATACCAGTTTATAATCACACTAGGGCCAATTTAATTTCACTTGTGCTTCTATATTCGAAAATAATTTGAAAAGGTGGTGGGACACTAAAATTCTGTACAGATGCTGTATAGAAAAAAGTAGTAATATCAATGCTGCATAAGGGTGCCACACTCCAGGCCTGTACCACAAGCACATGTAATAGCAAATAATGAAGCAAGAGGTGCACACAAAAAAAAGCCTACACAAAAAGATACATTTAAAAAATCTAATTTTAGTATTAGTACTATGTTATTACATCACATAGAAACAAAAAAGTAATAACAAATTGCCAAACTGTATGTACAATAACTTGCAGCACAGCATGTACAATAAACAACCAAACGATAATACAAATGTGTGTTGAACAGAAGAGAGAACACTTGTGGGGTGATGGATTAATCAGGGTTTAACCAAGATGGATTCCCCAACATTTCGGCTAGAGAAATCTTGTTGAACCTTTATTGTACATGCTGTGCTGCAAGCTATTACTATTGTACATATAATTTGGCAATTTGTTATTAAGTTTGTGTGGATATGGGATGTTATAACATAGTACTAATACAAAAAAATTTTTTTTATCAAATGTATCATTTTGTGTGGGCTTTTTATTGTCTTCACCTCCTACTCTTACTTCTATATTAGAAGCACAAGTGAAAAATAAAGTTTAATTGGCCTTTAAATGTTCTTTATAGAAAAACATAAGGCCTACATTTGGCTCTATGGGCATTAAGTAGGGTGATATACAGCAATGCTTTAAGATACGGTTTTAATTAAGTATACCCATGTAAATTAAGTTTACACGCAAGCAACATGTAAACAAAAGGAGGATCAAAAATGATCAAATGACACCTAGAATTGCAAATAATGGAAGGAAATTCTTCCATTGGTAACAGTTACAATAATTAATGTACATAGTTTTGGCACTTATGCCATTTTGTGACCTTCACGTCAACTAGCTTAAATTACACAAAATGGATGAGCTCCATAAGAGTTATGACAGACTGCAACCTGTTATCGTTGAATGATTTAGCAATGCAAGAGATGCAAAACAAGTTTTAGAATAAATCCATCCTTATGTAAGATATCATCCGTAACAATTCAAGAACAAGGGGATTTCCTGAGCTGAAAAAAAATCATACCATAAAACAATTAAGCACAGCTTAATTACTTCTTTAAATAAAAAGAAATCTATGCTTTCCCATTTTCTGATGCATTGACAACTCATCCTGCTGAATAGAATCCCCCCCCCCCCTTTCCTCATACAAATGGCACAGCTGCTGCAGTATATGATAGTGTGGGTTTTGAACAACCATGCCTGGCAAACAAGGTCATTTGTAAAGTCACATTGAATAGAAGCCATGTTTGACTCTACACTAACCTTGTACTCTCTGCTCATGATGTCTGAACAATAAAAGTACATCAAGCTGAACAATATTAATGGTATTTTTAGCTTATAATATCTGAACTGCAGATTTTAGTTGCTGAATTAGGGTTTTGTTTTTTTACGTTAATAACTTTGACTGTAAAACAACAAAAGGCCGCAGTGCAAGCACCCAATGGGAAGAAGTCAATAAATAAGGTTAAATAGGAAAAGGTAGAGGTGTCCGATGAATCTGAGATTAGTAAAATACTTGAGGGAAAAAAATGTTTGGGTTTTGTAATCAGATACACAGATGATTTTGCACCTGGACCCACAGATCCTGAACAGTGTGCAAAACCCATGAAATAGTGTGTGGATTAGAGGACAGGAGGTGGCATTGGGTCAGGAGTAGGGTTAGTAGAGGGACAGGTAGAAGAACAGTGACCAGAGTGAGAGCAGATATAATATATATAAAATGAAATACAAATGGAATTTCCAATTGAATAAGCCCCTTTGCTCACAGATGATGCGTTGTTACACAGCTGAAGAAGTTATCCAAAAGGTGTCCTGTGCACTAACCTGACCAGGTGAAATGCTTTCTGTGACTATAGGGGCTTTATTCAACTATTGGCATCATTATTATTTTGTGGGGGGGGGGGGGGGGGGACCTATTTCACCCTTGATTGCAGTATTGATCTGATAGTTATATGACATTTTTTAAATGTGCATTTTTTGCTTTACTTTTGTATGTTTTGTTATATTGCTGGATTGATTCGTTCATTTGTTTATTTATATTAAAATAAATATTTTTCAAAATATTATAAGAGCTGTCTTTTATGTTAGGTATATAGTCTACATTTAGTGAAACCTGAGACACACACAATTTCAAGCATACCAGTGGATACAGGAAATACACACATTTCAAGCTCATACTCAATGTCAATAGAGAGAATATCAATTGTGAGACCAAGAAAACTCTTATTCACTACTGCATATCATAGACAGCTGTAATATCACTGTCAATAGGAAAATAGGTTAACTGGTAATAATAATTACATAAATATTCAACTTTCCTCTGATATTGCATAGGTCTACACACCAGTCAGGTCATTTAACACATTTAGAGCATAGATAGAAATGTATTGTGTTATTTGTTATATAAAAGTATTTTTCGACTCAATCCCGCCCCCCCTTTTTTTTTTTTTCTTCTTTCTCCCTCTCTTCCCTCTTATCACTGATAGGATATAAGTTAACCAGATATACCGATTATAATTATGATTTTCAGCTCAGCAAAAATCTGAGTGCAGATGGGGACTCGCATTCTATGGGGGGAGGGGGAGAGGTGATGGGATTAGGGGGAGGGGTAGGGGTGGGAAGGAGGAAAGAATAATTTGGAAACATGGGCTTAATTGTTATTTGTAATTGTATGTACGTGTTGTCTATATATGGTCCCTATTTATAAATGGAAATAAAAGATTAATTAGTAGAGACACAAGGATGTGCACAAGAATAAAACTGGGGAGGGTTAACCCCCTCACAATATTTCAATTAAAAAAAAAAAAAAATTGTATTTTTGATTATGATATTTTTTCTTACCGCACATAAACCTACTACTGTACTTCTCCATATGTTGGTCCATGCAACCACATACCTGCACTTCATTCAAGAGACTGAGGTCTCTTGGGTCTATTCACTAATATTCGATACTAGCTTGAGGAGGTCCACTTTGGAGTTTGTAGTTTGACTTAGGGGAAAAAAACAGGTTTGAATCTTCCCCATTGAAAGTAATGGGAGGCAAAATGATCAAAACTATTTTTGAGACTAAGTAGAACTCAGGTGTCAAATTTGACTTAGTCTCAAAATGAAAGTCAACCTCCTCGAGCTATTCACAAATTTTAGCGAATACACACTTCTGCAGCAAGTCTGGAAGGTGCAGCACCATTACCCTGGAAATCCTCAGTTTAAGTGCATTAAGAGCCTTCCAAGTGCTTTGTGGATGCTGAAGTACTTAACAGAGGACTAAAAATGTTAACAAGTGATGTTTTTCTCAGCACAAGTAAAATATTAGACTTGAGGTGTGAAATAATTGGTTTACATGGAAGCTCTCATGTTTATTCTAATCTAATGGTTTTAGTAAACAGTAATCCAGTTTATATTTTGTAACACAAAGAAAAAGTTTTGCAAACCATAACCCCTTTGCAGTAAAGGATGTGTCAGGCACGTCCAGCCTGCAATTCGGTTGTGAAAACTGCTCTGATGGTGCTGCTCTATTGCCTCGAAGTCGAGACAATAGGCAACAACGAAATTCCGGCTCAGGGGCAGCCACATTCGCTCCACGGTCCTTCCTGTCTGGCAAAGCACCCCTAGAGGCAGTCAGTAACATTGCAATGTAAAAAAAAAAAAAAAAGACTTTATTTAGCTACAAATTTGTTAGAATAAGGGATAGGGTTACAATTAAATTAAAATTTAAATAGATTAAGGGTTAGCATAAGGGATAGAGTTGGGGTAAAATTTAGGGGCAGGGTTACATTTACGGTTCGGGTCAAAAAACACTATTTTTGGTTTTTGCCCTATAACAAAATAAACTGTAGAAAACATGGAAGCATATTTATGAACTCAGGACAACAACTTTTTTAGTGATTGTATTTGTGTAAATTATTTTTTAAGTCAAAGTTAGAAAAGGTGTTTTTTTAATCATATTTTATGGGGGGTTTTGTAGTAAATTATAAGATATGATGAACGTAATGGTATCTAATGAAAGTCCTTCTTATGATGACAAAAACAACATATAATTTGTGTGGGTACAGTATGTGAGAAAGAACAAAATTACAGCTAAACACAAACACCCCAGAAATGTAAAAACAGCCCTTGTCACCAAGGGAAAAACAAGGTCAAAATGTCTTGTCACTAAGGGGTTAAAACATGTCACATGTAACCACAGCAAAATTCTTATCAGATGAGCATTCACAAATAGGGAGCGTTATCTTTAAAAAGGTACTAATGTCCTGTGTACTAAATTACACATTTCTGTGTGTTTAAATCAAATATGAAGAAATGGTATAGTTGTCCTCTAATATTAGTTTGACAACTGGTGTCTTAGTTATTTACACCCATAATGTGGGAAATAATTCTGTGGTGTTTACTTTCAGAAATCCATACCACTGAATACAGCAAATCCAAGAGAATTCATATCACAAATATGCTACATAACAGATACATTAAAGGAAACAGCAATCATTCCTCATTATAATATTAAATAAAAACACAGATAATACTAGACATATGCCATACTCAACATATGTATTTAGTAGTATGTGTCTTTTTCAATATTCCTCTCAACTAAAAACTGAATAATTGCCCTTGATATAAGTGAATGACATTGATAGCATTAGATGAAAAATGCAGAAACTCTATCCCACTGGCCTGTTGTGATTTATGTCTACTAGATCCAGTTTCAAAATAGGCCTTTGCTTCTGTTTCTGTGTTCCATTTCAGTAGTGAACGTCTGTACAGTAAATCCTCACTGTATGTATATATCCTCACTTGCTTTTATAAATAGTACTCTATACATATGCCACAGCTTGTAATAGACAGACAACCATATCTTGTGGTGTTATTTTGAATAACACGTGTTTCCTTACTCTATTTCGGGCTTTGTAACCGTGGCAGCATTTCATCACATTGTACCATATAAAAGGTAATGTCATAAGAGTTGACATCATGGCCCATAATAGATCTGAAGTTGGCTGCAAGCAGTTTCTGTTCTCTTTTAAGACTTCTGAGAGCTATGTGCTATCATTTTAAGATCTTAAGTAGCAAGTCTGACAATACCATCTAGAAATATTCCAAATAATGTTTCAGTAAGGTTAGGCCCTTACTAGACAAATTACAGAGACAGCAGTTGTATTCTCCTTTAAAACAATTATTATTATTAAACCAGAATATTTGTTAGAGATATATGCTGACAAAATCCCTCTTTCAGCCGATATACCTTTCCCCAAATAAACAATACTGACATAATGTTTTGCGTAAATGCATAAGGCATATCTTTATAACATTTTAACAATCATAGTGTAGCATAACCACATAGCCTTGTAAAACAAGAAGGGTAGCTATTGCCTTTGATCACCAAGAGCTCTGGTCTTCTAATGCATTTAGCTAATTCATTGATCCCCAACTAGTGTGCAGTATTGACTCTTCTCTGAACAGTAGCAGGCCTGAAATTTCCACACCTGTGACAATAAATATAAAAACGAGACAAAGAACACATAAAACATCCTACAAAGGAATTGTGGGAACCTTTGAGAAGTTGCAGTATGCAGTTAAAGATGTCTTCCACTCCCTATATTTTATACACAATTCAAGGTTTTGACACATTTTGCATCAAAGCCAGTGATCTGCTTTCTACCTTCCCGCATGAGCTGGCCAGGGCCAGCAGGCACACCCCCTTTTCCTATAGGTCCAGAGTTTTATAGGTACCTACCTGCCCACACTCTCTACAACATGTATTAGTGCTACATAAATGTTGTTTAAAGAGTCATGGAGGGAGTCACGTACCATCTGTAGAGAAGAATGAGATTCCAAAAGTGCCACAGACTGTGTTATTCCCAGTAGCGCCAATAGAAGTCCATGCCACTCCTCAACACTATAGACCTGGTTCAGCTCCCTTTCTCATCCTGTCATATAGTCCAATTTTGGACCAAGTTCCCCAGCAAAATAGGCATAACAAATAGAGTGCTTCTCCGATCAGGATCCGAGAGATAAATCTTTTCTAGAGTAGATATGTCAGTTTTGCACTCCTCCAAGAGCCAATCAGAAACATTAAAATGTTCACTTATTAAATTAACCTTCTGTCTATATACAGGGGCCACAGAGACATCTAGACCAAAAAGTGGCCTGTAAATGGTCCAAAGATAAAAAATAATTAGACAGAAAGAAATCCTTAAAACATATGACAGAATGGGAAACCCAATATTCCACATCTGGATCAGGTAATGAAGGTTGCAACACCGACAAGGGCGTAGCTCTGGACCAGGTAGTAGAAGGGTTTATCTTTTACACATCCCAAGTCCTAATAGTGACTTTGGTAGCTGGAAACATGTTCGCCACCGGTGGTCACCGAGTAGGAGACAACCATCTTTGATGTAGGTAAAATCTTTGTAGCCTCCATCTCGAGCCACACGGGACAACCATGCTCCAAGTTGAATGTAAGTGCCATAGTCGTATTAGTTGCAGAATAATAATGGCTAAAGTTTGGCAAACCCATACCTCCATTAGTTCTGAGCTTTTTTAAAATGGCCAATTTAATCCTGCTCGGTTTCTTATTACAAAATTATATTTTGCATCTGACTTTTTTTTTTAAAGGGATATTTTTATAGCATACATAATATTAGCCACTAAATATGTAACAAAACACACAAAAAAGACTAGAAGTTGGTAAAAAAGCAAGTCTATCAAATTCAGTTTTACATACCATTTCTGTTTATTGTTCACAAGACAAGTGATCAGTAACCTTGAAAGGGTGAACATGTTACACTGAATGTGGAATTTAGCATCCAGTCAACAAAGAATTTTTAAGAGTAGAGAAAATATTGAACTAGTGAGAACTTTCATTCATAGTGTTTATTGCATTATTTATTGTTCTAATCACTAGTTTAATGGTAGTCCGCAAGATGCATAGGTATATGAAGGGACATATCAAAATACATTAGCAGTGATATCTGAGGAAAAATTAACAGCACCACTAAGACTGAGTCTTCAGAGGATGGGAAATGGGAGAACTGAAATTGAAGGCCCCATGCAAATCACTGTTGTAAGAAGAGGACGGATAAAAGAGTTAGGATTAAAGCCAAGGCATCGCTTCATCATGAGCACTAGTGGAATGGATAGAATGAAGAAAATGGAGTTGATTTACAGCACTGAGGGCTTTGGAGTGGATAATGAGAAGGCAGTAATGTCATTGGAATTGGGAAATATGAAGGTCATTTGCAAGAGCACTGAGTGGTGTTTTACTAGAATAAACAATGCCAAGACTTGATTGACAAAGGTCTAGAAGGGCACAGGAGCTCAGGGAATAAACGCGGCATTGAGGCCTACTTAAACATTTGACAGAATAAAAGACTGCCAGTGCATCTGTTTTAACAGACACTTTATGGTTTTGCTTCAGCTCAGATGCCAGCTTCCACAAGAGTGTAATAGATATAACCGATTAATCAAGATTCCAAGGTGTGAATTTAACCGATTCTGTGCCTTGTGATATTCCAATAATCCTAAGTACCATCATGCAAATGCAAAGGAGCGGTTAAGATATTATATTCAAATATGTTTTTACAGCTTAAGCAGCTGTTTAAGAACTTTAAACTGTAGTTATATTTTCTAGCACGTTATATTTGCTGGGCCACAGATAAAATTTGCCTCAGAAAAGGAATACTCCAGGGTGAAAAATGTCCTGGCAAAATTCCATACTGGAAGGAAGAGTGGGCACATTGTTCTGTAGAGACATAATGCACAGAGTCTACAAAACGTTGATGGGAACAGCTCTGCCATGCTTCTCTATGTACGAAGCATTTCATCCCATGCACAGCTTATATTTTACAAGCAAGTATTTAATATATGGAGCATATGCCACATATCAATGAAACCATAAATAAGTCTCAGAATCTTAAAATAACACAATGAGGTACTGTGGATCATAAGTCGCATCTACACAATTGAAATTAACATTAACTTTAGTAAACATTTTTAAGGGTAGAATATTAAAGTACAGTATGGTCACCAACTGGTTTTATTTGATCACGTATTAAAAATAGTAACACATTGTAATCAGTTCATACTTATCATTCCAGAATGCATTATTTAACCTAATGGCGACAATTTGACGGACTAGGTCCTTCCTGTCTGGCAAAGCATCCATAGAGCCAGTCAGCAACATTGCAATGTAAAAAAAAAAAAAGACTTAATTATCTATAAATCTAGGGTTAGGGTTATAAAAATGGTTATGGTTACAATTAAATTAGGGTTAGCATAAGGGTTAGGGTTAAACTATTTTTTTAAATCTCTCTCTTTCTCTTCCAGAATGCATTATTTAACCCCTTGCCGACATTTGACGGACTAGGTCCTTCCTGTCTGGCGAAGCGCCCCTAGAGGCAGTCAGCAACATTGCAATGTAAAAAAAAAAGACTTCTTTAGCGAAAAATCTAGGGTTAGGGTTAGAATAATGGTTATGGTTACAATTAAATTAGGGTTAGCATAGGGTTAGGGTTAAAAAGAAATGTTATTTTTTTTCTCTTTCTTTCTCTTTTTCGCCTCTTCTACCCGTTTTATTCTTTACTTCTCTGTCATGTCATCTCCTTTAAATGGCCTTTTGGTCTACAGTTTGAGAAGGTGGGGGGGCGAAGTGAATTATTGATTGATGGAATTAGAACTTTAGACAATTAAGAGGGTGGCTCCTCTCTCACCGCGGCACCAGCACTTGAATTGCTTCTTACCTATTAACGTGAGACAGTTTTTGTGTGACTAGTTCACCAGAGTGGAAGAATGCATGTATGTATGAATGAACTCGTTTGGGATTTTTGTGGGCTCGTGCTGCGATATGCTGGAGGCGGGACTTTGGGGGTGGAGGATCAGGGGATTTGAATTGATATATCTATGAAAATAAAATTGGCTACTATTAATGTCAAGGGTCTGAATTCTCCCCAGAAACGTGCTTATCTGTATAATATGTTAATTAAACAAAAGATACAGGTCGGGTTTATCCAGAAAACACACTGGGACCAAAAAGGACATCAAATGTGGAGGTACCAGACATTTTCTGACATTGATATCTCTGGCCTCACCCAAACTAAGAAAAGAGTGGTCGCCATCTTGATTTCAAGTTCTCTTAAATCCAAATATATATTTCATGAAGCAGACCCCACTCGCAGATCTCTCATTTTGGTCTGTAAGTTAAATAACTCTTTATATACCTTGGCAAATATCTATGCTCCTAATGAGTCCCCAATAGGTTTCCTGACTGCTTTTGGTAAAAGACTGGAACTGGTATCAAGGGGAATGGTAATTGTAGCAGGAGACATGAATTGTGTACCTGATCTATCTTTTGACAAAAGTCTAGCTAAAGGTAAAAAGTTAGACCATAAAGTTAAGACTTTGGCAACAAAATTAACCAAATGACTACACAGTAATGATCTATATGACTCTTGGCGTCTACAACATCCAAAAGAAAGAGATTTCTCTTATTATTCATCACCACACATGTATACTCTAGAATAGATGTGTTCTATGTAAAGGGTCCATTCCTAGGGAGATATCGATCTTCAAACATAGGAGATATCACATCGTCAGGCCACGCCCCAGTATTTTTAGAGATCGATGACTCAGCTGTGCATGTCTCGGGATACAGTTAAAGAATAAACAAATTTAACCTAGGATCTGAGGATCGAAAGAAAGAGCTTCAATCCCAGGTCAAACAATTTCTAGAGATCAATGACAATAATACAGTCTCGTCGATCACTTTGTGGTGTACATTGAAATGTGTGGTTAGGGGTATCTGATCAGTTCAGATTCTCACCTAAAAAAAACAGAGAGGTAAATCCCTAGCTGAACTACACATAGAATTAGCTAAAAAGACAATAAGATTCTACCTACCGAGGCCTTGGATCAACAAATTGCATCCATTCAGGAAATTAGAGAAAAGTTGGATCTAAAATATAGCAGGGCAGTTTTATATAATAAACAAAAATGGTACTACTCAAACAATAGAGTTAATAAAATCCTTATAAAGAGATTAAAGATTAGATCAGAACAAAAAAGAATAGCTAAATTAAAAGTAAAAAATTAGACCCTTATTGATCCCACCCAAATCAGTGCATCCTTTAAAGAGTACTATAGCTCACTATATAATATATGAAATCGTTCCAGGACACCTACCCAGATTAGAAGGTTTCGTCAGATTCTTCATCTTCCAAAAATCACAGAGGATGAAACCTATAACTTGAATCCGCTTTTCACTCTGACTGATGTCAGGGATGCAGTTCATGACCTGAAATCGTTAAATCTCAAGGCCCAGATGGTTACACTGCTTTACCAACTGCTGGACCCGTGGATCTTCCCGATACTCCTCAGGGTATTTAATTTTATTAGGGAAGGGAACTCCTTTCTACCGGAGATGCTACAGGCATCCATTTCCCCGATCCCGAAGGAATGGGAGGATCCCACATTTGTTAGGAACTACAGCCCGATCTCCTTAATCAATAATTATATTAAAATGTATTCCAAAATTCTTTCGATGCGTCTGGGCCCTATGCTTCTGGGTCTGGTCCACTAAGACCAGACAGGATGTGAGGAGAGGTATACGGGATGGAGACCAAGATGCAGGATTACACAATTCAGATATATATATATATATACACTAGTATGAATGGAAAAACGTAGAGCTCCCACCTGGTTACAATCCACACCGACAGGGGTTAAATGCCGGAATCTGTCGCATTTGTAATCCACAGTGATATGGGTTAAATGCAGGAACTGATCACAATTATAATCCACGGTTTGCAAGGGTTAAATGCAGGAACAGGACACGGATACAATCCACAGCAGTAAAGTATAATCCACACTTGCAAGGGTTAAATGCAGGAACAGGACACGGATACAATCCACAGCAGTAAAGTATAATCCACACTTGCAAGGGTTAAATGCAGGAACAGGACACAGATATAATCCACAACAGTAAGTATAATCCACACTTGCAAGGGTAAATGGAGATGAATGAGAGTAGCCAATGGTCAGAGGTATCAGACAATCTGCAGTACGATAAACAGTCCAGGGTCAGGGGTATCAGAAACATGAGACAAGCCAGGGTCAGGTTACCAGAAAATCAGCACAACGATGAACAGTCCAGCTACAAGGGGCACAGGCAGGTAGAAGGGTGGTGAGAAATCCAAGGTCAGCAACAATAATAAGTAGAAAAACGCTAGGCTTCTGAAATACACGAGAATCACCAAGCACTGCTTGTTTGGTGATTCTGACTTTTAAATCTTCCCGCGCCTCGCAGGTATGCGATGCATGTGACGTCATCGGACGCGCGCCTCAATGAAGAAACCGAAAGTGAAGGTGTGAACGCGCTAGCAAGCGTGTGAGACGGATCCTGGCTGGAAAGTAAGAGGGCAAACACAGGAGAGCTGCTGCGGGGAAGGTCCTGACACAGGATTTATCTACAGTAGAACAACTGAAGACAACATACGTAGATTAATTAATCTGATCTCTGATATTAAGAAGTCCAAAATGCTATCAAGCTTTCCCTGCACTGGATGCCGAGAAAGCCTTTGATCGGGTAAATTGGTCTTTTCTGGCGGAAACCTTGGAAGTATTCGACCCTTTAAATGATTGGTTATGTCTCTATACCATCTTCCTCAAGCCAATGTCACAGGCCCTTCTTTAAAATTGAAATCCTTTATGATTCACAATGGCACCAGACAAGGATGTCCATTAGCTCCAATGCTCTATTCCCTATCAATTGAACCACTAGCGGCAGCTATAAGGCAGTCACAGCTGGTAAGGGGCATTAAACTAAGATCGCATATTGATATAGATGGCTTATGTACCATAACTCTATACGTTAAAATTGTTAGCTAGTTATATTCTGTTAGTGTATTGGTTTATGTGTAACGTTTAATTCTGTGAGTAGACCACTCTGAAGGTTTATAATGTGACAGTGACTCCAATAGTTTACTCCAACATCCATTGTTCTGTATTAACTGTATTAACTGGTAAACTGATTATGTTGTGTACATTACTGTGTGTATTGTAATTAGGTCTACTCACTCTATGTTAATTCCTATTTGGTTTGCAGTCTGAATGTCTAATGTTTTCCTAGCCCCAGTTAGTTTGAGAACTATGTTTAGTTCCATCCCCCTCCCCCCATTGTATACTAATGTCTGTGATGTCATGTGTATGTCTTTTGATAAGTCTGTGTTGTTACACAAATAAAGGAGTTGTTCTTCTCGCTGTACCTAACTGCTAGATGTCCTGTCTATTTGGGTACAAAGAGCAAGGGTCCAGAAAGACTTGAGGGGTGAATGCTGAGCTGTAATTGGGGGCTAAGGAGGTGATTTCCCACAACCGACAGAGGGTCTACTTCGTCCGGTAGACGGTCCGTTACAGGTGGCTTTTGGACAGCTCCCAAATCATGAAGGGGGGGGGGGGGGGTTGATAGCTTTTATAATGAGATTTAGAGGTCTTTGTCTAGGCCCCAACCCCTCAAATGGGTTGATATTTATTATGGTGGTTGGGGGCATTGGATAGCCCCACAACCATGAGGGGGATATATTTATGAATTATGGTGTTGGGAGCACTTGCCCAGTTTCTACCATTTTTGAATTATAGGGTGGGGGTTCAGGGCAAGTAGCCCTGGCCCCTATACATTTATTTATGTGCCATGGATATTTTGCCATTTTTGATAAACTCACAATACATCAAGTATTATACATTGCCATGAAGAATCGTGCTCCAACAAATATCCTTATACCTATTTAATTCAAGGCAAATGTACACATACAAAACAAGAAGAAAAATGTTATAAATACAAATATGGGGCCAATGGCAGTTCACTGAGCGGGAAGAGAGGGGGGGAAATGTTATTTATCTTTATTATTTTTTATTTATTTATTTATTTTGGTAGGACCTTGGCCTCTTCACTTTAGTCTCTATTCTCTCCATAGGAGTCTATGGGGGTAAGAGCTGGTACTAGTTCAGTAACCCTAACTTCAAGGATATTCAGCCAAAAGTTTGGCATGAAAATTGTCCAAAATTGTTGCTTTCTAATTATCTTGATATCAAGGGCTATTTGGATCACTGAACTGTTTCCTGAAGCTTGGAGCACTGGTCTTCCTTGAAAAAAACTATACATATACTTAACCCAGGACCTATGGGTACTATTCACTCAAAGGTGAGGTGAGTTGCAGGTGAGTTGAGGTGAGATAAACATTTCATACCACCATTTTATCTATTCGTTGTGCAGGTAAATACTCAGTGAGCTTTCCCCGCTAAGTAAACTCACCGGGATTGTCCCTGCACATTATATAGCTAAATGTCCGTACCCCGGACCCGAACCCGGACATTTCACTGTATGTTCGGATTGGAGTTTGAGGTACGGCTATAAACCGAAAGTCTTTAAACCGAAAGTCATTCGGTTTATAGACTTTCGGTTTATAGAATAGCCAATAGAATTACATGTATTCTATAAGCCGAAAGTCTATAAACCGAAAGACATTCGGTTTATAGACTTTCGGTTTAGAGAATACCTGTAATGCTATTGGCTATTCTATAAACCGAAAGTCTATAAACCGAACGATATTCGGTTTATAGACTTTCTTTTTATAGAATAGCAATAGAATCACATGTATTTTATAAAACGAAAGTCTATAAACCGAATGTCTCTCGGTTTATAGACTTTCGGTTTATGGAATACATGTAATGCTATTGCTATTCTACAAACCGAATTAGAGTCCCCATTCATAAGAATAGGTCAACATGTATTACATCTGAGAGTCAAATAGAACCGTCAAATACTGTGCTTACAGCGCACTTTGAAAAATTATAATAGTTTTGGGTGCTAAATAGTACATTTGCGTCTTGCGGTGCACTTCATATCTGAGAGTCAAATAGAACCGTCAAATACTGTGCTTACAGTGCACTTTGAAAAATTCTGGCTACCTCCTCCTCCTCCTCCTCCAGCGCCGCTTCCACCTACACCGCCACGGTCACCGCTTCCTCAACCTATGGGTCACTTAGTATAAACTGAAAAAGAATACCCTGCACTCCAACCCTCTCTCAAATGGATAATTCTGTTGATCCTCCTGGCAGCCATGCTTTAGATTTAGATTTATGTTCTTCCAAAGCTAAATCAAAGATTCCATCTAGTGCTATTTTATGGCTCAGCTGTATTTGTAATTTGTATGTATTTTATGTTATTTTAAGTTATTTCCCTATCCACATTTGCTTGCAGGGCACTTGTCCTACTCTTACCCACATTTTAATTCCTTTTGCAGCCCTCTAGTCCTTTCCATTACTTTTTTAGAGGCATTTTAGTGGCCAAAAGTCTGTGTCCCCATTGACTTCAATGGGGTTCGGGGTCAAGTTCGGGGAAAAGTTTGAGCACGGACCCGGACATTTTTTCGAAGTTCGGTCGAACCTGCCGAATTAGAAACATCAAGGTGTCCGCTCAACTCTAGTGCTTACCTGTATTTTTATGCAGATTAAATTACAGCCTGCACTGTATTGTATTCCATAGGTGTTTTGTACCAGGCCTTTTCTCTGATTTATCCATACATTGTCTTTCAGTAATATGTAATGATTGTGGGAAGCAGTGGCGTCACTAGGGTTGGTTGTAACCCTGTCCTGTAACTCATAATGTCACCCTGGATCTTCTCCCGTACCAAAACATACAGAATCTGTTTTCTGTCCCTATTGTTTTTAATATTTATCCAGAGTCCTGAACATAAAAAATCCTCCCCACTTAATTCAAACTTTAAACTGTGGTCACCAAACCATCAGATCTGTTCCACAACACCATCTTTTCTTTTTTTTTTCTTTACATTTTTAATTTTAACCTACAAAAAAATAAATCTCTTTTAAATATTGTGTAGATACTATTTTTGCATCATCTTGTTACTTGCCCCTGCACCCAAATTTCACTGACAGGACTTGCCCCTGTTGCTGTACCCTTATTGCACCAACAGGACTTGCACTCAAATAATAATATTAATAAAACATTTTTAAAAAAGTAAATTTTCAATTGCATCCAATTTAATTTCTAGTTTCATAGCTCTCCTGTGAGTTGAAGGTCAAGGATGAAAACAAAAATATATTTGTAGACTTTATGAACCAAACAGACCAATTCAAGAGCCATTAATAATTTTAAGGAGCCAGGAACTTGCAAAAAGTTCTAGGCAAAACAGTCAAAAAAGGAGCCAGTAACATTTATTTTAGCTGCACCTTACTATTAAAAATATTGTCTTGTTCTGTGGTACACACAGCTGCACATTACTGTGGTTTTACTTCTGTGGAGCTCTGTGATACACTCACATACACTACACAATTACTATTAGTTGCATTGTTGTGGAGCTCTGTGATACACCGGTACATTATTATGAGTATTATTGTTGTTGGCACCCTTTTCTAGGATGCACAGCAAGCTTAACTGGAGACCTTTGGCTGGATGGGAATCATGGAAACTGCAACAGATACACCTGTCACTCTATCCACTGATATAATTCCCATGAGCCTTGGCCAAACCTGTAAGATGATGCTGGCTGAGCATCATGGGGAGTATAGTTAACAGCAAACAATGTGGCAGATATTGATTGTTAAGTTTGTATAATATGATGTTTTGCAGCTTTATTATTATTATTTGAAAATACAGGTTTATGTATCTTTTTGTATGGCCGGTGAGCACGAGCTATTAAAAATATGACTGCCATCTTAAGATACACGCCCCCCCTTTCTCCTTTGAATAAGCTTATCCTTGATCATGGAACTGTGATGCTCCAAGTACTCTTCAAAATAAAACCACATGACTCTATAAAACTAAAAGAGGTACTGAAAGAGAATAGTATATAACATAAAACAACATAAATACTATTACAAAGCATAATATAACTGTGCATATTAATTCTCTGATAAATACAGTATGATCCAAGAGTTCCCTACCACAATCTATCTTCATTTACTTAAGCCTTCCATATAAAAGTGATGTGTGTGACAGAATATGTAGTCATTCTCAAACATAATTATATCACTTTCACTAATAAAATTGATCAATAAATCATCCATTTGGAGAGACTCAAACCAGCAGTTTGCATCCTGGATAAGATGAGGTCAGGCTAAACTTGCAGACTTCTACAATGACCACAATTTCCTTAACTTTAATATACTTCAGCAAAGACAAAGACAATCTAATATTATATAATTATATATTACATCAGGTGGAGAAAAGAGACCTTCCAATGCTTCTGCATGGTGGATTTTATTGAGCAGAGACTTGAGTTGGATGCTGCTACTGACTAGATAATGGTCTGTATTGTTGCCCACTCACTTCGGGGACATGTTGGATGTGTCAGCTAGTGATATTCTCTTGGTAGAGATGATGACATAGCTCATCTTGTCATTAGGACTTTGGGCATGTCCATTCATGAGTAGAGGTGGTCCTAATACTGGTGTTAGTCTGGGAATTGTGATAATGTAGTAGTGGAGAAGTGAGTGCAGAAGTGGGTCAGGGAAAAAAGGGAGCAATATTGACAAGGAAAAAGTTAGAAACTTTGAAGTAAGTTAGTCTGTGTAATATGTATTTACCTCTCCCTTGGACACTAGACCACCATGGTTTACGTGTTTATTTATTTTTTAAATAAAAAGTAACCTTTATGGGAGGCATAGTCCTCACATGACAGACAAAGCAGGGCAAATATCCAGAGGACAAATTCAAAGTGATATGGTGTTTCTTTTATTAGGTGCTGCAAGGTCTTCTTGCTATGTATGTAAGTTAAAACACTGTGCCCATTCTAATCATATATTGATATTGAGTATTTAAGTTAGTGGGTACAAGTGAAGGGAGATAAGTAACACAGGAAAACTACCAATCATACAAGGTTGAGCTGCTGGTTTCAAATGACTTCTAGATAGAATAAGCACTAGATGACAAGTATATATTTATTTTTCTAGCTAGATACACAGTTCAAAATCAGACTGGAAGCAGGACACAAAAATGAGTGAAAGTAACTGTGACTATTTATTTGAATTATGCAGATATCTATGACACCAAGGAGGTACTAAGTCATGTTCCAGCCCTGCAACCGGCTATACTAAGATAACTATAATGAACAGTGGAACCTGCCTACAAATTGTTTGCTGTCTTGTCATGTATAAAATTATTAGTCAACCCAAAGATTAACAAACAGGTACCTAGTTTCTACCGAATCCCCCCTATTTTATTTAAAGGACCTTAAGTTCATTATTAATTTAAATAGAAAATATGTCTTATAACCAATAATTATTAATGTCTTACAACTCATGTGGTTAATTGTATGGATTAAATTGGGATTTTATTTTCTTTCTTTTTTTGTCAGGTTCTGACCAAATTTTAGTATTGCTGCCAGCACCACATTGTTAATAAAAACATTTAAACCTAAGGTCTTCAAAAGCTTGTAATGAAAACAAAATAATGGAGCTGACCAACTCAGTGTACCTGAAGTATACCTATGAACATTTGTTAAGTAATGAGTATAGAGTTAGAATCTTTGAAAATGGATGAAAGTTTGCTTTTAGTTATGAACTTTCATAAAGACTTACTTCACAGAGTGAAAATGGTTTTTGAGTTTTAAAGTGAAGCTCATATTGATTACACTCAAAGTAAGTGATGTACATGTATATTGATGTTTTTACAGCAAAATAAAAACAAATTCCATCTTGTTTTCACTCATTCACAGAGTCTTACAAATTCTAGCTCTTTCAGAATTAAGAAACCTATATATTCTCTTTTTTTTTTTTATCTCCAGAGAAAAGGGAATTAGTTCTTGGCCTAGCAATCTGTCAACCACTGTAAGAGAAAGACTTTTTAGTCAATTTATATATGAATTGATTTTTTTTTTCACCTCCTTTATCCTGCTTGCGGCTGACCTTCTATTAAAAGTTGCTTGGAAACTGCTGGGAGAAGAGAAGGAGGGGCTTTATCTTGACATGTCTATTGTGCTATTTCTACCATTCACCCATTTATTTTATTCTAGTACCGTTTAGGATTCTTTGTTTCCTGCTCTAAAATAACAATTTCTCTATATAGTTTTGTTTGGGGGTTAAAGGAAATAATAGTCAATTAAAAGCTGCTCTAAGGACTAAATAGTTTTTGTTCAAATAGCATAGAATGACCACTAATTGACATATTCAAACATATTGTGTATAAAATCAAATGTTATTATTTTAAAACTGAGCAGATAGATCATTAAGTTTTTTTAGATTTAAATTGTAGACAAAAAAATACTTTAGTTTAAAGACTGCATCAAATGCAAATGTTTTAAATAGAAAAGCATTAATAAAATAATTCAAATAAAGTACTATATTTGCTTGAATATGGGAGGACCCTGATTATAAGATGGCAAACTTTGGATCTTAATTTTCATTTTTTTTTTTTTTTAGAAAACTCCTAAATATAAGGTGACCCTATAGGAAAAAATACTTTTTTTTAAAGCATATATGCCTCAATAGCAAAATATTGTACCCCCAGGAAATGCCTTTGCACTCATAAACTTGCTGTGCACTGGTGTTTACCATTGCAGCAACAGGGCTTGTCAATGCACCCCCAGGACTTTCCAAATACTTGCCAATGCACACATAGACTTGACAATGCACACCCAGACTTGTCAATACACACCCAGTCTTGCCAATGCACCCCAGGACTTGTCAATGTACCCACTGGTGCATTAGATACTAGTCTTGCAAACCTATAGTTCTGATTATAAGATGGCCTCAAATATAAGATGGGGAGCCTTTTTCAGAGCATTTGCACTGAAAATACCTTATCTTAAAAATGAGCAAATACAGTATGTTATTGAGTCATAGCTCTTTAGGAAGATGACATGTTGTTTAAAATTTTGGATCATGTATTCTTATATCCAACATAAAATGAAAAAATATCTGATCCAAGATTAAGAACAAAATGTGCATGATTGAGATGCAAAGAGCAAAAATGGCTCAATAAGGTACTTATAATTTAGTTGTTTATTTTTATTACAACAGTTCTATTTAAAATATCTTCACTTTATGCAATCTTTCAATTAAACGGAATTTTTTGTTTTTTTATACTGTTTGGCAGAGGTTCTTATTCCATGAAATTTTGCGACATATAAAACATGATACAATTGCCATTATACATAACAATGTTTTTGTCTGTTTTTAACTTTCTGACCATTTTTGTGTGCAGAAAGCATAAATACATAACTGTATACACTATTGAAAATACATTGCGTTTCTTTATATTTTTTTTTTATACATTGCATAATGGAACTGAAAATAGATAGAGCAAATGAAAAACATAAAATAGTGTAGCATTATAATACAGTGAAATCCCTTCGATAAATAGGGAATAAAATGTGTACAACCTTATTTGGCTGTCAGCTACTAGCATAGATATATTTTACATATAGCTTAGTGAATGGGTGTTTTAAAGGTTCATATCCTATTGTGTTTGAGATGTAGTTTGACTATAAGCCTGAATATTGATTTTAATTATTTGCGTGTTAAAATGTTTTTTTTTTTAATCCAAATATGCACACTTAACTGCATTTAGTTATTGTGAATACATGTTGAAATTGTCTATTTCCCATTGTATGATAGATTCACATGTTCACGTATTGTTTCATATTTTTTTTATATCCATACTGCTTTGATGTTTTTTTTCCCAGTGAAGCAGCCTGGCTCCGATTGTTGATCTAAAGGAACATTGTGTGCTTTCGTATTATCTGCCCTGCATGGTATTTCTAGGATACCAAGATATAGTTGAACTTCCTAATTAATGATCATTTCAAGTCCCTTTACAGTCATTGGACTTTGATTAACTAATAAACATAGCTTGTCCCTTTTTCAGTGTCTGACACATAGTTTTCAGTCTCCGTAGCAGTTAATTGAATGGGAGAATCGTGCTGCATGCAACACATGGAATGAAAGTGTAAATAGCTGCTGCTTCTTTGGATGTCACATCAAACAATGGTACTTGTCCTAAAGGCTCAATGGACAATAAAAAAAGCACCATTTTATCTCTCACTGAATCCATTCCAGATGGTTTCACTAAATTCAGAATTATCACAAATACTATCTTATTTCATTTTATTTCCAAAAAAAATAAAATATTTATTAAAAACACGATTTCTGTATTATTTTAGCTCCTCAACATTTGACTAGTGGGGAAAAAACAACAACACAAATTAATTAAAAAACAAAATTTGTCGAAATTATATTTACTCTTGCATTATGTGCATACATGCATGCACCTGCAGATTTATTCTACCAGGTGTACAGCTGTAAGCTTGGAATTCTTCTGACACAAAACGTGGGTGGAGTTAATGATAGCATGATTAGAGGCAATTAAGATAGTGAGATGTAGAGGGATGGCTGTTTATACTACAAATAACAAAACAATGAAAACAATTGTTTTCTTAAAATGATTTGGGAAATGTTAACAGCTAAAGTTACATCTGAAAGAAATACCTTGCAGTATTAGGTGGACAGGATCAATTAAAGTCAACAAAATTATTACCAGCTTATTTGTGTTTATAAAATTGTCATGACAGTTTGTCAAATTGTCAAATAAGTAAATAAGAGACTAAGTGGTCTACACAAGTAGTTCAGATTTTACATGAAAACAAAAAAGCAAGAAAAAGGAGCGCACAAAATATTGTAATATTGAAATAGTGAAATATTGAAATATTGTAAATAAAGTGTATCGAATAAAATGTGAAGGATACTTAGTACTGTGTTTGTGAAGATTTTAGCTTGAAGGTCCTCATCAACATATATTCTGAGAAGACACAAAAAATTGTGTAATACTGTTTTGCAAAAGGTGCAGAGCTATATTTCTTGTGAGCTTCACAACTTTAAACAAGGTGTCAATATAAATGACAATATGGACCAGATTGCTCTTTAGTGGCACATCAGTGTTTTAATTGGAAGCAGTTGTAGCTTCAATCATGCAGTTATTTACTTGTTCTAAAACTTTAAACACTTTTTACCACTTTGTGTAAAAGTAAAAAAGGCAGACAAGCTCACACATATCATACAAATAGCGAGTATAAATAAACAAAATTAGATATGCCACTTCTATTGTACTTAACGTCTGAAAGGTGCTCAATAGTGTGCCAAATAGATATTTAAAACCAACTGTAGATGAATGAAAAAAGGCTTATTTAAGAACAAACGTGAGGGACACATATGTCACAACTCATGAAAAAAGCTTTGTCAGCTTTTACAGGCTGACCCTGGGATCCCATTATGCAACAGATTCTTCCCAGCTTTGAGTCTCAGGGTCCAGGTGCCGTGGGTCCTTCGGTTCTCCAGAGTAGCGTGTACGAGCAACACATGTATGAAGCTTCACGGTGAAGAGGGGGCAAGTCGACAAACGCATTTCACTGAATCCGGCTTCTTCAAGTGTACGCCCCTCTCCTGTCACTGTTGTTTAAATAGCGCACACCTCCTCCTCACCCTTTATTTGCCAGACAATGCAGAACAGCAACTCGTTGGTCAGTGAATGCCTATATATTCACTTAGTGCGTAAAAATTCCTTTCATTTGATTCGCTACATACTTTTAAACTTCCACATATAATTATACATAATACTGTAAAATTAACGGTTATGAATGTCCTGTTTTCTATCCCAAACCCATTTACAATTACCTTTTAATCCCTTAATACACTTGTGGGGACACTGTCTGCTAAGATTTTATTATTCTTATGGCAAAACTGTTATTGAGCAACAAATATATATACATATTTATTTATTATTTAAATAATATTTCTTTATTATTGTTTTACAATTATTACAAAAAAGTTTAAGCCTCATATTCTGGCTTAGGTGGTACTGCAACACCCGTCAGGGTCTTTATCTGATATGGTGGGTATAACCACCATATGTGGAGAAAATTACCATGAGTCCACATCTCCTTGATAGATCCTATATATACCTTCTATTACACACTTTGAACTGAACCCCTCTCAGGTTCAGGCAGTGTATGACCTTTCCCGCCCGGGCGGAGGAAGTGTCCCATTCTTGTAGGTCTATGTTAATTGACAGGTCCCTATTCCATTTTCTATCACACTATAAGGGTGCACCTTCTCTATCCTTCTACATATTATGACACTTTTTGCCAGTAATCTGTCACAAGAATCTCCCATCAAAAGTTCCTCCAACTTCTTTGCCTCATCTAATGGATTAATTATTAAAAATGTATCCACAAAGTACTTGATCCTCAAATAGATGAAAATCTGTCTAGTTGATCATAAATTTTCTATCGCGAGCTGAGGTAAAGGTTTCATTTTCTGCTCTTCCATGAAATCTGACATTCTGGTTAACCCATTTTGCATCCAGGAATTCAAGTTAAGATCCTGGATGTTATATGATAGGATCTTTAGCGGTGGCTCTTGTAATACTCTTTGATGAAGACCCATTCTCCTCCTAAACTTTGTCCAGAATGTCAGAAGACTGTCCATTACTATAGAGTTTCTACACTCAGACCTTACCTTCCATCCTGATACATCTGTCTTCCAAAAAAAAAGACAGCAGGTCCATCCCACACGATAAATCTGTTTTGATGTCACCCCAACTTTCTTTCTTGAGCTACAGTGTTTGTGTTATAATTGCATGGTACAGCAAGCTTGGTTCAAGATAAGAGTTAAAATCGGGGAATCCCATGCCTCCTTTGTTTGGTTTTTGACTTAATGTAGAGAGGCCTATTCTAGGTTTTTTCCCCTACCAGATATAGTTATTAAATACGGTCTGTACCATCTTTCTTCAGGTAAGGGGAATACTTACTGGAATCATCCTTAGAAGATATGGCCACTTTGGCAATACATAGCTCTTAATAGTATTTACCCTGCCCCACCATGAGATTTCTTTATTCTCCCATGCCTTTAGGTCTCAGTTGGTATGAATCAGAAGGGGGAGAAATTTTATTTCTATTAGTTTACTATGATCAGCTGTAATTCGAACTCCTAGATACTGAAATTCACTATCTACCTAATTGAATGAGAATCTATTTTTGAGACCTACCTCTATACTTCTATGTATATTTACTGGCAGGGCCACTGACTTGTCCACATTAAGTCTATAAGTGGAGCATCCATGATGTTTCCCTTAAAGCCAAATAAAAGAAGAGTTCTTTTCAAAAATAACCATGCCATTTGGTCGAAAGCCAATACCAAAAGGGGAATTTAGTTTTTTTGGTGGAGACCAGAATATCAATAATCCTTCTACTGTTATGTACTGAATATCTACCCTTAACAAACCCAACCTGTTCCTGGTTAACCAGGGATGGTATTAAATCCTTAATTCTCTCAGCTAAAATTTATGCATACAGTTTAATATCAGAGATATTGGACTATAGATCGTGATCAGCTTGGGATCTTTTCCTTGCTTTAAAATGGGAACAATGTCAGCCTGGCTCATCTCCTCTGGGGCTTGGCCTGTTGCAACTATGTCATTAAAAGTTCATGCCAAGTGAGTCATCAGTTCAGACTTAAATATCGTATAATACAACCTGTTAAACCCGTCGGGTCCCGGTGATTTCTTTTTTTTAAGTTTCTCTATCACCCGTTCCCCCTTCGCATATCCTATGGGTTTGTTCAGAGAGTCCATCTGCTCTTTTGAGACAGCAGGAATCTCCTTTCCCTCAAAAAAGTCACAGTCCCCTTCCAGGTTGGATCTGTCCGGGAGGATATTTAGGGCATAGTAAAATTTGTTGAAGGCCTTCCCAATCCACCCTGGGGATAGTATTAATTTATCATCATCCATTATGCTCGAAATTATTCTATTTGCTCTCTCCTTTTTAATTCTACTTGATCTTCTTTGCCTTATTACTCTTATAATGGAATTTTGTCTTCATAATCTCCAAGTTTTTTGAAATCTGAAAATTAAGGTGCTCTTTTATGTGTACCTCAATTTCTTTTAGTCTTAAGGACAATTGTTCAGTTGTGAGTTCTTTATTCTGCCTAGTTATCTTGGCCCGTTCCATATATTGATCAGTCAATCTCTGCGGCCTGTTTTTCCTTTCCCTTGCTACCAAATCAATCAGAACTCCTCTCAGTAGCGCTTTATAAGAGCACCAGACCATTGTGGGAGAGATATCTAGGCATATATAGATTTCCCCAAAAAACAAGTTGGGGGCTCTGACAACTGCTCCCCTATTTTCTTCCCTTAGAATTACATAATCTTTCATTCTCCATGTCGGTCTAGGTCTGTCATATTCATCTTCTATTTCAAGTACCACAGCGTTGTGATCTGAAAAGGCCGTCTCGACTAGTGTTACCTTCTTAGTTGCATGGACGGTAGATACGGCGAAAAAGAAATCAATAAGCAAATATGTTAAATGAGTTCTAGAAAAAGAAGTATAGTCTTTATCTAATGGGTGCATAATGCGCCATAAATCCCATAATTGATTGTCTTTAATAAAGTCCCGAAACTTATTTGAATTCTGAATTGCCTTCTTCCTATTGAGATTTCTTTATGTTCCGTATTTATCTATCTCCGGGTTGATGACACTAATAAAATCCATGAAAAACAACAAAAGTTCCTGTTTGTATCTTCCAATATTTTCCCACAATTTGCATATAGACCCAATAGATGCTGCGTTAGGGGAATACAGGTTTACAAATGTGAACAACCTGTTAATAATTTTAAAGATCAGCAACATATACCTTCCTTCACTGTCAAGATCCTGAAACAGTACCTCTACCCAGGGGCGTTGCTAGGTCTCCAAATGATCTGGAGCTAGAGCCCAGATGGGCTCCGTCACACACACACTGTCTCAATCACACATACACACACTGTCTCTATCACACATACACACACACACACTGTCTCTATCACACATACACACTGTCTCTATCATACATACACACACACTGTCTCTATCATACATACAAACACACTGTCTCTATCACACATACACACACACTATCTCTATCACACATACACACACACACTGTCTATCAAACACACATACACACCCCTGTCTCTATCACCCCCCATCTCTATCACATATACAAACACCCTGTCTCTATCACACATACACCCCTCATCTCTATCACACATACACCCCCTGTCTCTATCACACATACACACACCCACTGTCTCTATCACACATACACACACTGTCTCAATCCGACACACCCAAACAGTCTCTATCCGACATACACACACACACACAAACACACACAGTCTCTATCACACATACACATGCAGTCTCTATCACACACACAGTCTCTATCACACACACACACAGTCTCTATCACACATACACACATACACACCATGTCTCTATCACACATAAACACTCTGTCTCTATCACACACACACTTAAAAACATTGACACACAGACACATAACCATTTACACTAATGCAAACACCCGTACAGACACCTAGACACCATGACACACACACACTTACACACATTGATACACCCACACACAGTTACACTTACATGCAGAAACTTACAGACACCCACACCGTTACACTTACATGCACAGTTACACAAATCGATACACCCATACACAGTTACACTTACATGCAGATACTTACATATATTGATACACCCACACAGTTACACTTACATGCAGACACTTACACATATTGATACACCCACACAGTTACACTTACATGCAGACACTTACACACATTGATACACCCACACACAGTTACACTTACATGTAGACACTTACACACATGTTTCTCCAGTGCTAGGATACCTCCAATCAGTTCCTTCTGCCGGATGACAGGTGACATCCGGCGTGCAGCCAATGACAGAGCGCGACAGGGGCGGTGCTTTCACCCATCGAGCTGTGCTCAGAGTGATCAGGAGGTGTACAATCACCTGTGGCCTGCACTTTGAGGAGGAGGTGTTAGGGACAGAGCTCTCTATTGCACATCTCCTCCTGTGCACCCAGGATCCCCCCCCCCCTCCCCCCCAAGAGCCTAAACCTCAGATTCTGGGACCATGTCCAGAAAGGAGGAAGGCTCAGTGGGAGAGATTTAAAACGTGATAGCCCTGGAGTCTCTGGGGCTAAAGTATATTTTAGCCCCAGAGTCTCCATTCGGGGCTATGCAGTGGGGATTTGGGGCTAGAGCCCCAGTAGCCCACCCCTAACGATGCCACTGACTCTACCTCTAACTACTTGGAGAAAACCAGAGCGACTCCTCTTTTTTTCTTTTCTCTTAAGGAGGCTGATATTATCAAAAGGGAGTCCCTAGAATTAAAATAAAGTTTATCTATTTGTCTCCAGTGTGTTTCCTGGATGCCACATTTTTTAATATGATTTCTCCTAAGAAAGAAAAGCAGCACATGCTGTTTATACGGCGAATTTACCCCCTTGGCATTAAAAGTTGGTATTCTAATTCTGTCAGAAGTATCCAAACCATACGGGCTCCCCTCCATCCCCTCCCCGGTCTCGGCATGAAATAACAAACATTTTCAATACAAAGCGTCAAAAACTAAAATTACAGATTTTAAATCCCAACAGCATCCTAAATTTTACCCCATTAAATATATAATAACTTGAAAAAGTAACAATGTAACATATGTATTGGAATGTCCTTGTGAACTTCAATACATTGGACATACCATTAGGCCTTAATTTAAAAGTATATGAGAGCACATGAGTAATATCAAAAACAAATACATGCTACATAGCGTATCAGCCCACTTTACAATTCATCACAGGGCTGACCCTAGTTTAATGCATTTCATGACTATTGCACAAATTAAAAGACACTGGCGGGGGGGGGGGGTGACTTTTTAAAAACTATAGGTCAGGTTGAAATGAAATGGGTGTATAACCTTAAGACTCTGGCACCATTAGGATTGAATATCGAATTTGATCTTTTTAATTTTTTATAAATAATTAGATCGATGAGGGTATTTACGTTTCAGGTATATGTTTACATTTTTGACAAAAATCAAGTATTGATGACAAGGGCACAGCATTAATCATTTTAGTTTTTTTTCATTTTCTCTTATCTCTCTCCAAGTTTTTTTCTGAATGTCCAACTGATATGTATTTTCTAGAGTATCCATGCCCTTTTTACAAACATTCTTTAAAAAATAAGAGATGTATTTTTAATGATATGTATGTTATATTTGCATGTACAGTGTTGCTCAATAACAGTTTTTCCATAAGAATAATAACATCTTAACACACAGTGTCCCCACAAGTGTAATAAGGCATTAAAAGGTCACTGTAAATGGGTTTGGGATAGAAAGGGGACATTGATAACAGTTAGTTTTAATTTTACAGTATTAAGTATAATTATATGTGGAAGCTTGAAAGTATGTAGCGAATCAAAAGAAAGGAATTTTTATGCACAAAGTGAATATGTAGGTATTAATTGACTAATGAGTTGCTGTTCTGCATTGTCCAGCAAATGAAGGGTGAGGATGAGGCGGTGACAGGAGAGGGGGCGTACACTTGAAGAAGCCGGATTCAGTGAAACTCAACTGTTGACATTCCCCCTCCTCACCATGAAGCATCATGCTCCTGCAATATGGCTGTGCCTTCTTGTGGTCAGTGCTTTGGAAGTGAAAACAAATTCACTTCTGACTCTCTGTATATGTTGCTTGACTGCCCCTAGAGGTAGACAGCAACATTGCAATGAATTTAAAAAAGAAAAATACTTAATTAGCTTAAATAGGGTTATAGTTAGAATAGCTGTTAGGGTCACAATTAAATTAGGGTTAGCATAAGGGATAAGGTTAACATTAACTTAAAATTAAAATATATTAAGGGTTAGCATAAGGGTTAGAGTTGGGGTTAAATTTAGGGTTTGGGTTAAATTTAGGGTTTGGGTTGGGGTCAAAAGGTCAGTATAGGAAAAAAACACTATTTTTGATTTTTGACCCATAACTCGCAGAAAAACATGGAAACAAGCATATTTATGAACTCGGGACAACATTTAGAAACTATTTAGACTGGGTCTTTTTTACGGATTGTATTTGTGTAAATTATATTTTAGGTCAAAGTTAGAAAAGTGTTATTTTTTTCATCATATTTTATGATTTATTTGTAGTAAATTGTACATAATGGTACATAATGGTATCTAATGAGAGCCCTTCTTATGATGATAGAACAACATTTAATTTGTGTGGGTACAGTATGTGAGAAAGAAGAAAATTACAGCTAAACACAAGCACCCCAGAAATGTAAAAACAGCCCTTGTCACCAAGCGTCAGACAAGCCAAAAAAGTCATGAAAAAAGTTCAAAATATCTTGTAACTAAGGGTTTAAACTGTTGTGAAGCTACACAAGAAATATAGCTCTGCACCTTTGCAAAACAGTATAACACTATTTTCTGTGTATTCTTTCTTGTCTTCTCGGAATATATGTTGATGAGGACCTTCAAGAAAAAATCTTCACAAACACAGTACTAAGTATCTTTTACATTTTATTTGATACACTTTATTGACATTTTTAATAATATAGATACATTGAATATTTTGTGCACTCCTTTTTCTTGTTTTTTGTTTTCATATTTCATTTAGTGGAAATAGAGGTATTTTTTCCACATTGCAGTGAGCTGCTTTATTAAATAATTATAGCTTTTCAGTAGCGCCAGACACCTTCTACATTTTTATCAGATTTTCCATTAGACATGTGCATTCATTTTCGGACGAATACATGCAATTCTATGTATTCTATAAACCGAAAGTCTATAAACTGAACGACCTTCGGTTTATAGACTTTCGGCTTATAGAATACATGTAATACTATTGGCTTTCTATAAACCGAACGAGAGCCCCATTCATAAGAAATTCTAGTATTACTCGTATTCTATAAGACGAACGAATAAAACAAAACGAAAATAATGAACGAATTTCATCTGAAACGAATGATCTGAATGGTCCCTTAATTCAGGCTACTTCTAAAGTGATCCTGAATCAGCATGAAAATTGGCTATTGTGGACTCCTCTGATGGTAGCCTCTAACCTCCCCATTTATTTTGGCTCATTTTGTTTCAAATTTGGGAGAACTTCAGCTATAGAGGAAATAGCCGAAATCCTCCCACAAAAGTCAATGGGAGAACTTTTGGTATTGTGAAAATAGACAAAATCCGCCATGAAATGGGCCAAAGTTTAAAAAACTAAAAAAATTAACAATTACAAATAATGGAACAGAAATCCAATATTATTAAAATTATAATAAATTAAAACAAATATTTGCATCAAAATAAATATATTAATAATTAAAAATGCATATATTAATGCTTTATATACTATTATAATATATAACATTAATATATTACAAGTGTATACAATCTTTTTTTTTATTTTACAAATGTTTACTATTTTTCATGACATTTACATTCAATTCACCAGCTATTAGTTATTCCTCGAACCGAATCTGGACGAAATTCGTCCTGAAATCAGTGGATATTGCTTTCAGAATAATAAGTATTTTATTTATTGCAATAAAATCTCTGATTAAAACCGTGGTTCTGTTATAGCAGGAGTTGACACGTATTATTTATTACTTGCCATATCTACCATCTACCACTGCAACAATTAAATTGTTTTCCAAAAAGTGCACTATACATTTTCCTGAACTTATTCAGCAGATTTTCACGTAATATACAGTTCAGTCACTTGTTAACATGTTAGGCATATTATAATGCAACTGAATAACAGTTTAATTGACTTTTATTATTATTAAATAAGTAAATTATTACCTTCTCCAAAGTTATGAAAGATTTTGCATAAAATTATTATAACTTTTGTAGCTTTAGATGAAAATTGAAAAAGTTGGAAATCATGAAATGTAAGTGTTTTGTCCCATCTTACACTGATATTTCTCTTGTATGCTTAGTGCAGTGTGATATATATGTATATATATATATATATAGAGAGAGAGAGAGCAAGAGAGAGAGAGAGAGAGAGAGAGAGAGAGATAGAGAGATATAGAAATATATATAAATATATATATATATATATATATATATATATAAACTAAGTACAAATATAAACAAGTACTCCAATTGAGAAAAGGAAAAAATTGTTGCTCTGAAGGGATAACTTCCGTTTCTACTAAGTAACTTACCGAGGCTGGACAATACAGTGGATGTCATTGAAACATCTCAGATTATACTGGACGACTTATGAATATGAAAGGGTCAGAGGGCCTCACCAGATGCACTGAGAGTCTGCTGATTAAGCAGAGATCTTCTGCAGACAAGGCAATACTAATCCAGGCCTCCTGTTGAAACATGGCACTGACCTACTCCAAGTCTTTGAAGATCTCTCCCCAGACACACTGTTATTGATGAGAAGTATGATACCGTTAACACATCACCTCAGAAACCTTGATGTGAATTATCGATGGGGCACTACACACTTGTTATCTGTTCAAAGAAAGGCAAAAACCTGACTATTGACAGCCCGGACAAGATTGCTAATTTACTGAGGACATTGGGATTACCTCCTCCCACATCTCCGAGAAACCCTAGACTCCACCACTTCAACTAAAGAACCAGTGGCACGAGTCTGAATTTGGCTGTGATACAAGCTGCAATCTGCATGCTATCTCTATGGGAACCATTTAGCTCCGGATCATGAGCTGGAGATGTAAATACATGGATGGAGAGATGATTCACAGATTTTTCTTATTCTTGGATGTTCTGGTGTGGACTTTCCTAATTTGATCATGAAAGTTTTATTTTGGAGTAGAGATGTTCGTCCAGATTTTGTGCAGTGCTACTTTGATGCTGCCAGCATCCCCCTCTTGTGATTCTCTCTGTCACTCTTCTTGATCTTTCCTTTTCCCCTCCTCTCCTTTACCCTTCTCCACTTCCTTTATGTATCATTTTCCCTTCTTTTTGAATGTTGATTTTTGATAGCAATATTATGCCCCCTGATTATTTTACCCTTTGAACATGGATCCTAGGGTTCGGCTGTTTTCTTGAAAGTGAATTTTAGCAATCTACCGTATTGTAATATTATTAATATCCAATACTGGCCACTGGATAACAGAGTTTGATATGTAATTGATTTTGCTTCATGATTTATTTGTCTTGGGGTACACTGGGGTACACAGTGCCTTTAAAACGATCAGCAGTCAAAACGAGCATAGGAAGCAAATGTAATCACCTCCTATGTCTCAGCAAGTGTTGCTGACTGGCCTCAAAGCACTAAAAAAAAAAACACGATCTTGGTCACTGTGTGCACCTCACAAATGCTTTAACAAGGCAAAAACAAAATAAAAGAATTAGTCCTGTCCAAATGCATAACTCAGGTGTTCCCAGTCCTAAATTCAATGATAATAGTATTGTCCAGGGGTGTAAAACTGTAGCCCACCAACTGCTAGTTCACTACATCTCACATAATTCTTTGTTACCATATCATGCTGGAGTAGGTATATGGGAGATGTTGTACATCAAAAGCTGGAAGGATGTGGTTTTACACACTGCCATATTATATAAATATTAGTCGTGTCTGTTCTTTCCTGTGTCCACACTTAGCCCCCTCTATTTGTGAGTACTTTACTAGAACAATAAAGTGTATTGAATGTTCATGTCCAGCTGCCATTGGTATTATTTAAGTATGTATTATGTACTAGAATTTACAATTTGCAATGTATTTATAACATGTTACCAGTATACAGCAATAACTCATAAGGCGATACTTATTTTATTGACAGATGGGAATAAAGTAAATTCTGTTTTCTGAATGAGCAAATTTCACTCACACAGTAAATCTCAAAATTGTATATTTTATTGTATGTAAAGCTAAAATGTATGATTTCAATAAGAAGAAATCCAATATTTAAATAATAAAAATGATTAATACTACATAAACCTTTATTGGCTAACTGTTTTTTTTTTTTTAGAGACAAGCTTTTATGGCCACTCAGTTCTGTTCTTCAGGCTCGCTTGAGAAATAGGTTTGAGTGGTCCTAAAAGCTTGCACTTGTACTCCTCTGAAAGCATCTTTGTTTGTTTGTTTTTGCGCTGGCATACCTGAAAATAGAAGCTGAGAGGTACTGAAAGCACGCAGCAAAAAACATCAGTCGGCGAATAAAGATATCATCTATACTTTACCAAACACTTGTTTTGTTCTTAAAAAATCGCTCTTTAAAGAAGCGAGACAAGCAAAACTGAAGTTGGGCACATATGTGTGATGACTTACATAGCACAAAACAGCTTACCTTCATATTAGTTACTAAGGGTTCTATTCAGATAGCTCCAATTTTCGGAAATAAACTCAAAGTGCTGAATTTTGGACTGATTCTGAGCATGTTGGTGGTACAAAAACCCCTGAATATCGGGCCATTCAGGTATCACCTATAAGCTTACAAATTATACCCAAATTACATCATACTTATGATTAAGGGTCTTTAGTGATACGAAATGCGTCGTGTTCCCACCTCATCACATTCTTTGTTGCTTATTTTTTTGTATACCTAATAAACTCTGCACTACACGTTTAAGAGACGGAGTGCCAGCTTTTGTCTTTTTCTTCACTCTAACATTTAACAATCTTCCAGTAGGGAAGACCACAGTGGAGTTGGAGTCCAGTCAATCCCTATTTTGGGTCTACATTATTGCCAGATACACATTTACACAACATGATGGATGTTAGATGTTAATGTAGTTAGCGACCTTTAGAACACCATTTACTTGCAAACTACCGTACATCTATGTACAGCGAAATGGTGACAAAGATCTACAGTTGTATGACATCTATTTACTTGTGTGTAGTGCACAAGTACATAGATGTCATACAACTGTAGATCTTTGTCACCATTTCGCTGTACATAGATGTACAGTAGTTTGCAAGTAAATGGTGTTCTAAAGGTCGCTAACTACTAAGTTACTAACTACTAAGTTATAGTAATTTTGAATTCATCATAGGTTCAATCACAAGGTTAGTGAGCAATGAGCATCAGTGAAGTTATGTAACCTTAAAAAAAACATTATTAAATAGCTAGAATAAATTAAATGTAAAAGTTTAATTTCAAAAAATGTTTTTATTTTGTATTTGAAACAATGTTCATTAGTAAAAGAATCAGATAATGCTGCATCTTTGCTGAAAAAATTTGATTATTTCAGTACTTCTGAATTCCAATGTCTTAAACATATTTTTGTCTTGCAGATACAGCTGTGGAGGAGGCAAGTATCCTCCTCACAGTGATTGATCCCAAGCATTCAAGATATGCTGAGGATATTAGGAACCCATCCACAACCTCCTGCCGTTCCTTCAGTGAGGGCATTCGAGGCTGATATCCACTTCCTGGTTGCTGTTACCCAGCAGGACGTGGCTAACCAGCACCTGGCCATGATGGTCAGCAACAAGTTTGATAGAGAAGTAGAATCTGTAAGATGAGATCTGTTAGATGAGATACTGGTATCAGCAAGAGTGCAAGGCTAGAGCTGAACACTGCAACCAACTTTTAGGTACAAGAATGTTTAATTGGCCCTGGATCATGCTAGATTAGAACAGACCACTGCTCCAGAGGCAATGAGGAGGAAAATTATACAGACAAAACTACATGGTTGCTTAGTTCATTATCCTCCTCTTCTTCAAATGCTGATGAGTAAACCTCACTGTACCATTTTATTGACAAGCAACCAACCAGGTACCATGAAAACCTGGTTGGTTGGTTGCTTGCCATTCTTATCACCTAGATGTACTCCTCCATGGAAAAACATGTCCCCCCACCCCCCCTCACTGCCCAAAATGTTTTTAAATATGAAAAAATAACAAAACAAAAGTATGACGAAAATTATACAAAGTAAGATAACAAAACAAAATGTCTAAAATGGAAATTAGAAAATAAAATATTTGATTATTCAAACTTATATTTTTTATCCTTGATTTTTTATGTCATTTTCAGTACCACAGTTAAAAAAAATCTTATGTGTACTTTTAGGCACTATTTCACATTAAGTTCAATTCTCCACCTAAAAGCTAAGGAATTGATATGACCAAATTTCATAAATATTTTCCAATTTTAGCCCTTGTTTAGAGGTAATTGGCGCTTTCAGAATAGTTTCTGATCTGAATGCTTCCAATGTGTCGGACCAAGATCGGCCAAAAGAGCCCATTTTCAGGCTGAATTTTTATAGCTGAATGTTATAATTAATTCACCAAAGGAAGGAGAGGATTTTATTACCACCTTGACACCAGAAGACCATCGAAATCCTCAAACTCCAAATTAATTCCAGGAAATAAAAGAGAAGAGAGATTCCTGCCCACCAAAAGTGATTTGAGAAGTGGTTACTGTTCTGTTATTTTTTTTTAACGTTATACCTTTTTCTTCATTTTGGTTGGATTACTTACAGATTTATTGAGACACCCCAACATATATATTTATTTGAGCCAAACGTGAGAGGACTTCTCCTTATTTACTTGATTACAAACTTTCTATAATGTGGAGAATCTGTGAAACCTATTCCTAGTTACTTGGTTGCAAAATATTTTCCTTATATAACAAAGTTATGTTTTTGATTATAATTATTTTGCTTGATTGCCATCTATTGATTACAATTTCATTTAGAAGGAATACAGAAGGAATACACCTTTTATTATAAGGTGCTGTCTGCAAGAAACAATTGGTTGAAAAATTTATATCATCTTTTTTTGTTAAATATTTGTTGTGTGTGATTAATACTAATATTCGTGTTATACTAAGCTTGCGGTTTAATCATTTTGTGATAGCTTTGGCTACATAATACAAAATTATAACATTGCCCTGCTGCCAATATCTCTACCCCCCTCTGTGTAGGCCCTTGGTTTCTTTTTTAATGGGTTCGGAGACTCCGATACCCATGGCCTATACTACTTTTGTATATATTTTATTTTTCCTATTATGTCCCCTGGGCATCCATCCAATTAATCAATATTATTTTTACAGAATATTTTGCCGAAAAACTCTATTATGGCTACATTATACATACCATAGAGAGAGTTATGTTTACCATTCAACCTAATGTATATGAGCTTCTGGAAATTGATTTTCCTTGTAACTTTTATATTTCTGCTATGCTTTGACTACTCTTGTGCTGATGTTGTTGTAGGCCTTTCAGTTAAAACTATATTTAGCAAAACAAATAATACAGTCTATAAAAATATTCATTTGTTATGGTATTAAAAATACTGTCAAAAAATGTGGGGGCCTTAACACTCCACATAAATAAGATTAATAACCAAAGGAGCTAGAACTCAAAAAGCAGATATACTTTGCATTCAAGAGACTCAGTTTGAAGATAATAATTATCACAATATTATGATAAAGAATTTTCCATTTCAATAACACTCTACATAGAAGACTGAATCGGGAGGTGTATGTATCTATCTTTTTTAATATAAAACATTCCACTGATAAGATCATAGTTGATGAAAGTGGGAGGTTTATTCATCTGGGTTGGGAAAGTAAAAAAAGGTTTACTTTCCGAATTCTAATAAGTTAAAATATTTGAGACATCTTTGGAATAAGATAATGAAAGTGGTCATAAGAAAATTGATAATATGTGGCAATAAGTGATATATTAGAGCAAAACAGATTATTTTCGTTTGAACAGATAAAACAATTATATAATCTCCCACAAGGAAATTTTTTTACATATTTGAGATTGAAGGGACTGGAGGGTTCTTCCGGGGTGCACGACAACAGACCCATTGAAGATTGGCTAGGGACGCGTAAAAAGAGTAAGCAAGTTTCTAGAACTAGCTAATTAATCTCGCAACTGTCAAATAATGAAAAAGACTTACCAGTGATTAAATGGGAAAATGACTTGGGCATGACGTGCACTCTGGAGGAATGGAATCAGTCCTTTAGTTATACTAAAAAATGCATACACTCTCTCAATTTACTTGAAAGCTACCACAAGATTAAACTTCGCTGGTATCTAACACCAAATAGACTTCATAAAATAAATATTAAAAACTCTGATATATGTTGGCGTTGCTTAGCGGCCATTGGTACAATAAAACATATTTGGTGGGAATGTTCAATGTTGGACAATATGAAAAAATCTTTAAATAATATAGTAAGTATCCTCTCCTTGGGAATAATTTTAATTACCCCACAGATGTTCCTTTTCCACATGAGCCTTTCCACTTTGGGAGAACAAAAAAGAAACCTACTTATATACATTTTTACTGCAGCAAAAATCTCCATTGCTTGAAACTGGAAAAAAAATGGCCCAATAATTTGGGAAGAAATAACCAATCAGATTAACTTTCAATATATCATGGAGAAGGGAATATATGTGAGACAAGACCAGATTGCTGAATTTGAAAAAATCTGGGCTCCCTGGGAAATTCTTAGTCACAGACAAGCCTAAAGATTGGAACATGGGCACCCAGTGTAATAAAAATACCAGTTCCATGTCTCTAAATTATTTGTGAGCTAACAAACAACCATGAAGTATGAATGTGATAAGAATGCAGTATAAATGTTTTATATTTTCTGTATTGTATGTAATGTATGTAAATAATTCTCCCGGTCCTGTTTATACTCTCCCTTCTTCCTCCCTTCGCTTTCTTTTCTTTTTTTCTCCCGTTCTTAGTCTCCCCTTACCCACGGGAGTGGGGAGGGGGGGAGCGAGAGAGATGGAGAATTACAGTCAACAAAAGTATCTATTTTTAGTTTATTTTTTTGTTTTCCAGCGGAACTATACTTATACGGGTATTTAGCTTTCAAATTTGCCCCCTCACGAATATCACACTTTTTTTTGTAAAGAACCCTCGGGAGGTGATAGATCTGAGCAGAGGAGAGGACAAATATGACTAATATGCCACAAAGAGATAAAGGGAGAATCTAAACAGAAAACGAGACACAAGGATGATTCAAACCGAAACCAGATATCTTGGGACTCACAATCCCCTACAACTACTGAACTGAGTGTCTCAGGAAAAAAAAAAAATAGATATAGTTCGTTCCAGCTCAGTTTATGGCAGCAGCACTGACAGGCTGGCCGCAGCGTATACTAAATTTTTGCATGATAGCGGTCTTTATGATGTTTGGAGAGTGTTGCATGAAGGGGAAAAGAACTATACTTACCACTCCGTTTCATGTAACATGTACTCCCGTACTGACTGGTTTTTAGTTGACAAGAGTACATTGTTATCTATTACCAAAGAAGAAATATTAGAAATAACATGGTCAGATCATCCTCTGTTGTTTTCTATGTGTCTAAGTCTCTCCAGTCTAACCCAGATCGCACCTGGAAATTAAGTGACCATTTTGTTTTGGGCCTAGAAAATAAAACATTAGTTGAGAATAGGTTAAAGAAATATTTTAAGGAAAATGACAACCCCGAGATTCCTTGTGGAGTGGTGTGGAATGCGCACAAGGCTGTGTTAAGAGGTCACTTTTTACAAAGAGCGTCTTATCTGAGGAAGTCCATATCTAAAAATGTAAGGGAGATGAAAAGAGAGTTATATAATTTAAATAAGGCCAACAAATTTGGTCCATCTCCTTCCCTATTAGCAATGATAACAGAACTAAAAAAGAAAATCAAAGTGATCCAAATAGAAAAAACAGCTTTCATGATAAGACAACTTAAACTGCTATATTATTCAAAAGGCAATAAGACCTCCTCCCTGCTGGCATCTAAACTTAGACAGAAAATAGCACAATCAAGAATTGCATATTTGTTGGGGGAGGATGGTAAAAAGATTACTCATCCAATCAAATTTAGTAACCAATTTGCAAACCATTATAAATCATTATCCAATTTGGCCTCTGATCCAAAAACCATACGACCCAATATAGAAAGAAAGAAAATCTTTATAGACAAAATATAACTTACCCTAGGTTGCCCCAGATAACAAAAAAATAATAATTCGACCATATCCCAACAAGAGGTATTAGTAGCTATATTCCAGGTGGTATATATTTGGGCTGATCCCGTGTCCTGACAGTTCTCCTACCTATCCAAGGCCACATTGACTACTATCCACACTAACCTCACCTCTAGGCAAGGAGATTCTGGGCAAGGAAATGAATGCTCCTCCAGAGAAACCTAGTGGTCATTGCTTTGTACCAGCTCACCTCCACATCCAGGTAAAAATCAGTTTATATGGGCCATCTCTCGATAATTTTGATGGCCTGGTCTATGTTTTTTTTTTTTTTTTATTATTTTATTATAAATGTACAAAACATGACTAATTCATACACAAGTAGGAGGCAAGCATAAAATATTTAGAGCAAAGTGCAGAGTGGACAACCCATATTTAACTACTTAGTAAAGACCATTAATAACATGTTATCTGTAGTGAGCAACCCGCTCTTACCGGCCAAGACAATCCTGCCTGGCTTAACACCACCCATGTGTATATATAAAACACAAGAAAACGACACAAGACATAACTAACAGAACCGACGTCACAAGACAAATCGCACTGAGGAGCCTGCTCTCACCACATCTCCAAACCATTCCATTCCCGAGAATCCGCTTGTCTATCAAACTATTCCTTCCCTGGATACCTGTGTATCCATTTAGACCAGGTATCAGAAAAACTTTTGGGCGCCCCATTTGCGTAGGCGTATCCCTTCTCCATAAGACATTGTAGTTGCAGTTGGTTAATTACATTCTCGATATGTATTGTTCCCTGTTGACGCCAACTTCTAGCAATGACAATTTTCATTGCGAGAAACGCCTGGATACTCATATTCTAAATCTAAATGTAATAATGCTCTTTGTATAGATGGTGGGATAATAATATTTAACACACTTGACAATAAACCAAAAAGCTCTCTCCATGTCTGTCTTATCCCATCGCATGACCACCAAACATGTATAAATGATCCTTGTTCCCTACCGCATCTCCAGCATTGATCTGATATGTTGGGAGAGAATCTATGCAACCCAGTTGGTACTAGGTACCAGCGGAACATTATTTTGTAATGGAGCTCGACCATATTCAAACAGTGTGTAATCCTAGCTATATTTATCAAACTGTCAAACCATAGGTCTTGTTCAACCTTAATTTCCAACTCTTTTTCCCAGCTATTCAGAACAGAGATTTTTGGGGGAGGGTCTAGCAATTCGAGGAGGTCATAGATCTTCCTGAGTGCTTTTTTTCCCATCTTGTTATTAAACATCTCCATAATCCTCCCTGATGCAGTGTCTCCTTTACAGTAAAAGTTTTGGGTTTTTATATAACGCCCTATCCTGAACACCTTATATGCCTCCTTACTTGATAGATCAAAGTCCAGGGCCAGTTGCTCAAAAGATTTGAATCTATCCCCCGTAAGTAGGTCAGCTACCTTTTTTTCCCTAAATTGTTTCCACTCTCTCAGACTTAAAATCAATATGTTACTTTGTAGGATCTCAAGTGGAGCACTCTCAACTATTTTATCCTTAAAACCAATCCTTCTTTTTAACTGTGTCCAGAATTCCAGACAGCTCTTTATAGTTGTTGGCCAATATACTTTTTTCAAAGCTTCAATTCTATCTTGGTGTAACCATAATACGCATGTCAAATTATTAATCCCAATTACTGTCTGCTCTATATAGTACCAGTCCTGGCACCTATATTCCATATCCTGTAACTTCAGCACATGGATAAATATGTTAGCCTGTGCATATCTCTCCAAACAAGGAGCCCCAGTCCTCCCCTCTTCCGATTAGCACATAAAATGTGTCTAGCAATTTTCGGCTTCTTACCAGCCCATATGAAGTCCAACAGTCTGAGTTGGAAAGAGTTTGTCCAACTAGTCGGTAATCTGATCGGGATCATCCTGAGTAAATACATCCATTTTGGAATTATATATTATCTCACTATGTTCAATCTCCCCAGCCAAGAGACAAATAAACCCCTCCATTCCGACATTTTTTTGACAAACTCTTTCTGAAGCACTGAATAATTCTCATCAATTATTCAATCAATCTCTTTTGGGATCATGATTCCGAGGTAGTTGATGCCTCTCTTAGTCCATTGAAAATCATACTTTGCTGCCAGATCCTCCCTCTCTTTCTTTGGCATAGCAATAGCCATTGCCTGAGTTTTATTTGTGTTCAATTTTTAATTAGAGAATCTAGAAAACATCCCAATTTCCTTCAGCAATGCAATCAGGGATTCAGCAGGATCGTAAAGTGACACACATACATCGTCTGCATATAAGCTAAGCTTGCTCTCTAGATCTCCTATCTTAACTCCCTTTATGTTGGGATTCTGGCGGATCCGGCAGGCTAAGGGCTCCAGAGCAAGTACATACAATAAGTGTGCCAGTGGGCATCCCTGTCTAGTCCCACCTCTTCTGGGCTACTGTATATTTTATCACCCGTTCTTTTAAATTCCTTTTTTTCAATTGGTTGGTGAGCATTTTTTCAGCTCTTTTTCCCACATAATAAACTTTTTGTTTCAGCTTTACCAGGTTTCTGTTTGCTTTCTTAACCAGTACTTCTAATATTTCTTTTTTAATTCTTTCCATCTCTTTCACTAATGAGGTATCCCCCGATGAAGCACACCTTTTTTTTTATATCATTCAGGTCGACATACAAATCAGCTAGTTTTTTTTCTGATTTTTTCCTAAGGTAGGCTTCCTTTTTAATAAAGAAACGCCTCACCACACATTTATATGCTGACCAGACATTTCCCATGCTTACATCGCCAGTGATGTTTTCCACAAAGAACTGTTCTGATTCCTTTACCAACTCATCTATTATGTCCTTCGATACAAGAAATTCTTTTAATTTTCAAGTAGCTTCTCCTCTCCCATATTTCCTATTGATTTCCAGAAATACTGGATCATGGTCAGACCAGGCAAACTCCCCTATATATGTACTCTTACAGTCCCGGACTGATTCAGCATTAACAAGCATCATGTCAATCCTGGAAAAAGATTGGTGCCTATGTCAAAAGTAAGTATAATTTTGTTCCGTGGGCCGTAGTGTCCTCCAGATGTCATAAAGCTTATGTTTACCCAGCATCTCCTGAAAGGCTCTTGCCACCACCCTCTGCCTATTCTCTGATCTACCCGAGTTCCTACTTGATCTATCCAGGATATTATCTGCAACACAATTTAAATCTCCCAGGAATATAAAAGTACCCTGGATGTAATCCTGTATTTTTCCCAAGATCTTATTTATAAACCTCATCTGTTTTATATTAGGAGCATATACATTAAGGATCGAAAAAAAGTCTGTCATCTAGTCTACACACAATAAAAGCAAACCTGCCTATCCTATCGGATTGCTTGTAAATGATCTCAGTTTTTATACTTTTAGAATCTAATATTGCTACTCCTCTTTTCTTCTTAACAGGAAGCGATGAATATTGTACAACTGTATATCTATTGTTATTTAACCTTTGGATATCACTATCCATCAAATGTATTTCCTGCAGGCAGCATACATCGATATGATGTCTACATAGGAAGTCTAACAGTGAAGAATGTTTTTGCGGGGCATTTAATCCCTGCACATTAAGTGTCAGGATTTTTATCGGGGCGGACATTCGGCAATCCTAAAAGCAATAGTCGACAAACAGGCTCCCCAGTGCGAAACACATAACGAACAATACAAATACAATACAGATAACATACATACAAAAAGAAAAGACCTTTTATAAAGGCCATACACAGGGTCCAAAAAAAACCTCGGTCGGGCCACAAACATTATCCCCAGCAGAAAAAAAAGGAGGATAAGTGAGATACAGGCCCTGGCGGGCGTCAATATTAATCTCTTATGTGGCAAGGAGGGGGGGAACGAAAAGAGGAGAAGGAAGAGAAGAGAAAGAAAAGAAAAAAAAGAAAAAGATAAGGGAAGAGCTACCGCCCCCCTCTACACTCATAGGTGGTAAGAAGTCCAAACAATCTTTCATATCGAAAGGGTCCTCGCCCCCTCAAAATCGTTAATCATATATATTGGACTTACACCATCCCATTGTGCTTCAACATTCTCAGGTATGTACAGAATATAAACGATACAAATAAAACATACCCCAATACCGACAAGACAAGGTACTTTGTTCATAAATATCTCGTAGCAAATATTTACATTTCATCAACTTTGTTGAGTACCCGAACTCAGTCCTATTCGATTTTCGATTTGGGGGGGGGGGGGGGAATCAATCCCACGCTCTATCCTTAAAATATTCGAAGAAAAAAAAAAAAAACAGTGTTGAGTGCTTCAGACAAATCTCCTAAGAATATCTATTCCCCTTTTTTTCACCCCCTTTAGCCTGATCAATCTGTTCCGAAATGCCTCGAATTCTTAGGTTCTTCCTCTGCATTCTGTCTTCTGTATCAGCCGCTCTGAGTTCAAGTGTGTCAATTCTGGCTCTTAAGGCTGTACAGTCCTCATTAACCTCTTTTAGTTCAAATTCCAGTGAGTCCATTTTTTGTTCATTATTTTTAACTCTTTCTCCAATTTTTACCATATCTTCTCTCATATCTGTAAATAATTTCTCCAGTTCCGCTTTGAAGCTAAGTAATTGCTTTTCCATGCATTGCTGTAGGTATTCTTGAGTTATCAATTGTGTAGATTGTGTGACTGGGCTTAGAGATTGCCTACTCGTTTCATCCAGCTCCAGCACTCCTGAGGTCTGCAGTATGTCATGCGACAGTTCTCCTTTCAGGGTATTTTGAGGAGAGAAAATTGAGGCCATTTTTTTTATCCTTCTTTAGCTTGATCTCAGGTTTCTTCTTTTCCCTCTTACTCTTTTTCTCCCTCTTTGAGGTCATTTTAATAGCTACCTCTAAAAGTGTCCTCTTTTTCTTTGCTTACTATTCCTCTTTCTCGTGGTCTAGTTGGTGTTGTATATACAGTCTAGTAAATCAGGCACTCAGCAACAGGTTTTGTCACTGTCCCTGACAGAAGATTCAATTACACAGATAGTCTCTTATATATACAGCCTAGCAATAAAGTTCAAATCAGAAATCTCAAGACAATTTAAAGAGGTCTAATGCTGTAAAGCTCAATACGCCACATGGGGGGTCACAACAATCTTCAGCGGTGCGAATTGCATCACCATTGTAGTAATATTAGGCAGTGTAAGGTCTTGAATATACAGATCTTGCAGTCTTATTCGGCAGCATGAAACAGGGGTATATTCACAGATTAATCCTGTAGATGCTTCCTATTAATGCTTAAGAATATTTGACATGAGTACACCACCATAGGGATTCCAATAGCATTCACTGGTGTAAGGCCGGCATATACAATCAGCAATACATGTCAGAGGTGTATCCACAGAAATAAAGCTCACAGTTGCCATTCGGTAATTATATGTTAGGCTTAATCTCTCAGTAGGCACCCAGTACTATTCGGCGCTAAAGGCAAGGATACATCACCTAGTATCTTGTAATAGTATTTAATCAGTGTAAGGCAGAGGTATGCAGAGCTTGCATTAATATTTACCAGCAAGAAGTAGTGTGTTCAAGGGTGGATCCTATACATGGCACCTATTAATGTCCGGTAATGTCTGACCTGAGTACACCATCAAAGAGATTCAGTGTTAATCAGTGGTGTGGAGCATATAGTATACGTTCAGCAATACACGTAGAACTCACCAAGTTCAGTAATATAGAGCACAAATATTCTTCCAGCAGACTCACATTTGCTTTTAAAGTATGGAGGAGGGGTACCTTACCAGGGAGTACCAGCATCAATGCGCCACCGGGGTACACGCTTATTTGTGGAGAAGATGTATTCAGCTATCCAAACCTGGGCATCTCAGCAGGATCAGGTGAGTATGCTTTGCGCCCCTGTCTTTTCTTCTCTCTCTCCCTCTGCGTTCCCCACTCCTCTCAGAGCTGTACTGCAGAGCTCCAGACCGTTAGTGACTAGATTCCTGCAGCTCCAATCCGTGGTCACCTGGTATCTGGCTCGTGGCTTAGAAAATCGTGCCAGCGTCTACCTTCTCCTCTCGGCTGCCCGCCAGGACCTCAGACGCTCCTCCCTATTGGCGTCTTACGTCATTCCCGTCCCGGCCTGGTCTATGTTCTGATGTCACCACCTCTGTAGCTGCCTTATCTGTGTGTGCTCAAAATAAGACACCATGACACCTTCCAGTGGGCTTCTTGCAAACTATATCTAATGGTGAACAACCCTGGACACACTTGTCCATGGACTTTATTGTGGATCATCCACTCTCCCGTGATGATACTGTCATTCTCATGATTGTTGATAGATGCTCTAAGATGTTGCAATGAATTCCTTTGAAAAAATTGCCTACGTCTCAAGAGCTTGCCTTGATCTTTGCTCGGGAGGTCTTTCGCTTACATGGGTTACCCAAACTGATAATCTTGGATCGGGGTAGCCAGTTTGTGTACAGATTTTGGAGACTCGTATGGTGCTGCGAAACGAGCTAACCAAGAATTGGAACCTGCGTTCCTGCAGTGCTACATTTTGGACCTCCAAAACAACTGGTCGGAACTGCTACCCTGGGTGGAGTTCGCCCTTAATAGTGCTATTAATGCCTCTTCCCAGCTATCCCTGTTCTTGGCGAACTATGGGTTTCAACGGTACATGTTGCCTGATAAGTTCATGCTGCAGGAGATTCCGCCATTGGAGGAACATCAACGGGAACTCTGTTCCACTTGGATGTAGGTTCAGGACTCTTTGAGACACTCCATGCAGAACTATAAGATCCAGACTGACCGCAGGTGCCTACCTGCACTTACATATCAAGCTGGCTGGACTGACTTCTCCTCTGGTTCTTGATACCTGGCTTTGTTCCTGATTACACTGATCTCCATTCTCCTGACTCATGCTTGTCTGACTACCCACTTTGGTTCTTGACCCCGGCTTGCCTCATGTATATTGCTTTTGGACAATTTTTCCATTTTGCTATTTATTTTTAATAAAGGTATTTTTGCATCTTACCTTCTGTCTCTGTCTGGTTCCTGGTCCCTAACAATAGTCATTCAGCACCAGAAAATGAAGCTCTGAGACATCATTATGAGTCAGGATAGAAAGCCTGTTACTTTAAAATACACAGCACTGAAGCTGCCTGCTTGGCTTCCGCTGGTGATAGGGGGTTGGGACTGCATGCTCACTGATTGTACCTCCTACATTTTGGCAGCCGGAGGGTGGCTCACTCCTTGTGCTTCCTACACACCAGCCAAGGTAGCAGCAACGAGAAATGGAGCCGCTCTTAGGGGTATGCTACCTGTAGAGATCACAGAGGGCACAACACTTTTGGGGCACCAGAGGTGCTGGCTGGGGAGATCAAAAGTTCTAACATCACCTTTGCTCTTTGTGCAGGGGGGAATGAGAGGACGGTAGGCAGTCAATGTCTATATGTTGCCCAGGAGCACAGACATCCTCTTAGGCTGCCTCTCATGTTCCCTGCATGTCAGAACATTGAGGTTCACATAACCTCCTGACACTCAGACTGCACAGATTACTTCTGTGTCTTTGCATGTTTGGGTAAGTTCTGAGTGCTGAAGAAAGTCCTGGGTGCAGTCTGCATAAGTCATGTGAGTGCAATCTGCATTCTGGGGTAAGCCATGGATGCACATTTGGGTGATGTGGTAAGTCCTCAGTTCAAGCTGGATGCTGAGGTAAGTCCTGAGTAAATCTGGGTTCTGGGGTCAGTCCTGGGTGTAATCTGGGTTCAAGGTCAACTTTGCTCCTCATCTTTGGTCCATGGAAAATGGGCCATACAAAAATGTTAAAATAGTCCACCTATTTTATTAAAAAACAGTTGCAAAATGTTTTTTAAAAAGTGCTTCACACCTTTTTACATTTGTCCTCAGTGGAGGATCAATGCACACATCTCAGCACAGTAGGGCTGAGATTTCAAATGCTAAGAGAAGACATTTCTGGTTCCAGTCTTACCATTGGCTGGTTTCCAAATGTTTTTCAAAACTATTGCTCAGTAATCCATATGTTAGGAATAATATGCCACAACAGGTGGGGTGCCAAATTATAACCATCATTTCCAAATCTATTCTTCTCAATTTTTTTCTCCTGTCTCAATGGATGTACAAAAGTCACTAAGTTTTAAATTTAAGATAATCATCAAAGAAACCAATAGAATATTCCTCCATTTTTTTTAAATTTGCCCTAGAATTGCTCTTTATAAATAGCATCCAGTAGCTTTTATAACATCATTAAGATATTTAATTTCTTGCCTTTATTTGTTTTCTCAAGCCATCACCCAATATCTATCCTTAAACTTCTTCGTTCTCCTACCTCATGCCATACCAGTTTCTCCCATTTTCATCCCCGCACTTCATTTATATTCCTATCCATATTTCCCCAACCCTCCCTTCTCTTCTGCATAAGTTTGTAATGTTGTTGTTTTGGAAAATGGTATCAGACAGATCTTTGTCCAATGACCATTCCCTTCATAAACCACAATAGATTTTATCACTACATAGCATTAAAGTATTGGGAGGTGGGCCCCTTCATGCTGAATTCAAGGTGCCATTTTCTATGTCATTTTGTACTGCCAAAATAGCACCTTCCTGACAGGACTTACAGAAAGTTCTCTCAAGGTTAGAACCTATTCATAAGATGGATGGATAAAGCAGGGTTATCAAAGGCTCCTTAAGGTAGTTCAGCTTTTTTAATGGTTCATTGAAAACATCATGAATTAAACACTAAGGAATGATTGGACTCATGTATATTACATTAACATTTGTTAATATAGTGCCAACAATTTACATAGCACTAGGTACAGAACATAGAGGGGGACAACATACTAAGTTAGACCAACGGGAACAGAATGATACTGATGAGGTAGAGAGACCTGCTCGCAAGCTAACAATATAGAGGTAGTGGGAGACATGAGACACATAAGGGAGAGAAGAGGTCAACGGGAAGGTGTCACAGTATAAGAAATGGTTGGAGATAGGTGGGTTTGGCCATAGATTAATTATGTGGCTTTTAGTTTCTTATTAGATTATATTATTTCTAATAATACCAGGATAGTGTATGAAGAATTAAGGGGATATGTAGTACATATATTACTATATTATTGTACTTCTATTCATTTGGTCTCTGTATTTGTTATCTACGAACAGAAAACATTCCTGTATCTCAGATACCACTGATTGTCTATTGCTACAGCTCATAGAGTGTAACACATGTTCTCCATTGACCTTGCAATGCGTATAAAATTGCCACAAATATATCCTCTCTATGCTCAACCAAATGATTAATGATATGACTTCTCAGTCAGCAATCTTTTCATAGCAAAGTGAAGGGGCGTCATTTTCCTCTTCCAATATTCTACTTAACATAGTAGTTGTAATTCTCTAATTACCAATCATTACCCACTAATCTGTTTCTTTCTGCATGCAAAAAGTTAGAAGACTTTGGTGTGGTGATGTATGTCTGTTTTTCTCTCAGCTGTCTCATCCAACAGTCTGAGTTCTTAAATTACAGGCCAGTTTCTAACTTTGTGGTTGTCCCAAGTCACTGGGACAGAAGGCACATGATTTATAATTTATGAGGACACAGAGCTGTCACATTTAAGGCAGGTGTTGAGAAACTGGCAAACGGCATGAGCAAAGAAAAAGACTGTGACCTCAGCCTGTAATACTGTAAAATGGTAGCTGACATGGTCACAGGATAGCTAGCACTGACATAAGGGACTTTATAAATAAAACGATAGGTCATCAAGCTGGAGTACACTGTTACATCTGACTCTTTATAAACACAGGACACCACGGAAAATTATTGAAGACCAGAAATGACATTGAGGAACGATATGCTAGATATCACTGGATGTGTTGATCTGTGTCTATTCCAATGAAGGACATAGAAAATTACTTTTGAGAAAAAATAGATAAATGTTGTAAGAAAGAAAGTATTCATTTGTCGTTTAGATTTTAATCAAGGGTCTGCCCAGGTAGCTATGATTTTCTCATGGAAAATCAGAGCTCCTAGTTTCGGACCACTTCGGCTCACTTCAGTGATCTGAATAGCACTTGAATTTGGGTAACTCATATAGCTGTAAAGTGATCTTCAATTGGCAGGAAAATTGACGATTATGGACAAATTTTGGCAGCCAATAACCAAAATAGTGACCTCTAATTTGTCCTCCAGAAATAAATAGAAATTAATAAAAATGAAAAAATAAAAAAAATAGTAATACTCATGGGGGCCAGAACGAGTATCAATGTACCTGTAATAAAAGGGCTGGGAGCTGGGAAAATGGCTCCCAGTCCCTATAGTCTACCTATAATAAATGGGACTGGGAAGTAGCCAAATAGATGAGAGCCCCCTATAAAATATATTGGGGGCCAGGGCAACTATTCCTGACCCCCCATGATAAACGGGTCTGGGAGCCACCCAAATGTCTCCCAGTCCACTCTATGATATACCGTACATGGAGGGTCGCTGCAAGTAGCCCTTACTCTTTATAATAAATAGGGCTGGGAAACACCCAAATGGGTCACAGCCCCTCCGTTATATACATGGGAGGCCATAGCAAATATCCCTGACCCCCCTCCCAATACTAACCTTATAAAAAATGAATCAACACCTCCACCCTGCTTCTGAAGGCTGACCCCAGGGCCAATAAAATACATTCAAATTAAATTAATCTCTACTTATTCCACCCCACAGACACACACATCTACCTTGTCCAGGTGGGGGGGATGAAAATAACTGCCCACCCTCTAGTACCCTAGAGGCAGTTAATAACTGGCAATTTGAATGCCCAATATGTGTCTATTTTAGCTGATTTCGGGTCACTTTTGGGTCGAATTCCAATAACTGAATATGGCTGAAAATTGGCTTGAAATTATCGGAAACTGATGATTTTTTGCCGAAATCAGTACCATTGAGTTGCCTAATTTTTAAAAATTGGGTAGACCCTTTAGTATCATCTTAAAGCTAAAGATATGTCTTAGCTGTTAGGGCTGTTAAATTGTGGAATAGACTACTATCAGAAGGTGTTTTGGCAGATTCAGTTGTTATGTTCAAAAAATGGTTTGATGGTTTTCTAGAAATTAAATGCATTTAATGACATCACAATTCTATATCCAGAGGAAGAGAAAGGGAGAGATCTGCAGAATGAACTGTCAATTTTCCAGAGTATGGTAATGCACCTAAAGAGAAATTGCAGTTCCAGATGGCCCTTCATATGTAATCCGATATGTAATAGGAATATTTTTTATATATTCTAATAACAATTAGCATACCATGTTACCCACATGTAAATTAATGAAGTTATTAAACTGCATATATGGCAATGAAGATGGGAAAGTCAAAACCCATTTATTTCTTATTTTCTTAACATACCCAGACACTACAATATTATCTTAACTTTTTTTAATAGGCTTTCTATTTAGTGACAACTTTAAATATATATGATACAAACTGACTATTCAATAGAAGTCATCCTTGAAAGTATGGTAAATATGGTTGGGTTGGACTAAGGTGCTTCACATAATCTTCATGCTAACAAGGTCCTAGACGTTTTAATGCTGTGTTTAGCAAACACCTTGTGGAAAATGTAAACATAAAACTACAGTCAATTTATTAAGTGACGCATAGACCCATATCTCTTGTCCATTACATTCGTTATAAATATGGACCTGTTCTGTGGATCCAGGCACTATTAAGTCTCACTGCAACCAATGAAAGTGAGTTTGAGAAGTGAATTAGGACACAGATTTCGAGCAGTGTCTGTGTTAGAAACTAGGTTAATGGTAGGAATATTTTAATTATTTCATAATCTAGTATTAAGGAAGCCTGAGATTAAGATGTTATCCCAAAGACCAGGTCTTGGTCATCTGAAGATCAGTATTTATTTTAATTCACTCAATGTTAGGAGGTGGGCTGTAGTATAAATGTATAGACCTGGAACTTTCTAATATGTAGTGTGTAGAAGTATTGGTGATAGCTCTTAAGGTAGAAAAGCAGTAGTATAGAGAACCAGGCATGCTAATTTTAAATTATTAAAAAAGTTTTTATTAGAATAAGTACAGGTCATCATATTGTATCTCATTAGTCATTTATTTAATGAAATAAATCTTATTACCACTTTGTTTTTTTAACCACCCAACCAACCAAATTCGAGATATTGAAGCCTAGCTGAGTACTGGATGCAAAAGAAGGGATTCTTGACTATCTTTGGGTTTTATGGTCACATTCATAAACTACACCCGATCTCCCACTTTGTCCACAAGAGAAAATCGTTTGAGGACGCACTTCCTAATCTAACTAAGTTTAAAGTTATTTAGACAAAAGTATAACAGCATGGTTAATCTATTACTTTTACATGACTTTTGGTCTTGTCTTAACACGTAAGACTTGACTAAAATGAGCTGCCAGTGAGTTGCAGGTGAGTTGAGGTGAGATGAACATTTCATCTTAACATCTTAACTACAAATTGTGCAGGGACAAACCTATTGAGTTTTGCCTGTACGCAGAACAGAGTTGGCCCTGTATAATGTACAGTCCTGGCAAAACCATGATATTAATGGTCTAACTGCCTGTAGCAAATTGGCTTTGGCATATTAATGGTCAAATTGGCTTTGGCATATTAATGGGCAACTTGGCTGTGGTATATTTATGGTCAAATTGGCTGTGGCATATTAATGGGAAATTTGGCTGTGGCATATTAATGGGAAAACTAACATTGGCATATTAGTGGGCAATTTAGCTGTGGAATATTAATGGAAAATCTGTTTGTGGCACGTTAATGGTCAAAATAGCTGTGGTATATTAATGGGCAAGCATTGGAATATTAATGGACAAATTGGATGTGGCATATTAATGGACAAATTGGTTGTGGCATATTAATTGACTATTTGGCTGTGGCATATTAATGGGCAAATTGGCTGTGGCATATTAATGGGCAAACTAACAGTGGCATATTAATGGGAAATTTGGCATTGGCACATTGATGGGCCATTTGGATATGGGCATGTTCTGCAGGGGCAATTCTGTGGAGCAAAGTGACACTGTGGTATGTTCTGTTGGGCAAAGTGACACTGCAGCATGCTAAATTGTGTGCAATATGAGTGCAAGCAATATTGGTGCATTGAAAGTGCTTTGGGTACTGTATGATAGTGCTATGTGGGTGCAGAGGAAGGGAATAAAACCAAGAAATGCAATTTCAATAACATTTTTATTTCATATAAAAATGGTTGAATATAATAAAAAAGTGAATATAAGTATCAATGTAACTAGTTATATTTTTACATATACGGTGGGGCAAAAAATTATTTAGTCAGCCACCAATTGTGCAAGTTGTCCCACTTAAAAAGATGAGAGAGGCCTGTAATTTTCATAATAGGTACACTTCAACTATGTGAGACAGAATGGGGGGAAAGAATCCAGGAAATCACATTGTGGGACTTTTAATGAATTAATTGGTAAATTCCTCAGTAAAGTATTTGGTCACCTACAAACAAGCAAGATTTCTGTCTCTCACAGACCTGTAACTTCTTCTTTAAGAGGCTCTGTCCTCCACTCATTACCTGTATTAATGGCACCTGTTTGAACTTGTTATCAGTATAAAAGACACCTGTCCACAACCTCAAACAGTCACACTCCAAACTCCACTATGGCCAAGACCAAAGAGCTGTCGAAGGACAGCAGAAACAAAATTATAGACCTGCACCAGGCTGGGAAGACTGAATCCCGCAGAGCTGCAGGGGACCTGGATCCCCCTCTCTAACAGCCGGGGTATGTCAGCGCAATGAGGGTCCTTCCGGCTTCATTATAAAAGTCCCGGTGGTCGTGCCGGGCGGCAGCAGGGGAGGCTTTTAGTTTTTTCCTAAAGGAATATAAAAAGTTTGGGGGGTCGTCTTATAATTAGGGTCGTCTTATAATCGAGCAAATACGGTAGGCCCTGGTTGGTGGGGATTTAGTGATATAATCTGCACTAAAATAACTAGGCGGTACTACATTATGCTAATGTGGGTTGGGCAGCGGGCGGTGCTTTGGTGCAGTGGGTGTGGTACATTTTTGATAGCTGTGCTGCATAGTGTCCCAGTAAAAAAAATGAAAATGTTGGCAACTATGGCATAGTTACATCTTTAAATATTGAACAAATGTTGATCTCACCTCAGTTCAGCTAAACCTCACTTTTAGTGAAAAGCACCTTTACCGTCCAGTTAGTTAAGTAACATTTCTGAAATCGAGGCAATCAGGGAAAGACATACGTAATAGCTGTGATCCAAGTATATGGAAGGTTCCATAGCATGCATATTTTTATAAAGCATAGTTTCAAAACATGATAAGACACAGACACATAGTAACAAGAAGTGCAAAAACTGGGGGTCATCTTGTACATGGGGGCACTTTCATGTGGCCAATGTGATGTTACCGTCTTTTCCCAGCAGGCTTCCATACTCCATACTGCTGGCGAGTCCCATGAGTGCAATTTAATAACTGGGGTAAGTAAGTCCTTGGGGCAAGTCCTCTAAGTGCAATCTAATAGCTGAGATAAGTCCTTGGGGCAAGTCCTCTAAGTGCAATCTAATAGCTGAGATAAGTCCTGGGGCAAGTCCTGTGAATGCAATCTAATTACTGTGGGAAGTCCTGGGGGCAAGTCCTGAGTGCAAAGTGAGTTTGGGGGAAATTCCTGAGTGCAAAGTTGGCTCGTGGCAATTCTTGAGTGCAAAGTGCATTTGGAGGCAATTCCTGAGTGCACATTGGGTTTGGGGACCATTCCTGAGTGTATAGTGGGTTTGGGGACAATACCTGATTGCAAAGTAATAAAAAGTGATTAAAAATATGTACTTGTGGCAGAAGCAGCCACAAGAGACTTTTGCATTGATTATTGCCTGTTTTATGGACTTAGTTTGACTGTTTTATTCCCCTCTCTCCTAGACACCAGTTTAAAAACCCTTAATAACTGTCATATTTTCAAACACTGTCTGTCTGTAACTGTCAGTTTGTTTTCCTCTGAGGAGGAGTTGGTTGGCTGCCTGAGGGCTGTTGCTTTTGGGTGCTCATTAAAACAGACCTGCTTGACCCTTTCTTGAAGCCTTGGCTCATGTTTGGGGGATGGATAAGTCTGCAGTGCTGATGGTGTCGGTTGGAGTGCTTGAAGTCCTCGGCAAGCACTAGGAGCATCGATTGGCGGAGGTACTCGGTCGGAGTGCCAGGGGGTCCATCACAGTACTGATTTCTTATTTTTTGGTTAAAAAAAGTAGGGCTCATCTTATACATGGGTGTGTCTTATACACAGAAAAATATGTAATTTGAATTGTATGATCATTAGATTCAATTAATCTATGTGCAGGTATTATGTTATAGTTCATGCCTTTTTTGACACATTTCAAAATATTTAATTACATTTCAGATACCATTGTAAAGCATACTTTTTTTATTGGGGAAGTTATAAATCATGTTTTTTAATAATAGATTATTTCTATGTCATCCAAAACGGTGAAATTTAGGCTTGCATTAACATTTAACACTTTATTATGTACTCTTCTCTTGTAGTGTGCAAAAAGAATGAGTCCTTCAGTAAATGTAAATGTCTTATGCCAGTGGGTGTTCCAATCATATATCACTGACATGGGAAGATATTGGCTTGGAATGCCAGTCTTTAAGGCAGTCACACAAAATTACATTAACTAAATCCCTAAGAATTCCTGGACAAGTCTTAAGAGCTGCAGTATGGTAGCATGTTGCTTAACTCAACATCTGCTTCATTATTTAAGCTTCATCTTATATCTGCTTCCCCTTTAACTTGTCAAGTTGATGTCTGGGTTATATTATTTTCACGTCACAAATTTGGATTAAAAAATACTGTATATTTTTCAAATTTGAAAATAGAAAATGTGTAGGAGGTACAATCTTAATGTCACAAGTGTGCATATGATTTATTATGGATTATATTACTACTGTTGTAGTTCAATGTCCACATACTACTTACATTGATTGAACTTACCTTTAACTTACACTTTTTGTTTAATAGATAGTGTAATTGTGCTACTTGCTTTTCTAGTTTGGGACTTTTTTTTTTTACCTCAGGGGCGCTTACTTCAGTTATCTAGCAAATTACTTTTATTGTCGTGATCTCATCTCCTCACTTACTTTTCTCGAACTTTCAGAGCCAATCAACTTTTACAGCAGAGAGGTTACTTTTTTTTTTTATCTAGCTCTTGGGTACTAGAAACATCATACCCAAATTACAAACAAATACTATACACGGACACGGTGAACGAGTGGGGAGGAAATCCAGGGCCTAACCAGAGAGACAGGGGTAATAATGCTTAGCGTAAAGAATCAGTTAGTGTCATTATCTTCCTGTATTTTCTCAATCCAGTCCTTCCAATTAGCTGGGGTAAGGTCCCTCAACTTTAAACTGGAAATCAATGCCTTCTTCCATTCTTAGCTGAGTCAGAATCTGACTTTTCAGTTGAGGCCAACAAGGAGATTGGCTTGTTTTCAAGTTTCGTGCAATAAGATGTTTTGCAGCTTTAAAGGCATGAATAATCAGGACTCTATTATCTTGAGGCCATAGAAGAACATCCAAACATAGCAGGAATATTGCAGGTGACAGAACCAAATCTACATCACATATTTATTAATCCTTTTACATACCATT